>CAXHWN010001851.1:85000-180000 GCA_964020975.1 Hermodice carunculata | reverse complement strand
AAACATTGGCAACGTATTTCCTTCCCTTCAAGACAGAATGGATTTAGCCGGACAAAGAAAGGGGGTTTGGATAATGCCGTTTAAGAGAAAACTGCAAAATAATGATTTGGTTACTTATGGATTAAAAATTACATTTTTGGGATCTAAAATTCTTCCTCTGACAGTTAGAACATCGTTTACGTGTTCCACATCGGCAACATTTTTCTCTTGCAAGTACCAAACACGTATACTCTGCCACCTCTTCACAATTACGTAACTACTTAGTTTCCGTTAAAAAGTTTTGGCCTCTGGAAGTGTTTATCAAATTTACGACAAAGCAATCACGAATCACGCATCGAAAGGGGCAGATACGAAAACGAAACTTTGCGGCGCAGATTTTTTGTTCATTTTAATCAAAATTCAATTGAAGATGAACAACCTATTTGGATAAATTGCCCAAGTTATCATATATTTCGAAGCTCGCCCATTTCCGATACACCAAAGTGCAATTTTCTCTTTCAGCTACGTTTTTGTGGGCCCGAAGTAGCGCAGCATGTTTGCAAACTCAATTAGACATTCTTTTCTATTTGGTAATACCGTCCCATCTGTTCTAAATGAACTTAAACTTGTACAAATATATTTCCTTTATGTACATAATGTTTATAACAATGTGCTTTATAATGTACATATCATATTGTATGCCATGGAATCTATATGGGTACAAAAGTGCAATAAAGTATTCTAAATGCATAATTTTCAAAACTGTCAGCTTTTTCTTTCAAAAACACGAGACCTTATGTATGGAAGTATAATCATGCCAAGTTTGGAGTTTCTATGAAAAACCAGCCCTCAAATAACATTTGGGACACATTTGGTGGTACAGAAGATATATATATATATATATATATATATATATATATATATATATATATATATATATATATATATATGTGTGTGTGTGTGTGTATGTGTGTGTGTGTGTGTATGTGTGTATATATATATATATATCTATATATATATATATATAGAGAGAGAGAGAGAGAGAGAGAAACGGACTGCCTGTGTTGGCAAAGTTTGAGGTTTATTCACAATCCATAGGCAGCAATACACAGCTGATGAGGCATGGAGGCTCAAAACAGAATAAAGAGATAGTTTAAAATGGGTATTAATACATAGAAGCATAAAAGTACCACAGTAGGCGTCCCAGGGGATGGTCTGATTGTCACTGTGTGAAATCAAAAGCGTACGGAAATGCACGACACAGCCCAAACAACTACAAGGTACATGCATGATACCGTTCCACACAAAGTGGGACACTATCATATATGCACACGACTGCATCGCCCAGGCCGAGCTGCGCACCCTGCCCAACTTCAACCACACACAGTGATTATAAAAGACCCATGGCATTGGAAATATGTGAGGTGGAACCTTTCTTGAAACTGTAGAGTAAATGCGCATCCCAGACATTCTGGAGTGAATTATTGAAGCTTTTGGCCGCAAGGCCAGGAACAGATTTGTAAGAGGTTTTTTTTTCTGAATAGAAAGGGGGACGTCATTAGTGATTGTCAAGGATTCTGATAAAGTTCCATTAACAGTAGCATTTTTTTATGATAAAAAATTGTCTAAACCAGAGCAGACCAAATATCTGTAATTCCGTAGTGTTCTAATTTCGTAAGAAGGATGTCGTGATTCACAGTATCAAAAGGTTTTGTTTTTTTTAATCCAAAGCTATCATTTCAATGATATTGCCATGGTGCAGTTCATCCAAGACTAATTCTGTAAATCTATCTAGTTTGGGAAGAATATTTGGGCAAAAAAGTTGATGGTTTGAAACAGAGAATATCGTGTTCTACACAGTATTGCGACATTTGGACGTGAACAATAAGTTATGGATAAGAAAGGTAATAGCGAGATGGGTCTGTAGTTTCCCGGGTCGGTTCTTGAACCTTTTTTTTTTTTTTTTGTCAGTCTCCATTCATTTGGAATAGCGCCCAAACGAAGGGAGCTATAAAAACATACGCCAAACTGTTAGCAATAGCTGGAGAGGCAATTTTGAGAACTGGTGACTGAATGTTGTTGAGGCAAGTTCCACAAGTTAAATGAAAATGTCTAGAGGGATGCGGAAGGTGCTCAAATAAATAGGAAAGGACTGTTGTCCCTGTGGGTGGGATTTCTTTTATTAAGACTCTCACCAATGTTTATGAGGAACTTGTTAAACTCTTGAGCAATCTATAAGAAGTTGCTTATAAGAGCATCCTTGATAAACAAGAAGGGAAAACTGTTTTGAAATCATTTGGGAAAGATGTTGTCTGTTGTCTTCAATGGAGGTTCAACGTTTTGTATTGCATCCATTGAGGTAACTTTGGGGGGGGGGGGGGGTATTTTTTTTTTATAATTATCCCTATCGGCAATGTTGTCACTTTTACTGTGAAGCTGGTCCAGCATTAACTTTGAGGTTTGGATAGCATCCCTATACCATGGAATTTTACTTTCAGGCATTCCAATTTTTAAAATGTCAATCAAGTGCATCCAAAAAATAGCTATTTCAAGGAGGTCCAAATGTGCAATCAAAGATCTCAATGGTATACCAGGGTACCAATTTTAGGGCAGTTAAAAATTAAGCCGTATCAAATTTTAAAAGAAATTACGGGAGGTAATAAAACGATGATTAGCCTTTGTTTCAGTTGTGTCCAGTATGATATAGTTCATTAGGCGATAAGCGTCTGATGCATCTCCCACTCTGGCTGTACAATGTATCATATTAGTGAGAAAAAGGTTAATAATGGTGGCGGATGATCTGGTTATCCTAATGGATAGTTCATGACTTGTCAAAGTCCAAAAATAGAAATAATATCCTGTAATTTGGAAGCATACGACCCACGCTTATTGAGATGTCAAAATTCAATATCGAAGTCACCAATGAATTTCATATCCATTCTAGGGTTATCCAATAATACTAAGAGTTCAACAAAATGAGTATAGATGGCGATTTTCGACTGAGGGTATCGATACACAGCACATGTAGAAAGACTTTTATGTTTAGGTGTATTTATCTACAATATATAATTCATAACTTTGGGATGGCCATATGCTGTTACCTCATGAAATGAAATCCCTTATATATAGTTCCACACCTCTGGTAGCTTCAAAATCCTCTGGTTTATTACGTGTACTGTAAGAATACCCATCCACCGAGACTGTTTCAGTGGGAACAGAGACATTTAACCATGTCTCGGTGAGGCTTAGTATACTAGGTTTCAGTTTCTTTCAGCTGAAGGTGATTTCCTAAAGATGGTACATTAGTCCACCTTGGCTAGAGCTGATGTGTCCAACATTTGGGTCTTTGGCTTGGGGTAAAGATGTCACTTCCCGTTAACACAGCTGTCCGTTTGGGTGGTACTTCAGGATCACAAGGTAGTTATGTTTCATGGAAAGCAAGGGACTCGTACAGGTGTCATCACTAAAGGAATTGGTAAAACAGTGCAATGTGCAAAAATTACAGAGCTTCTTTTTAAATGAGCCGTCACCATAAGAGCGATATATGGCCATGCCCATATTTATACATTTAATGTGATTCCACGCATCGCAAATATCACATGGAATACCCCTTAGATGTTTTTTTTTTCTTTTTATTAGTTTCAAACAAAGTCTACAAGGGTACATCTCTGCTTCCCTTTGATTAGATGCAATGTCCTCGGAGGGAAGCAGATATATGTAGGAGGTTCTTTGCCGCAATTAGTGTGAGTGATTTGATCTGTAGACAGTGCTAGTAGGCAGATCAAACGGTTGGGCCCATAATCTTAGAAACGCGGCAGCCGTACAGTCATCAGAAACGTGTGTACGACTGCCATGATCATTAGTTGAGGAGGTTAATCTATTGAGTAAAAGACAAGATTACTGACCAAAAATGGATTGCTGAAGTGCCCTGCTATGCAAAAAAGCCAATAAAAGTTCCGCTGAGATCACAGTTCTAGTTAGCACACTTCTTGCTTTTAGTATTTATGAGAGCACATGGGTAGCAAGTCTACAAAAAGCCGTGAAGGACTTGCATTATGCATGCGAGATCTGTGTACTACGTCTTGGAACAGTAAATCAAACCTACTAGCGTTACCTGTAAATTGGCTATATTAGCCAGCCTGTCTTGGACATTTGAAAGTTTTGTTGACACTGTACTGTCATTTTGCACAAAAGTCACGTCAATGACAATAGATTTGTCAACAGAAATTGGGCTCAAACCCATTTAACGTTTTTGCTACTTGTGCACTTGTTTGTGCTTACCTCCATAGTTACAGTTCCAACATCTCCTGGTGCAAGCATTGTCGTTTGTCATTACAAAGCACAATGTCTTGCCACAAGAAAAATAAACTTGGTGTCGAACGAAAGCCATTTTGCCGTAAAAAATGATGAATTTTGTGTTTTATCTACTCTCCTGATATGTTTAAATTTAGTAACAGCAAAGCTTTTAATGTCACACATAATATCTACCACTGTAATACCTATATTTTGGGTTAAAGGTCCCTTGTTTTGAGATGGACATCAACTCAAATGATAAAAACTGTCATCTTATTCTGTATGCCACAGTTTTAATCTTTGTTTCTATACAGTGCCCCCTCTATATCAATGGGCTCCCTTGCTGGAGTTTGCAATCTACTGCATTCGAGCTACGTTTACTACCAAATTACCTGTAATTGTGGCCATGCTACCCTTGAGCCTTGTAAATTGTAAAAAAGTACAAAAAAATCATATGGAAACATAAAATGACCATTTGGTTACATGTGTATTAGTATGTGTCTTCACATTTAACAGGCTATATATGCTCTTGGACGTCTTGGACCAGTAAATCAAACCGAATAGAGTTACATGCTAAATTGGCTATATTTGCCTGCCTGTCTCGAACATCTGAAAGTTTTGTTGACACTGATCCTGTCATTTCGCTTAAAGGTTATTTCCATAGCAGTAATACTATAAATAGAAAATGGAGTCAAACCCAGTTAACTTTTTTTTGCTACAGGTGCATTTGTTTATGCTACATAGCTACAGTCAGAAGCACACCCTGACAGAACAATAGTCCAACAAGATTTCTGGTTCAAGGTTGAAGTGTTGAACTGACACCTTTCTCAAACCCACAGATAATCAGGCATATTTAATCCGTTCTTATATGCCGAGAATGGACGAGAGTTTTTCTGTGTAATTCATTTTATAGCCTGTCACCTGAGGCCCTGCATCCATTGTGTAAGAAAAAGTTATGATACACCCGCACCCGCGCCATATTTACTGGTCCAAGGCTATTACCCGTGTTCCATAGGCGCCATCCTGACAAATGCATAAGAATTTCGTTGAGGGTGTAGGTAGTGCGGCCAGACTTCGACCTGGTGGCAATGGGTGATAATAAGTATGTATAGGGGTCCAGAAAGTTCAAGAGTTCATTTAAGTTGGGTCCAATGCTGTTGAGGTGGAATTAGGTCGTGGGTGATCACGGGGTCTTAGTAATAAGCATCAACACGGTTTTGGAGTGATACCAAGTGGTAGGTGTAGTTCTAGATCATAAAAGGGTTGCGGGTGTGAAAGGTCCTTGTAAGTCGCCAGACACATGCACATCGACATCACAGAAATAGTAAACAAACACATCTGTGTGATGACCTTCACTTGAAGTGTGTCGTGTTTACGTTGCGTTGTGTTATCCAATCATATCCTGAGCATTGCCTACTTTTCAATACTCCCAGGCAGAGATGATTAAATACCTACAGATACCTTGGCAAGAGGCTATGTGTGCTCCAACCTTATTAGGCTATAATATCATTTACGGTAAGCAACAAAAGTCGTCCAACAAATGTTGCCAGCTGCAATCCGTTTGTGATACCTTGATGGCTTGGAACCCGCATTATCCCTAGTTTTGCAATGAACTTTCAACTTATCCATTCATTTGCCCAGTGGATCCCATACCCCACTCCTTGAGAGTGCATTATTCTAGTTTTCTTGACCTGTATTGGAAACCAAGACAATATACTGGTTGAATGGTAATATGACAACTGAAACAAATGATGGATTTAAATTTGTTAAAAATTGCCTTTATTCCTCCAGCCTGTGAAAGACATTATTGTCTGGGCCCTTAGGTAAGCAATCATCATATTAATGAAAAAATGGTGTAGGGACACCAAAATATATATAAAAAAAATAACTGTAATAGCTGTATGAAAAGTATGACAATTTAGGAAATGCTATATATAATCAACACTAGAGTTCCAACATAGCTGCTACTCTGCCACTCTTGTAAATGAACACTTTCCCTACATTACTGGTCACCCTCCCTATAGGATATGTGCGAAATTAGCATTCTGGGTATCAACTGGTGTAGCGAAATGTCATTGACAATGTTTTGTGGTTAACTTATTTTCTATTCAATAAAGCATGAGGGTCAAGCAGTGCCACATTTTGTTTTGCTGAAACTATATTTTTTTTTATTTGTGGCCACTTGTGTATACATCCAATATTTGTCCCGTGTCATTGAATGAATTACACGTACTGATCGGCTGCATGTCAAGCTTTTTCTGTATCATATGGAATACAGAGTACGTTTTAACATTTTGTGTGCTTATAAACTATCATTTCAGTGCCAACAGCATGTTGAATATAGGAAATGGCTTTGGTGCTTTTTGCGCTATCTATACAATAGCAGAACGTGCTTTAGCAAAATGCTAATTTAGCTCAAGTAACCACAATGAAGAACGATTCTCATACACAACAAATAATAGTAAACAAATACATATAAATACATACATATACATGCATACATACATACATACATACATACATACATACATACATACATACATACATACACGCATACATACATACATACATACACACATACATACATACACGCATACATACATACATACATACATACATACATACATACATACACATATGAAACTACAAGTATGTGTTGTAATGTTTAACATGTTCTGTAGCTAAATTGTTTGATATGGGTATACTAAAATGCATGTTGTAATTCAATAAATCTGATAGATGTTTTTCGTAGTATACTAAAATGCATGTTGTAATTCAATAAATCTGATAGATGTTTTTCGTAATATACATACATACATACATACATACATACATACATACATACATGTGTGTACACCTTTCGCACATGACCACTGGTGGGATCTACTGAGTGTCGCCCCTAATACAGAATGGACTAAGCAACAAGTGAAACTGAGGTGCAAAATGTAGGTGAGGAACTCAAACCTGTCGTCCGCATTTTAATCGGCAGAATTGAATATGTGTTGCTTTGTTGTTTGTTGCACACCTTACCATACAATACATGTGTCAAGATTACATTAATATGTCATAAGTCGGTACTTTTGGGGAGGAATGAAATAAGGTGCGTAAAATTATATTGGTTTTGAATATGGGTTGTTCCAAAAGTGTTCACCTAAATCATTGTCCTACACTATTTTTGAAAATTGCTAAATAATTCGGTTACATACAGTAGAAGCACATCTTTCCAGATGTTTTTATTTTCCCGAATTTTGCTGATTAGTCCAGATCTGACAAATAAAACCGGGTATTGTTCGACGCACGACGAAGACGTGACAACAACGTGCATCAAGACAAGATTGTCCGATAGTTGATTCTCACAGCTTAGTGGCCGCGAGAGTTCTTGCTGTTTGTAATACAAAAGTGACGCACATTTCCATCGTTTTTTCCAATTGTATTTGTTGACGCTGAGCTTACAAAAAAAGAATAAAAGTTACATTTAAATACCTGAGAGAAAACATACCAAACATTACTCCATGCCCTTTTCACTCGAATCGGCAATTTGGGAAATTAAAATCCAGGAGAAATTCGAGAAATATTTCACTTCTTCGCACTTTTATCCGGAAATTTTATTGCAACAATACAAATGAACATGTATGCCAGTCGTATCTGATGTTGATACACTTTTCATACAGGGCTATATCTTATACCTTTTTTTTTTTTTTTTTTTTTTTTTTGCATAGGCTTATCTATACGTAGCGGCATAATACAGGTCATTTACACGCTCGTGAATAATGAATTTCAACGAAATAAGTGTCCGTGCGCCAGAATGAATGGATGACTGGATAAACACCAGCTTTGTAGGTGGATAATATTTGTCCGCATTCGTTTAAAACGTGACACGGTATTCTTTACATTGGGGGATATGGCCTACATTTCCCCAATTACTTGAAGATTATAGGTACATTTCCGAAATGTTCACGACTCGACCATCCAAATGATTAATGGCTCGGATGTCCGAAAATAAGTGCCGTTTTGTCTGTGCGGCATTTCAGTCTACCTCTGAAAGCACTGCAGTTGTACACGTCATAATACTCCCAAATCAAAGTAAGGCATATGGCACTTTTTTTTTTTTTTTTTTTTTTGCCTTGATGAATTTTCACATGAACTGGGAAAGCATCATAAGACGGCAGTGGCTTTTAAAATGAACATCACAGACGTAGTAATGACTTTAATATAACCTGACTGGTATTTATCTCACTGATTCATATCATTGGTTACCCACTAAATTTTCGCTGTTGCTCAAAACGAGATTCTAATGATGTTGTGTTCTATAGATGTCATGCCTCTGGGTGTGTTTCTTCGAAATTTGAATAACCCCCTAGCAATGAAGAAAATGCTATCTGGGCATTTAAGAAAAAAAATCTGACTTTTTCACATACAAGATCTCTGCATCACCCAGGCTCATCTGTTGTGCTTACACCAGGTTTGCACCAACGACCCAAATATCATACATGGTGAATAAACGTGACCTCTTTTTCAAGGCAATACTTTATTGACCTTTATCGTAAAATCAGTCATGGACACCAAGCTCCGGCGATGACGTTTTGTGACTAAAGATGTTTTATCTGCTGACAAAACTTGGATCCACGCTGACTTATTCAGTATCACAATCTGCATTTTACCTCCGCGCCATGTGTCTTGTATGAAAACCTCATGGCAAGGACCACCAAAAGTTTAATAATTTTGGAATCCCTAACTTTAGATCTGTATATTACGGGTCTTAAATATCGGAATGTAAAATTTCAAATCCCAACGTATCGTGATTTTTCTTGGAATGTTTCGTAACTGGGACTAACGACTCCAGTGTTTGTGTTCCTCCACCCCCCCCCCCCCACCCCCATCCCCGAAAGAAATCTTTCACAGCTTTCCTGCCATTTCACATGGAATTTATAAACTGTCTCAAGTTATGATAGAGTAACCCAGTCCAACGGGCTTGGGTATATAGATCAAACATAATTCTCAGTTCAAAAGAGTTTCGCAGCAGACCAACCAGCTCAGCGCTTCACACATGATGACGTGACAACTTGTAAAATCGGGAACACTTCTTCTATCGATTTGATAAAATGGATCCTATGTTCACAGCCCGGAATCCCTTCTAATTTCTCTTGGAGCCAGATTTAAGTTGTGCCAGTTTGATTTTGTGTGTGTGTGTGTGTGTGTGTGTGTGTGTGTGTGTGTGTGTGTGTGTGTGTTTGTGTGTGTGTGTTTTAATTGAAAGGGATAAGATGGTAGTCAATTTTATATCGTATGAATATTCAAAGGTGATACTTTCAAACTAAGGAATCCCTTTCTCGCCATCGCCCGCACTACCGGCACTAATATTTTCAGCCGCAGACATACTGTGAATGATGTTTGACACCGGGAACGAGACTTTTTGCCGTGTTGAATCGAAATGTATTACGTGCACTTAACGGTAGTGTAGCGGGAAGTAGGTTGGAAGAAATGACAGATTCGTGGTATACAATCATGCAGATTTCGACACTGCTGATGTAAATCATGAGAAACAGTGCTAAATTAAGAACTGCTGCCTGTCGTTACAGGGTGTGCCAACATGTGTGTTTAAGGGGTGAGGTAAACTGCTTCCTGAGCTACACGTTCCCCATGAAGTTTAGCTTATGGGGAGTAAAGAGTTCGGACTGCGGAATAGGGTAATGACTACTAGGAAGTGGTTTTGGACGAAAAGACACAAATACAATAGGTAGTTTGTATTCCTGCCACCATTGAAAGTAACTTACCTGGGCGTAAGACTACCTGCAATGCAACGATGCTGCCAGTGTTCCTTGAAAAGAACTTTAATTTCCTATCTTTCTATTGCCCAGTCTGTTGGCCTGGCCACTTGCCGACATAAAGACTTCAATTTGTACACATCTGGCAGAGATATGATACGAAAGTTGCAAGAAACTCCCGTCACTATAGCAACTACGATGGTGACTCGAAAAGTTATATCACTCGGTCCATTTTTACATGGTACACTTTCAACTTCCAACATTACAATTCCTTCGAGGTAGGTTGCCGTGAAGTCTATGCACCGCTGTATCTTCCCTTCGCATGGTTTTAATCGTTGACGTATTTGGACGTCGGTATTGCCTTCATGCATAAACGCCTCATGCAGAAAAGTCTTTGGCCAGGTGTTAAATCATGGAGCCAGGTCTGAAGAGCATGATGGCTGCAGTATAAATTGCAAGATGTCATAATATTCATCCAGGTAGTTTTGGCAATGCTGGCTTTCTAGGACTTACTATGCAATGACGCAGCATGATTCAAGGCCCGCTTTAATTCAGTGCTCTTGACAGAGCATACTGAAGGGCTTTTACAAATATGAGGTAATTTAATGTATAGCAGGGATTAGGTATCAGGTGTAATAAAGACAGCAGCAAGCCCCCCCCCCCCCCCCCCCGAGATTTGATTGGCAAAAGTAGTGAACATTCCACTCTTGGGGTCTCTTGGCGTGTTCCCCTTTGTGACTGCTACATCATGTTGGAATCTTTATCTTTCATTGTGAAGAAATAGGCCAACACTTATAACAACTCTGATAAGTTCAAGAAGCGACTTTGGGGTATTTGGCTCGAAATATACATCCACCTACAACGGACTGCCCCCTATATAGGCGTCAACTTATGACGATCCAACCTTGCCCATCTGTTGGACCTATAAGCTTCTTATGTACCATGGTCCCTGATATTCCACAGTTTACTCCAAGCTGTATGGATAAGTATCAGAGTGTTTTGGTTTGGTGTTTCAGAATTATGGCTTCAGCTGTCTCTGGTCCACTGTGTGCCAACACTTATGTCATCTTCAACGTCATCCCTGTCACATACGAAATGATGAAACAATTTGCGAAAAAAGGTGCGCGGTGACAAAAAGTCTGGAAGAACTCTTCAGGGTTAAGCCTTGCTGGTTTATCTAAGTAATGCTCGGTGTAAATGTAGGAATGTGTGTGGTGCTTTGTGGGCCCCCTAACACCACCAGATAAGCTGCAATACCACATGGCCTGGCGAACACAGGGGTTTTATGTCCATTTTATACATTATACATGTGTCATCGTGGAGTGTTTTTGTGGGATTAGGCATAAGCTATTAAAATGCTCGTTAGTCATACAGCCTTTGCTACAGCAAAGATGCATGTCAAAGGTACCTAAAAGAGTTCAGCACAGCCCTGGTTACTCCATTTGCCCTGTTAGTCAGCTGAGGTGATGTCATGCTTGGGTATCTGTCGTCCATTCGTCCGTACGACCATTCTCCGCAATTCACATTTTGAACTTCTGCACGACTGTGAACCAGATTGTCTTCAAACTTGGTGGGGTGTATCTTGGGCGAGACTCTGCCGAGTTTATTCAACTGAAGACGCTCCAGTGACTTTTTCATTTTTAACTAAATTTTTTGTATTTTTTTTTTTATCTGAAAATATTATTCTCTGAAACTGCTCGGCCTATTGCTTTGAGGTTGCACAGGGACATTTGTGGAGACTCGAAGACCTTAATTTGTTCAACAGGTGATGCTACAATTTTTAGTGATTTTTGTATGTTTTCGCCGTTTTCAACTTCTGCTTCAAAACTGTTCCTCGGATAGTAATGAAACTTGACGAAAATGTAGTTTGTGGGGAGGTTAAACATCTTTTCACTTAGTGGTGATACCTTGGATCCCGGTCTTTTAACGTATAAAAATTTGGGTACCTGTCGGTAAATGCATGCATTCATATTGATTAAGATGTAACTCAATAGGGATTGCAATGAAAATTACCTCCTCTTCAAAATACCTCCTCTTCAAAATCCTCATCCAGACCAGACTGGCACTTATTACAGGTTGGATGTCAAGGTCAGCTCAGGACAGGCTGTTCGCGCTGCCTTTTGTTTTTAAATTGTTGTAAGAAATACGTTAAAACCAGGTCCATATAAAAGATGAAAAATGCGGAATAAAATGGGTAGCACGCCTGAAGATGCTCAGTTCCAATAGCCAAAATTTGTTATTCGCTTTTAATTTAGTTCTTCCCTCGACCATGCAGACAAATCGAATTTCCTGACAAACTGGCATAATAGCAATCCCAAGACGCCACGCTCCTTCAAGCCCAATGCTCTGCACTGCACTGTGTACTGGCTTTCAGTGTCGCTGCTATTTGGTCATTCCCATGCCATGGATTACGCTAGTATGGGGGTGAAAATTGTTGTGTTTCTTTATTTGTTTACCACTTCATTCTTCTGTCTATTTGAGAATTTATAACGTATGTCGATGAGGTAGATAAACAGGCAACATTACTTTGAACATATTTTCTTGTTGTGCTGTTCTTGTTTACAGTAACACCTGCTCACTAATCCTGATCCAGAAAGGGAAAGAAAGAAAGAAAGAATGAATGAATGAATGAATGAATGAATGAATGAATGAGTGAGTGAATACGTTTTCTGTCGTTTCAAATGTCCCGTTCTTAACCCCCCCCCCCAAAAAAATAGAGAAAATTGTGTAAAATAATTTCTTTTGGGTAGCGGTCAGGACACTTTGGCATTCTAGCGTGGACAGATTTTCATTCCTGTATTAGCATGCATACATGTACGTCTATTGACGGTAATTTTGAAATTTGTCAAAGAAGTTCAAATCTTCATCCGCCTACAATGTGTCTATGTACCATTCTAAGGACAACACACACACACACACACACACACACACACACACACACACACGCACACGCACGCACACACACACACACACACACACACACGCAAACAAACAAAAAACTCTATGTTTGGTCATTTCAGTGTTGTTCCTTCGCAATGCTTCTCTTTCCCATTCGACAGCAGGTCCTTCAAGCAATTTACATGTTATTCTGAAAGATTTTTGTGCGACACTGAGTAAAATGTCGTGATGAACTCACAATTCTACTACGTTATTTTAGCATTTGACGAAATGTATATCATTCAACAGGTACTCCTTTGACAGAACTCTGCAGCATGAACAGTTTGGTTTACTTGCTTACACAGTAATAATTGCAATCCTGCGGCGCTCATTTTTCGCTCTACATGCCTATAGTACTCGTATCGTGGGTATATATATATATATATATATATATATATATATATATATATATATATATATATATATATTATCACAGGCGTTACAGTGATATTCTGTAAAGACAAGAGATTTATGTACGAAACAAATAGATAAGTCTCCGAGAAACGTCCATAGGTAGCCCTTTTCATTTTCTGTCAATTTTTTTTAAGATCAATGAATAGCAAGTGACAAAATAAGTAGCGCATCTACATTCATGTCATTCGTATCTATCACCAATATTCTGCCCAACACCTAGTATGCTTGTTCTATTACCTCAAATATTCATATTAAACTTCTTAATATTGAACAATACATCAGCACTTCGGATTAGAGTATATCTCTAAACAATCGGCATTTTATCATCAGAAAATGTGAAGAAAGAAGTGGTAACAAAAGGTAATGCAGGCCATCTGTTGTATATAAGAACAAGACAAGCTGCCACATATTGCCAAAAGTTGAATCTCACCTTGTCTATTTGTTTGTATGTGATTTTAAGTTGCCTCGCCTATGGCTTCATATTTGTTATTATGTACTCTCTGCCAAACATGTTAAGGTTGTTGATATACTAATTCCCCGAAATGTTCACATTGGCAATCACCAGATACATGTTCAGGTGGTTTCAGGAAAAAAGGCGATCCAAATGAATAAGGAATAGAACTATTACACCAAAATTTCCAAAATTCCATACTTGACATCAGATCGAGTTGTTTTCCATTGACCCAAGAATCCAACACACTTTAAACAATGATGACCTGTTGATTTGTCTGGTCTATATCGTTCTTATGTAAAAGATGGTACAAACATTTTAAATGACACTGAATTTCACGCCGTGCCGCCTGACTCTAATAATGCACGTTGTCAGACAAAACGAACAAAAAAAAAAAAAAAAAAGCAACTTTAGATTGAAGAATGGAAATGAACTCTTAATGGCGCATTTAAACGTACGAAGCATTCTTCCCAAAATCTAGCAGTTACGAATAATGGTACAACAATCTGGTGTAGACATACTTGCTGTTTGTGAAACCTGGTTAGATTCAAATGTTCTAGATTTTGACATTTCCATACCAAATTACGAATTACTGCGTCACGATAGGAATCGTCACGGTGTAGTGTGGGAGCATATGTCATGATTTTAAGTCCCGTGGGATTTTGATGAAGATTTTATGTCACCTATTCAGAAATGCTATTTATACCCTAAGGAACTTAAAAAACCATGTTGGCACTTTGCCAACCTGTTGGATTCAAAATGGCCGCGATTTCCAAAATGGCCACTAAACTCCAAACATAATGATATTTTACGTTACATAATGTGTCCGCAATGTTCGATTTAATAGATCTAAGAATCAAATTCTAACCTTTTGTCATCCAGGACCATTATTCATGTCTTTTATCTTAAACCTGAATATTACTAGACACCAAAATTTAAAATATGTGAAAAATTTTATCTATATTTTCCATGATTCTTATAAATGTTTAGTGTTAAAATAGTTGATTTAAATTTGGCCTTTATTTTGGTTGTTACTGGCATCAATGAGGGTATGTATAGCACTGTAGTTATCACGATTCAAGATAGCCACAATTTCCTCAAAATAGCTGCCCCCCCCCCCCCCCACAAGCCGCTATTTCATTTTACATAAAGAACCAATATTCTCCAACTAACATTATTTAAGAGTTATATATCATACTCCAACCATGTAACAACATTGTGTCATGATTTTCAATCTTGAAACTTAACACCAGTTGTTACCAACCAAATGTCAAGATGGCTGATATGCTGAAAAAATGCATGAATATAATCTATGCATCAAAACTTGTTGATATTTAACTATTTCTCTCATTACCCTTTTAGTCTAGATCAATACTTTTTCCTCATCTGATCCAAGATCATCAGTTCCGATCATTGTTCCCTATTATAACTTACCTGTTGTTTGAATGTATTTTGCAGGTCTGTATGGTAGTATTGGTGTGCTGACAGAAAGATTCCTGTATAGTAACTAAAGTGGTGGACTAATGCATGGTGCTGGCATGCTGATGGGTGGATCTGATTAGCTAACTGCTTGGAGAAATAGTGTCCCAAGTGCTTTTAGATTACTTCCTGAGTCTTCATTTATATTGAAAGACCGAACATATTCTTGCCATAATCCAAGCACATTTATTTGCAAAGACTTTTTTGCACAATGACTGTAGCAAGGCCTCTAGATATTCTTGATTAACCCCATTAATTCTGGGCTTTAGTCCTCTAATTGCCCTAAAAGTGGCCAACTATATAGAAAGTCATCTCCTTTCATGTCTTAAATTAACGTTTGTCCACAGAAAACATTTTGAATAATAATTATAGATGAGAGCTAAGTAGAGATAACATTCCCCATGAATTTACAGCTTTTCAACGCATGGAATAGGTGTTTAGTGCCCACCTCATAATAAGAAAAAAGCGTTCAGATAAGAATTACCCTCGGCGCCCACAACGTTTTTTTTCCACAATTCTGCATTTTTTTTTTTTTTTTTTTTTGTTTTATTTTTGTTTTCAGACTTTACAGGTGTCATAATACGGTGTAACTGCACCAAAAATTTGATGCAGCTGTAATGAATCCTCCTTGAGATATTATGGTAACATTGTCTCTCTCTCTCTCTCTCTCTCTCTCTCTCTCTCTCTCTCTCTCTCTCTCTCTCTCTCTCTCTCTCTCTCTCTCTCTCTCTCTTCTCTCTCTCTCTCTCTCTCTCTCTCTCTCTCTCTCTCTCTCTCTCTCTCTCTCTCTCTGTTAAAAGACTCTACATAGACCAATACTCTGAAACCTGTACTATTCCACATTGCTTTGTTTGTAATGAGGATTCACAAAGTATATTTGTATGTAATTATGTTATCTTTGTCTCAGTCAGTCCAACTGTCCTCACACACATGTGGTGCTTTGTTCTGAAGCAAGGTGTTACCTTACCAAGTAAATTTTGTAAATGGCCCATGCGAGAGCGGATGTTTTCATCCTTAGCTGGGTCATCCTGACTATCTGTTTTCTGTGGTAATAATGTACTATTTCTCCTATATTTTGTTTTGCTTTTGTTTATATATTTCTGTCATTATTACCTAACAACTGAAATATATTGAATTTATTGTCGAATAAAAGAATTTGAATCTGAATCTGAATCATGATCAGAGAGCGTCAAATAAATACTTCAAACGTTTTATAACGAGTTTCAAAATAATGATAGGAAGCTGGTTTTCAATAGGAACATAGTCCTTTATAATGTGCATCTCTAATGAAATTTGCTTCTTTTTTATATATATATTTTTTTTTGTTCACAACAGAAAATTATAATGTGCATAAATACACTGTTTTTGTACATTATCTGAATCTGCCTTTATTCATTTCACGCTCTCGGTCAATGATTAAAAATCCAACCATAGAACTAAACATACATTAATTTTCTTCTCTCCCCAAACCCATCACCATCATTTTTTTCTGTGAATGTTCAATTTATCATTATTTTTAGCAATCTCTGATGAAAATTTGATGAAGCTGCAATAGATCCTTGTTGAGATATTATGGTAACATTGTCTCCTTGCGCGCCACTCAGACGGCCTTGAAATAAATACTTTAAAATTTCATACAAAGTTGATAAATACCAAGAGGAACCCAGTTTTTATTAGGAAACTGGTCCATCAGAAGATGCATCTCTGACAAAAATTTGGTAAAGGTGTGATAAAAATTGCTTGAGATATCGTGGTAGCATCGTCAGGGTTGCTGCCACTCAGACGGCCTTCAAATAAGTACTTTAAAAGTTTCATAAAAAGTTCAGGAATAATCAGAGGAAGCCTGTTTTCGATAGTAACGTGGTCCATCATAAGGTTCTTCTGTGACAAATGTTTAGTAAAGCTATGGTAAATATTTTTGGAGATAATATGGTAATATCGTCCCCTTTTGCGCCACTCAGACCGCCCTGAAATAAATTCTTAAAAAGTTTGATCAAAAGTTTAAAAATAATAAGAGGATGCTAGTTTTAAATAGCAAACTGGTCCATTACAAGTTGCATCTCCGATAAAAATTTGGTACGACTATGGTGAATATTTTTTTTAAATATCAAGGTAACATTGACAAGACAGATGGACTGACGATGTTGGGGATGACAATACCCTCCAGCACTTTATGTGCCGAATGTAAAAACATACCAACTCTATTACCTATTCTCAGCCAGTGTGGGTTAAACACCCAGGTAACCACTAGAAAAATGTCAAATCTGGGCAGTACCTAACAGAATGGAAACTTTTGTAGTCAGAATTTATGTGTTTAGAAGATGAAATTTACTAAATTTGGTCGTAAGGTTTCCCCCCACCCTCAACCCAGTACATTCATCCCACCTAATAATAATGCAAGGTGCATCTCAGCTTATCCTACTAACTGGTCATTGCCATGTACAGCACATGTAGAACAGTTCACATATCACTTGTGTACTACAGTTTGATCTTGGTGAACTTCTTGCCTGTGGCTCAACTGGCATAATCGATAGATTTTGGATGAAGTACCAAAAGTAGATCCAGCATATTGATGACTCTGAAATTATGATAAACTGCTTTCATCTTCATCATCCAACTGAACAAGCCAACTACTTTGGCAGACTGCCACTGTATATGGCAATCACCAGATATGGCCAGCTTCCACTGTGTAAGACAGCTGGGCACCACAACACACAATATGAGAGTGACAATGATGAAGATGAGAACGATGATAGTTAAAATAGCTATCTTAATCACACAAGTATGAACTTGTTAATGTAGCAATACACTTTAATGTGTCATAATGTTGTTTCAATGTTTACTCACAATACGAGAGTGTGACAATGATAAAGATGAGAACGATGATAGTTATAATAATCATCCTAATCATACAAATATGAACTGGGTAATGGAGGTGATGATGTCATTTATTGTAGCAATACACTTTAATGTGTCATGCATAATATTGTTTCAATGTTAACTCACAATATGTGAGTGACAATAATGAAGATGACAATGATGATAGTTAAAATAATTATCCTAATCATACAAACATGAACTATATAATGGAGGTGACGATGCTAGTCATTGTAGCAGTACACTTGTTTCATTATACTGTTCCAATATGAGAGTAACAATGATAAAGGTGTGAATGATGATAATTTAATATAGGTCTCCCAGTCACACAGGTATGAACTTGGTAAGGGAGGTGATGATGCCCTTCATTGTAGTAATATACTGGTGTCATAATATTGTTAAAAAAGGTCATTTATCTCGGTTCGGTTTACATTCTTTTGATAGAAAGATTTGATACTTTTAAGACAAATATGAGCCTAAATTGACTAAGATTCAATTTGAAGATAAAAATCCAACTTTATAACCGGGAGTTATGAAAATAAATACCCAGAAAAGGTGTTTTATACTGCAAGGACCTTTAAGGGACCTGTAATTGGACAAAAAATGGAAATTTGACAGCCATTTTGAATCAAACAGGTTGGCAAAGTGCCAACATGTTTTTTTCTGATATTTCAGATATATTTAACATTTCTGAGTAGGTTTTATAAAATCTTCATCAAAATCCCACGGGACTCCATTTGCCCCCACACTAGTGGTGGTGTTGCTCTGTATATTCGCAATGACTTAGAATATAAGCCACGCTTTGATATTAACGAAGGTTTTAATGTGAATGTGTATGGACTGAAGTCAAATCAAAACATACTTCCCCTTTCTTAGTGTGCTCACTTTACAGACTACCCTCTGCCGATGCACTTTACCTTTACTAGCATAACGGACCTTTTTGAAAAAAAGTTGTAGACGACAATCATGTTGTCATACTTGGCGATTTCAATATTAATTATATATTACAAGATTCAAATGATAATCACCCGATGCGGCTCATCGAATCTTATTTCCAACTGACCCAACTTATCTTAGAGCCAACTCAAATAACAATAATACAACTTCAGCCACTGCCATTGACCTCAAATTAACAAATTCACCTGGAAGCATGTGCAATCAGGTGTATTTGCATGCGGCCTAAGTGATCATTTTATCACACATACAATTATTACAGCTAAGAGTGTAAGGTCCACTGCAAAAACGATCCAAATTCGTTCTTACAGTGGATTCTCGCTGGAGTCTTTTCTCAATGACATAGCCACCAGCCAAATGCTATGTCATGGAGGCATGCAAACACCTTGTCCTAACGTTGCTTGTAAACTATGGCGCGATGAATTTGATGGAATATGTAAAAAACATGCGCCCCTTCGGACTATAAGGGTAGGTGATCGTAAAAATCCCTGGTTCGCTTCAGATGTTCTTAAAAAGATGTACGAGCGGGATCATATTCAAAAGAAAGCTATCGACCTTGATTGCAAATAACTTTGGGACATATACCGTAACCTTCGTAATGAAGTCACAGATATGATAAATAACGCCAAAAAGATATATTATGATGATAGTATTACAAAGGGTAAAAATCAACGACAGATGTGGGCTTCTTTGAAACATCTCTTGCCTTCCCGCAAAAATAATCACTATTTTCCCCACAATATCTCAGCCAATATGCTGAATGGATATTTTGTTTAAGTTGGTCAATCTCTCGCTGAGAAATTAGAGGACCACTTAGCCCCAGAGTGGAAAGGTTCCCATCACGAGTGTTAATTTCACTGCGACAGTGTCACTGAAAACTTTACATACAGTAAATTAAACGAACTATCAGAGAAGAGTCCGCTTGATATCCTAGATATGGACAGCAAACTTTTATTTATTGCTGCCCACTTTATTGCTCCATCACTAACCTTTCTTTTTAACTTATCTCTTGACACGGGCATTGTTCCTCCTGACTGGAAACTGGCCCGCGGCTCACCGATCTTTAAGAACAAAGGCTTCAAACACGAATTTTCGAACTATATGCCAATCTCTGTGTTATGTCACATCAGCCGCATTTTTGATAAACATGTCCAAATGAAACTGCTTAATTACCTAAACCAGTATAATCTCATAACCGACGAACAGTCAGCATTCATCGAATTTCATTCCACTGAAACGGCACTACATTGTATGGTAGATGACTGGTTGGAAAACATTGATACCGGCTCTCCGACTGTTGCAGTCTTCCTTGATGTGCAAAAATGTTTTGACACCATTAAATTTTCCATCTTGCTGTATAAACTGGGTAAATACGGTACAAGTGGGAATGAACTGCGTTGGTTTAAACCCTACCTGTCGGAACGCACACAAGTTGTAAACTGCAATGGGCACAAGTCTACTAAACGTAACGTAAATATTGGTGTCCCCATAGGATCCTCACTTGGACCTATTCTCTTCCTACTATACATAAATGACCTTCCCCAATGTTTATCATCAGCTCTATGTCTCTTATTTGTAGATGATACAACAGTGTATGCTAAAGGCAAAACTCTTAAAGAAGCAGAATCAAATCTGCAAGCTGAATCATATAATATATCTGACTGGTTCACTCGAAACACATTTTCTCTCGATGTCCCCAAATCATATGCCAAGGCTTTTGATCAGTCTCAAGGCGAGAATGTCATCAATTTATCTGTTAATAATCACGTTCTTACACAAGAAACTTGCACAAAATTACTGGGCGTGGCAATTGACGACAAATCACACTGGTCTCAACATATAACTTACTTGGTCTCTAAGTCCAAAAGTATCCCTCCTATCTCGCCTGAAGCATACACTGTCACCCGCATTATTCAATACTGTCTATAAGAGTATAATACAACCTCTATTTGATTACTGTGATGCAGTCTGGGGAGACTGTCCCAAGTCCCAAGAACTAATCCTACAGCATCCCCAAAATAGAGCGACTAGGGTTATCACTGGTGCTTTTGAAAATACCCACAATGCAACTTTACTTATTCAAACCTTAGGCTGGACTAATTAGTTGAACGCCGCCAATTTCATATTTCAACAATTTACTTTAATGTATAAATCCCGAAAAGAAATTACTTTCAAACCAAATTTATTAAGAGAAATACAGTTCACTCCCTCAATACCAGAAGTAACCTGAATGGCGATCTCCAAATCCCGCGACCACGCACTGAAAACTTCAAGCAATCCCTTCATTACAAAGGACCGCTTATTTGGAATAGCCTCCCCAGATCCACTAGACAAGCCGACGACTTATTGGACTTCGAAGCGAGATACCTTCCCCAGGCATAAGAACCAGAGTCATACATGTTCATGTTTTAAGCCGCGTGTCATGGTATCTGTATTTGAACATATACTTTTAAATCTGTTCTATTTATTTCTTTAATTGAATATATATTGTATTATCCTATGTTGAATTGTATTGTGCTATACTCTGTTTGTAAACATTTTTATAGTAATCTGGGCCCCATGGAAGAACAGTTTTTAACCGAATCGGCGAGAAATAAATAAATAAATGAATAAATAAATAATCAAATAAATAAATAAATAAATAAATAAATAAATAAATAAATAAATAAATAAATAAATAAATAAATAAATAAATAAACAAACAAACAAATAAAATAAATATATAAATATGTAGAGGCCGTGCACAAGATACCCTCTGGTGGCTGGTCCTATCGTCACGTTCAGCCACTGGTACCTTTTTTTTTCTCAAACACATACAGTCTCCTCCACCTACAGGAAAAAGAGGTATCCAACACGAATTTCCAAACTATATGGAGGGCTACGTATATGGTGGTGGTCCGTTCTGTTGGTGATGTAATAGTATGCCTAACAGATTATACTAAAACCTGACAACAGCCTTTGCAAAACCTTGAAAGGAAAAACATGACTTTATATACCAAAAATGTTAAAAGTGCCCTTCAATGAAAATTGAAAACCGCATACCAATTAGAAAGCATGGACTCAGCACAGGAGCATGTATTTGTTGGAAAACAGGACTTATTCTTTGACTTTGAAAATGTAAGATCAGCGTATTGTATTAATGTACAATTATATGGAAAGTCCTGTGACGTAGCAAGATGAAAACACGCAATAGTTTGCATTTCTTTCCATCGAACAAACCACAGGCACTGGAGTGGTTCAAGCCAAAAGACACAGACCAGGGTCTTACCCAGGGAAATGAGGTGTTATTTTACTGTTCATGCGGACCTGACCAGGCCAGTGAAGGAGGGACACACCTCATGCGCGAAGCACCTTGTGGTGGGATTATGGTCATGCTGCCTCTGGGTAGTTGTTAATTCGACGATGTAGCGCGGTGCATTTCCTGCATTCAGAGTAAGAGTTTTTTTTTTCTGTGTGTGTGTGTGTGTGTGTGGTAAAGATAGTTTACTGACATAGATATATGTCACTGGCAACGTAAGGATCATTATGTCGGCTTCACCAGAGCCTAGGCTACAAGTACTTTTAAATTGGGGTATGCTAATCAGTGCACAGACTATGTGTATCATTTACATAGCACATGTAAATCTTCGTACTCCATGCACTGAGGCTTCGGCCGTGGGCATAACGTATAAAGATAATTTGGACCTACCAATTGTTTTTCACGAATCTAGAATTCAGGTTCCTTAATTAACTTACTTCGGGCCCTGAGACTTTGGCTATGAGCATAACTTACAGATGTAATTTGGAACTTTTAATTTTATTATCATGGACCTCGAATCCTTATGTACTTACTTAGTGTATGGAGGCTTAGGCTGTGTGCGCAACTTCTAATGTAATTCGGATCTTTTAATTAATTGTCATTGACAGAAAACCCTGCTTTTCACTAAAAATATACGTATCGCAGACACTGATTAGTTATAATAGTTTGACATATTTGCAGCATAGATTGAATATATTAGACTTAGCTTAGTCATGCCTTTTTGATAGGGTAACAGCTCTCTCTTCACCAATTTCTTCTCTCTCTCTCTCTCTCTCACTCTCTCTCTCTCTCTCTTGAGATTTTTTTTTTCCTTTTAGCTATAAATTTTTGGAGCATTAAGTGAAGATAGGGGTGTCGGACGATACCTATCGCCTCCTCGCTACCATGTCAGGTAAACCAGTCCATCACAGCACATTACTGGATGTTTGGACAGATTGTACAATTATACCAATCCATGAGAAAGGGGACACAGGTGAACCATGACACGTTAACTTTTTCATTGCCACTTACTAAAATGTCGACATGCTCTAAATTAACATGACAAGAGGTTCATATTTATTGTCAACTGGTCATTCATTCAGGTCAGGCATGCCTATGGTTGCAGAAACCACACGAAATACTGGATCAAATGTCATCATCCAAATAAAACGCATGCGTATCCATTCTGGCCTAAGACAATCACCTTGATTAAAATGTAGCAAATTCCAAGATCTATTGGCATCGGAAGCCAGGTGCCCAAAATTGTACAGCAGAATCTCCTACCTCCACTAGGAGACCATTTCTTTATTAAGATCGCCATATGAAGTCCTGTCTGTGTTCATTTGTGTGCTTCCGTATTAAAAAAGAACAGGTGCCTCTGACTGAAGCCCAGGTAGCAATTCAAATCGATCGAAAAAGGAAACAACGATAATGTGATAAAACTGGAAGAATATCTTCTTGAAAGTACCCATACTTCAGCAAACAATTCAGGTTGTCTTGGTAGCATTTTTAATTGGGACACGCTAACAACATCAAAGCGACCGATCTGATAGTGATGCAAACCTGCAAATTCCTTTAAGCATCTAGGTTTTTTATGAGAACCGGTTCTCAAAGGCCAGATGTTTGGGATCTGCCTCACCTGTCGGAATGTCTTGCAACACATTAAGTATATTTTATCCTGTATATTACAAGCTGTACTAAATTACGATGTTCGGATTTCAAATGTACATCTTCATGTGTGTCAGTTTTGTTTTGTTTTGTTTTTTTTTTTTGTTTTTTTTTTGGGGGGGGGGATTTTTTCGGGGGTGGGTGGGATATATATTTTGTTCTATTTTTTTTTTAAATTTCACTCCCTCCTATTGCCCGCACCATATCATTGCTATGTCCAGTGTGTAATAAATCAGGGAAATACTTGTGTTTGCTTTCATGAGTGCAGGACGGAAATTTCTATGCAGACGAATTAACTTCTGATAATTTCTGCAATACAAACGTCCTAAATGTCCATCAGATATTTATTATTTCCTCACGGACATCTTATGCTCGTTTAAATCCTAGTTCTAAGGCCTTTTTTACACTTTTCTGAGCACTGCCGATGCTACCGCCTCCCCCCCCCCCCCCCCGGCTTGGTTTTTAAGCACTCGTGTTGTATGAAGAGCACGTAGTGTCAACGTCAATTGTCAGATCTTTCAAGGACGTGTTGGACACTTAGGGATGCTAGGGGTACGTAGTTATCATGACGCATCGCCTCTTAACAGCAGTTCCTGTAGCAATGCCGCTAAATACAGCCAGCATCATCTATTGCCGTGTGCTACGCAACATCTCACGAGATTCTTTGCGAGATCAAACCAGAAAGCAAAAGTCCCAATGTCTTGGACCTTCTTTCATGTAGTAACAGAGCAACAGCTGACGATAAAATGTCTACAGGCCACAGACTACAGTTATAAATCCTTCTATTTTTCATATTAGCATTTTTCAGTCTAAAAAATCAGCATTTTGGTATTTTGAAATTCCGTGAACGGCATTTAACAGATGAAAATGTCAGAAAAATATGGACGGATTTTTTTCATACAATTCCCAGCTCGTTAATTTGTGATAATTGAAATACGAAACAACACCTGGATGTCAGCTTTATGCAGGTGTATGAACTGTGCTCTTGCCAGGGTCACATCATTGTCCTTCCCCACCATAAAGTTCCCACCTGGCCTGGAAGACAGTGCACCTATATGACCTCCAATGAAGCAACTCTGCGATGCAGCAAACCTGACTTAGCTAACTTTATTCAAACAGAAGCTACAGCATGCTGAAAACACAGTATTTTCACAATTACGAACTATCTCCGTTGGGATGCGCAACCAGCCAATCACAACTGTAGTCTGTAACCTACAGGGTAAAACATTTGCATTATTTGCTGATGGACTATTCATTCATATTTGCACAACATAATTCATAACTTTGAATGTGTTTTAGACATGCATGTTGCTACGCTAAACAAATATTTTTGAACACTGCGGACTTCCCATAATGACACAGTATCCAGAAATTGCAAGCACAGTGGGCAGGGAGACAAAATATACAAAGCAGCTACTTACTGGCAATTGCTACCTCAGGTAGCGTTCTTGGGTTTTGACTTTCAGCTTGACAATCAAACGGCAGCTATTTTCTTCCCATGGGAAACCCTTTTTAAATGTGCATCCTAACAATTAGATCCGATGTGAGTTGTTAATTGTTTGTGGCAATGTGATCTCTTATATTTACAAATATTTCATGTTAAATTGACAGTGAATTGGCATCTCTTTTATTTATTACTTTATGTTTTCTGCATGGTAATTTCACCCCGTCTGAGAAACGTCCAGTTCATTGACTCATTAATTTTACTTTGCCATTATCTGTCTTTTGAGTTTCAAACTTAACTTGTTTCAGACATTCTCCCTTCACTTCCGAGTATTCATGAAGGGAACTATTCATTTCTAGTGAGGTATCGTCATGTTTGTATGTACGGGAAACCCATTTTGTTTTAACCAAGAAGCACAATTATCCCAGTTATTGCTAGCATGATTATAGAATTTTTAATCTCTTTAAAATATCACAGATATCAGTTTCACAAATGTTACTAGCGCACATGAAATGGGAGTGTGAAGCTCAAAATTTAAAATGAAACTATTCCGTATGCGTGATGGCAATTTAGCAGAAGCGAATACCTAAAAAATACAACACAACAAATTCATAAAATAATATATCTGCAACATTAAACAATTATTATAAATGTTTGGTATATTGCAGATACATGGAACAGATATTGCCAGATGTTTAAATACTAGATACCATGATTGACGAAATGTAGAACAACAATCATAATGACAGGATAGTAAAGATAGGACATTTTCATTTTGTACTATGGTAGTAAATTTTTTTCTTCGAGTGGATTTAAAGTTCACTTTCAACAAGCACCTATTGCGCTCCAATCCCATTCCATCATCTGAAGACATCATGACAACATATCAAACATATACCATAATGTGTTTAGTGTTGCAGATGAATTATTATTATTTTTTTTTTTTTCGTATTTTTCAGATATTTCGTTTTTTGCAAAATTACCATCACACATACGGAATAGGTGCATTTTAAACTTTGAGCTTTACACTTCTCAAATCATGTGCGCGTGTGACATTTGTGAAACATATATCTGTGATAAGTAAACAGGGTTTAAAATTCTGAAATCGTGCTAGTAATAACTGGGATGATTCTGGTTTCTGGGTAAGACAAAACGGGCTTCCCGTACATACAAACATGAAACAGATGATACTCTCTATAAATACACAGTTCTCTTCATGAATATTTGGAAGTAACAGAAGAAATTTCTGAAAAAATTAAGGTTTGAGAGCACAAAAAACAGATAATGACAACGTAAAATTAAAGGGTCAACGAAGTAGACGTTTCTCAGATTAGATTAATTTACCATGCCGAACACATCTTGCAATAAACATAAAGGGATGCGGAGGTACTGTTAATTTGAAATGAAATATCTGCGAATATAGGAGATCATATTGCAGCAAATAATATACAACTGACATCAGATCTAAATGTCAGGCTGCACATTCAAAAGGGATGTCCCGTGCAAACAAAAAAGAAGCTGCTGTTTTATTGTCAAGTTTAGAGTCAAAAGTCAAAAATGTTAATTAAAGTAGCAATTGCCATTCAGTAAATGCTTTGTATTTTTGCCAATGAACTGCACTTCATTCACACTATGCTTCCAATTTCTGGCTACTGTACCATTGTCGGTAAGTTCAACAGTGTTTAAAATATTTCAGTTCGTATTCTTTAGAGTGGCAACATACCTGCATTTGCTTGTGAAAAACACATTTAAATTTTATGAATTATGTTGTCATAGAGCAAATATTTTACCCTGTAGTTTTGGGGGTTTGTTTTTCTTTTTTTTTTTTTTTTTTTTTTTTTGTGTGTGTGTGTGTGTGTGTGTGTGTGTGTGTGTGTGTGTGTGTGTGTGTGTGTGTGTACAGTTTTAAGTCAACGGTTGCTCTATTACAACATGCAGGAAGGAACAAGACATCGGGACTTTTGTTTTCTGTTTTGATCTCGTAAAGAATGTCGTCAGATTTTGCATACCCAAGACGACAGATGACGCTGGCTGTAGATAGCGGCACTGCTACAGGAACTGCTGTCAGGAGGTGATGTGTCATCAAAAGTAGGTACCCTTAACATCTCGTATTGTCCAATAAGCCCTAGAAGGATATGGCAATTGACGTTGACACCACGTGATCTTCAAACACAACACGTGCACTTATAAAGCCGCAGTACTCCGAAAAGTGTAATTAAGGCCTCAGAATAAGAGTTGAAACAAATATAAGATGTCCCTGAGTGAGAAAAAGATGCATAAATGAACACTTAAAACTTTTTTTTGCAGGAATCACCTGTAAAATGTGCACGAATTAACAGACGTTGTTGCGTCTGCAAAGGAAAATTCAATCGCGTACTTATCAAGAAAAAACAAGAGGGTTGCCTGATTTATTACACACTGGGCACAGCAACGATGTGGAGAGGATAATAGATGGAATGAAATGACCCCCCCACCCCCCACCCCCAAAAAACGATTAAATAGAGAAACCAATCCCAAACCAAACTAAATAATACAAAACAAAAGACACACACACACACACACACACACACACACACACACACACACACACACACGCACACAAGAGAGATGCACAGAAACACGTTGACACGCAAAAAGGCTGAATCTTTCATATCGGAGCCCCAAAAATCAGCACAGCGTGAAGTATCAAGCAGTTTAAACTATAATAAAGGTGTTGCAAGGCACTCTCTCTCTCTCTCTCTCTCTCTCTCTCTCTCTCTCTCTCTCTCTCTCTCTCTCTCTCTCTCTCTCTCTCTCTCTCTCTCTCTCTCTCTCTCTGTCTCTCTCTCTGTCTCTCTCTCTGTCTCTCTCTCTCTCTCTCTCTATGTTAAAAGACTCTACATAGACCAATACTCTGAGACCTGTACTATTCCACATTGCTTTGTTTGTAATGAGGATTCACAAAGTATATTTGTATGTAATTATGTTATCTTTGTCTCAGTCAGTCCAACTGTCCTCACACACATGTGGTGCTTTGTTCTGAAGCAAGGTGTTACCTGACCAAGTAAATTTTGTAAATGGCCCATGCGAGAGCGGATGTTTTCATCCTTAGCTGGGTCATCCTGACTATCTGTTTTCCGTGGTAATAATGTACTATTTCTCCTATATTTTGTTTTGCTTTTGTTTATATATTTCTGTCATTATTACCTAACAACTGAAATATATTGAATTTATTGTCGAATAAAAGAATTTGAATCTGAATCTGAATCATGATCAGAGAGCGTCAAATAAATACTTCAAAAGTTTTATAACGAGTTTCAAAATAATGATAGGAAGCTGGTTTTCAATAGGAACATAGTCCTTTATAATGTGCATCTCTAATGAAATTTGCTTCTTTTTTATATATATTTTTTTTTTTGTTCACAACAGAAAATTATAATGTGCATAAATACACTGTTTTTGTACATTATCTGAATCTGCCTTTATTCATTTCACGCTCTCGGTCAATGATTAAAAATCCAACCATAGAACTAAACATACATTAATTTTCTTCTCTCCCCAAACCTATCACCATCATTTTTTTCTGTGAATGTTCAATTTATTATTATTTTTAGCAATCTCTGAAGAACATTTGATGAAGCTGCGATAGATCCTTGTTGAGATATTATGGTAACATTGTCTCCTTGCGCGCCACTCAGACGGCCTTGAAATAAATACTTTAAAATTTCATACAAAGTTTATAAATACCAAGAGGGAGCCAGTTTCCATTTAGAAACTGGTCCATCAGAAGATGCATCTCTGACAAAAATTTGGTAAAGGTGTGATAAAAATTGCTTGAGATATCGTGGTAGCATCGTCAGGGTTGCTGCCACTCAGACGGCCTTCAAATAAGTACTTTAAAAGTTTCATAAAAAGTTCAGAAATAATCAGAGGAAGCCTGTTTTCGATAGTAACGTGGTCCATCATAAGGTTCTTCTGTGACAAATGTTTAGTAAAGCTGTGGTAAATATTTTTGGAGATAATATGGTAATATCGTCCCCTTTTGCGCCACTTAGACCGCCCTGAAATAAATTCTTAAAAAGTTTGATTAAAAGTTTAAAAATAATAAGAGAATGCTAGTTTTCAATAGCAAACTGGTCCATTACAAGTTGCATCTCCGATAAAAATTTGGTACAACTATGGTGAATATTTTTTTAAATATCAAGGTAACATTGACAAGACGGATGGACTGACGATGTTGGGGATGACAATACCCTCCAGCACTTTATGTGCCGAATGTAAAAACATACCAACTCTATTACCTATTCTCAGCCAGAGTGGGTTAAACACCCAGGTAACCACTAGAAAAATGTCAAATCTGGGCAGTACCTAACAGAATGGAAACTTTTTTATGTGTTTGGAAGATGAAATTTACTAAATTTGGTCGTAAGGTTTCCCCCCACCCTCAACCCAGTACATTCATCCCACCTAATAATAATGCAAGGTGCATCTCAGCTTATCCTACTAACTGGTCATTGCCATGTACAGCACATGTAGAACAGTTCACATATCTCTTGTGTACTACAGTTTGATCTTGGTGAACTTCTTGCCTGTGGCTCAACTGGCATAATGGATAGATTTTGGATGAGGTACCAAAAGTAGATCGAACATATTGATGACTCTGAAATTATGATAAACTGCTTTCATCTTCATCATCCAACTGAACAAGCCAACTACTTTGGCAGACTGCCACTGTATATTGCAATCACCAGATACGGCCAGCTTCAACTGTCAGACAGCTGGGCACCACAACTCACAATATGAGAGTGGCAATGATGAAGATGAGAACGATGATAGTTAAAATAGCTATCTTAATCACACAAGTATGAACTTGTTAAAGGAGATGACGATGACATTTAATGTAGCAATACACTTTAATGTGTCATAATGTTGTTTCAATGTTTACTCACAATACGAGAGTGTGACAATGATAAAGATGAGAACGATGTTAGTTATAATAATCATCCTAATCATACAAATATGAACTGGGTAATGGAGGTGATGATGTCATTTATTGTAGCAATACACTTTAATGTGTCATACATAATATTGTTTCAATGTCAACTCACAATATGTGAGTGACAATGATGAAGATGACAATGATGATAGTTAAAATAATTATCCTAATCATGCAAATATGAACTATATAATGGAGGTGACGATGCTAGTCATTGTAGCAGTACACTTGTTTCATTATACTGTTCCAATATGAGAGGTGATGATGCCCTTTATTGTAGTAATATACTGGTGTCATAATATTGTTAAAAAAGATCATTTATCTCGGTTCGGTTTACATTCTTTTGATAGAAAGATTTGATACTTTTAAGACAAATATGAGCCTAAATTGACTAAGATTCAAATTTGAAGATAAAAATCTAACTTTATAGCCAGGAGTTATGAAAATAAATACCCAAAAAAGGTGTTTTATACTGCAAGGACCTTTAAGGGACCTGTAATTGGACAAAAATTGGGAATTTGACAGCCATTTTGAATCACACTGGTTGGCAAAGTGCCAACATGTTTTTTTCTGATATTTCAGATATATTTATCATTTCTGAGTAGGTTTTATAAAATCTTCATCAAAATCCCACGGGACTCCATATGCCCCCACACTAGTGGTGGTGTTGCTCTGTATATTCGCAATGACTTAGAATATAAGCCACGCTTTGATATTAATGAAGGTTTTAATGTGAATGTGTATGGACTGAAGTCAAATCAAAACATACTTCCCCTATCTTAGTGTGCTCACTTTACAGACTACCCTCTGCCGATGCAGTTTACCTTTACTAGCATAACGGACCTTTTTTCAAAAAAAGGTGTAGACGACAATCATGTTGTCATACTTGGCGATTTCAATATTAATTATAGATTACAAGATTCAAATGATAATCACCCGATGCGGCTCATCGAATCTTATTTCCAACTGACCCAACTTATCTTAGAGCCAACTCGAATAACAATAATACAACTTCAGCCACTGCCATTGACCTCAAATTAACAAATTCACCTGGAAGCATGTGCAATCAGGTGTATTTGCATGCAGCCTAAGTGATCATTTTATCACACATACAATTATTACAGCTAAGAGTGTAAGGTCCACTGCAAAAACGATCCAAATTCGTTCTTACAGTGGATTCTCGCTGGAGTCTTTTCTCAATGACATAGCCACCAGCCAAATGCTATGTCATGGAGGCATGCAAACAGCTTGTCCTAACGTTGCTTGGAAACTATGGCGCGATGAATTTGGTGGAATATGTAAAAAACATGTGCCCCTTCGGACTATAAGGGTAGGTGATCGTAAAAATCCCTGGTTCGCTTCAGATGTTCTTAAAAAAATGTACGAGCGGGATCATATTCAAAAGAAAGCTATCGACCTTGATTGCAAATAACTTTGGGACATATACCGTAACCTTCGTAATGAAGTCACAGATATGATAAATAACACCAAAAAGATATATTATGATGATAGTATTACAAAGGGTAAAAATCAACGACAGATGTGGGCTTCTTTGGAACATCTCTTGCCTTCCCGCAAAAATAATCACTATTTTCCCCACAATATCTCAGCCAATATGCTGAATGGATATTTTGTTTAAGTTGGTCAATCTCTCGCTGAGAAATTAGAGGACCACTTAGCCCCAGAGTGGAAAGGTTCCCATCACGAGTGTTAATTTCACTGCGACAGAGTCACTGAAAACTTTACATACAGTAAATTAAACGAACTATCAGAGAAGAGTCCGCTTGATATCCTAGATATGGACAGTAAACTTTTATTTATTGCTGCCCATTTTATTGCTCCATCACTAACCTTTCTTTTTAACTTATCTCTTGACACGGGCATTGTTCCTCCTGACTGGAAACTGGCCCGCGGCTCACCGATCTTTAAGAACAAAGGCTTCAAACACGAATTTTCGAACTATATGCCAATCTCTGTGTTATGTCACATCAGCCGCATTTTTGATAAACATGTCCAAATGAAACTGCTTAATTACCTAAACCAGTATAATCTCATAACCGACGAACAGTCAGCATTCATCGAATTTCATTCCACTGAAACGGCACTACATTGTATGGTAGATGACTGGTTGGAAAACATTGATACCGGCTCTCCGACTGTTGCAGTCTTCCTTGATGTGCAAAAATGTTTTGACACCATTAAATTTTCCATCTTGCTGTATAAACTGGGTAAATACGGTACAAGTGGGAATGAACTGCGTTGGTTTAAACCCTACCTGTCGGAACGCACACAAGTTGTAAACTGCAATGGGCACAAGTCTACTAAACGTAACGTAAATATTGGTGTCCCCATAGGATCCTCACTTGGACCTATTCTCTTCCTACTATACACAAATGACCTTCCCCAATGTTTATCATCAGCTCTATGTCTCTTATTTGTAGATGATACAACAGTGTATGCTAAAGGCAAAACTCTTAAAGAAGCAGAATCAAATCTGCAAGCTGAATCATATAATATATCTGACTGGTTCACTCGAAACACACTTTCTCTCGATGTCCCCAAATCATATGCCAAGGCTTTTGATCAGTCTCAAGGCGAGAATGTCATCAATTTATCTGTTAATAATCACGTTCTTACACAAGAAACTTGCACAAAATTACTGGGCGTGGCAATTGACGACAAATCACACTGGTCTCAACATATAACTTACTTGGTCTCTAAGTCCAAAAGTATCCCTCCTATCTCGCCTGAAGCATACACTGTCACCCGCATTATTGAATACTGTCTATAAGAGTATAATACAACCTCTATTTGATTACTGTGATGCAGTCTGGGGAGACTGTCCCAAGTCCCAAGAACTAATCCTACAGCATCCCCAAAATAGAGCGACTAGGGTTATCACTGGTGCTTTTGAAAATACCCACAATGCAACTTTACTTATTCAAACCTTAGGCTGGACTAATTAGTTGAACGCCGCCAATTTCATATTTCAACAATTTACTTTAATGTATAAATCCCGAAAAGAAATTACTTTCAAACCAAATTTATTAAGAGAAATACAGTTCACTCCCTCAATACCAGAAGTAACCTGAATGGCGATCTCCAAATCCCGCGACCACGCACTGAAAACTTCAAGCAATCCCTTCATTACAAAGGACCGCTTATTTGGAATAGCCTCCCCAGATCCACTAGACAAGCCGACGACTTATTGGACTTCGAAGCGAGATACCTTCCCCAGGCATAAGAACCAGAGTCATACATGTTCATGTTTTAAGCCGCGTGTCATGGTATCTGTATTTGAACATATACTTTTAAATCTGTTCTATTTATTTCTTTAATTGAATATCTGTTGTATTATCCTATGTTGAATTGTATTGTGCTATACTATGTTTTTAAACATTTTTATAGTAATCTGGGCCCCATGGAAGAACAGTTTTTAACCGAATCGGCGAGAAATAAATAAATAAATGAATAAATAAATAAATAAATAAATAAATAAATAAATAAATAAATAAATAAATAAACAAACAAACAAACAAATAAAATAAATATATAAATATGTAGAGGCCGTGCACAAGATACCCTCTGGTGGCTGGTCCTATCGTCACGTTCAGCCACTGGTACCTTTTTTTTTTCTCAAACACATACAGTCTCCTCCACCTACAGGAAAAAGAGGTATCCAACACGAATTTCCAAACTGTATGGAGGGCTACGTATATGGTGGTGGTCCGTTCTGTTGGTGATGTAATAGTATGCCTTACAGATTATACTAAAACCTGACAACAGCCTTTGCAAAACCTTGAAAGGAAAAACATGACTTTATATACCAAAAATGTTAAAAGTGCCCTTCAATGAAAATTGAAAACCGCATACCAATTAGAAAGCATGGACTCAGCACAGGAGCATGTATTTGTTGGAAAACAGGACTTATTCTTTTACTTTGAACATGTGAGATCAGCGTATTGTATTAATGTACAATTATATGGAAAGTCCTGTGACGTAGGAAGATGAAAACACGCAATAGTTTGCATTTCTTTCCATCGAACAAACCACAGGCACTGGAGTGGTTCAAGCCAAAAGACACAGACCAGGGTCTTACCCAGGGAAATGAGGTGTTATTTTACTGTTCATGCGGACCTGACCAGGCCGGTGAAGGAGGGACACACCTCATGCGCGAAGCACCTTGTGGTGGGAACATGGTCATGCTGCCTCTGGGTAGTTGTTAATTCGACGATGTAGCGCGGTGCATTTCCTGCATTCAGAGTAAGAGTTTTTTTTTTCTGTGTGTGTGTGTGTGTGTGTGTGTGTGGTAAAGATAGTTTACTGACATAGATATATGTCACTGGAAACGTAAGGATCATTATGTCGGCTTCACCAGAGCCTAGGCTACAAGTACTTTTAAATTGGGGTATGCTAATCAGTGCACAGACTATGTGTATCATTTACATAGCACATGTATACATATTCCTGCATTAACGACTATACGTAAAACATGGGCAAATTAACGAAACTACAAGCCCAAATTGCCAAATGCAACTAAAACTTCAAAATGGCAACTAACCCCCCCCCCCTTTTTTTTTTTTTTTTTTTTTTTTTTTTTTTTTTTTTAATTTTTCGAGTAGAACTCTGACGATGTCTTAGTCAATGTAGCTCAAGCCCTAGCTTGGTAATTTACAATTTTATCTCCTTGAACTTATTAAGATTTTTAACTAAATTTCGGACCTTTGGATTCTTAGTAATCCCCGTACAATAAAACATGTATTTTGAATCTCTTTCTCAAAACTGGAATACCAGTTGCAATTTTGAAAACTAATTATAGAATTGAACCATTTGTGCTCAGGAATAGAATTAGACTTCAAGTGTAGGCCTGTAATAATTGACAAATATGCATCATCAGTACATTTGGCACAATAATTTCAAATTGAACATGTTATGTTCTACGATACACGCCACTCAGAATAGGCTTTTTAGCATCAATAACATATTTACTTTTCTTCGGGGGGGGGGGGGGCAACGTCACAGACCAAACAAAATATAAAAACTGGAATTTGAGAGATTTTTATGATGTTTTGCTAAATTTTGGACTTTCAAACTGTAATGATAATTGCAGATATCTTCAGATATCTAATTTGTATTGTGTTTCTTGAAATGTAAATCTTCGTACTCCATGCACTGAGGCTTCGGCCGTGGGCATTAACGTATAAAGATAATTTGGACCTACCAATTGTTTTTCACGAATCTAGAATTCAGGTTCCTTAACTAACTTACTTCGGGCCCTGAGACTTTGGCTATGAGCATAACTTACAGATGTAATTTGGAACTTTTAATTTTATTATCATGGACCTCGAATCCTTATGTACTTACTTAGTGTATGGAGGCTTAGGCTGTGGGCGCAACTTCTAATGTAATTCGGATCTTTTAATTAATTGTCATTGACAGAAAACCCTGCTTTTCACTAAAAATATACGTATCGCAGACACTGATTAGTTATAATAGTTTGACATATTTGCAGCATAGATTGAATATATTAGACTTAGCTTAGTCATGCCTTTTTGATAGGGTAACAGCTCTCTCTTCACCAATTTCTTCTCTCTCTCTCTCTTGAGATTTTTTTTTTCCCTTTTAGCTATAAATTTTTGGAGCATTAAGTGAAGATAGGGGTGTCGGACGATACCTATCGCCTCCTCGCTACCATGTCAGGTAAACTAGTCCATCACAGCACATTACTGGATGTTTGGACAGATTGTACAATTATACCAATCCATGAGAAAGGGGACACAGGTGAACCATGACACGTTAACTTTTTCATTGCCACTTACTAAAATGTCGACATGCTCTAAATTAACATGACAAGAGGTTCATATTTATTGTCAACTGGTCATTCATTCAGGTCTGGCATGCCTATGGTTGCAGAAACCACACGAAATACTGGATCAAATGTCATCATCCAAATAAAACGCATGCGTATCCATTCTGGCCTAAGACAATCACCTTGATTAAAATGTAGCAAATTCCAAGATCTATTGGCATCGGAAGCCAGGTGCCCAAAATTGTACAGCAGAATCTCCTACCTCCACTAGGAGACCATTTCTTTATTAAGATCGCCATATGAAGTCCTGTCTGTGTTCATTTGTGTGCTACCGTATTAAAAAAGAACAAGTGCCTCTGACTGAAGCCCAGGTAGCAATTCAAATCGATCGAAAAAGGAAACAACGATAATGTGATAAAACTGGAAGAATGTCTTCTTGAAAGTATCCATACTTCAGCAAACAATTCAGGTTGTCTTGGTAGCATTTTTAATTGGGACATGCTAACAACATCAAAGCGACCGATCTGATAGTGATGCAAACCTGCAAATTCCGTTAAGCATCTAGGTTTTTTATGAGAACCGGTTCTCAAAGGCCAGATGTTTGGGATCTGCCTCACCTGTCGGAATGTCTTGCAACACATTAAGTATATTTTATCCTGTATATTACAAGCTGTACTAAATTACGATGTTCGGATTTCAAATGTACACCTTCATGTGTGTCAGTTTTTTTTTTTTGTTTTTTTTGTTTTTTTTTGGGGGGGAGGGGGGATTTTTTCGGGGGTGGGTGGGATATATATTTTGTTCTATTTTTTTTTTAATTTCACTCCCTCCTATTGCCCGCACCATATCATTGCTATGTCCAGTGTGTAATAAATCAGGGAAATACTTGTGTTTGCTTTCATGAGTGCAGGACGGAAATTTCTATGCAGACGAATTAACTTCTGATAATTTCTGCAATACAAACGTCCTAAATGTCCATCAGATATTTATTATTTCCTCACGGACATCTTATGCTCGTTTAAATCCTAGTTCTAAGGCCTTTTTTTACACTTTTCTGAGCACTGCCGATTCTACCGCCTCCCCCTCCCCCCCCCCCCCCCCCGGGCTTGGTTTTTAAGCACTCGTGTTGTATGAAGAGCACGTAGTGTCAACGTCAATTGTCAGATCTTTCAAGGACGTGTTGGACACTTAGGGATGCTAGGGGTACGTAGTTTTCATGACGCATCGCCTCTTAACAGCAGTTCCTGTAGCAATGCCGCTAAATACAGCCAGCATCATCTATTGCCGTGTGCTACGCAACATCTCACGAGATTCTTTGCGAGATCAAACCAGAAAGCCAAAGTCCCAATGTCTTGGACCTTCTTTCATGTAGTAACAGAGCAACAGCTGACGATAAAATGTCTACAGGCCACAGACTACAGTTATAAATCCTTCTATTTTTCATATTAGCATTTTTCAGTCTAAAAAATCAGCATTTTGGTATTTTGAAATTCCGTGAACGGCATTTAACAGATGAAAATGTCAGAAAAATATGGACGGATTTTTTTCATACAATTCCCAGCTCGTTAATTTGTGATAATTGAAATACGAAACAACACCTGGATGTCAGCTTTATGCAGGTGTATGAACTGTGCTCTTGCCAGGGTCACATCATTGTCCTTCCCCACCATAAAGTTCCCACCTGGCCTGGAAGACAGTGCACCTATATGACCTCCAATGAAGCAACTCTGCGATGCAGCAAACCTGACTTAGCTAACTTTATTCAAACAGAAGCTACAGCATGCTGAAAACACAGTATTTTCACAATTACGAACTATCTCCGTTGGGATGCGCAACCAGCCAATCACAACTGTAGTCTGTAACCTACAGGGTAAAACATTTGCATTATTTGCTGATGGACTATTCATTCATATTTGCACAACATAATTCATAACTTTGAATGTGTTTTAGACATGCATGTTGCTACGCTAAACAAATATTTTTGAACACTGCGGACTTCCCATAATGACACAGTATCCAGAAATTGCAAGCACAGTGGGCAGGGAGACAAAATATACAAAGCAGCTACTTACTGGCAATTGCTACCTCAGGTAGCGCTCCTGGGTTTTGACTTTCAGCTTGACAATCAAACGGCAGCTATTTTCTTCCCATGGGAAACCCTTTTTAAATGTGCATCCTGACAATTAGATCCGATGTAAGTTGTTAATTGTTTGTGGCAATGTGATCTCTTATATTTACAAATATTTCATGTTAAATTGACAGTGAATAGGCATCTCTTTTATTTATTACTTTATGTTTTCTGCATGGTAATTTCACCCCGTCTGAGAAACGTCCAGTTCATTGACTCATTAATTTTACTTTGCCATTATCTGTCTTTTGAGTTTCAAACTTAACTTGTTTCAGACATTCTCCCTTCACTTCCGAGTATTCATGAAGGGAACTATTCATTTCTAGTGAGGTATCGTCATGTTTGTATGTACGGGAAACCCATTTTGTTTTAACCAAGAAGCACAATTATCCCAGTTATTGCTAGCATGATTATAGAATTTTTAATCTCTTTAAAATATCACAGATATCAGTTTCACAAATGTTACTAGCGCACATGAGATGGGAGTGTGAAGCTCAAAATTTAAAATGAAACTATTCCGCATGCGTGATGGCAATTTAGCAGAAGCGAATACCTAAAAAATACAACACAACAAATTCATAAAATAATATATCTGCAACATTAAACAATTATTATAAATGTTTGGTATATTGCAGATACATGGAACAGATATTGCCAGATGTTTAAATACTAGATACCATGATTGACGAAATGTAGAACAACAATCATAATGACAGGATAGTAAAGATAGGACATTTTCATTTTGTACTATGGTAGTAAATTTTTTTTCTTCGAGTGGATTTAAAGTTCACTTTCAACAAGCACCTATTGCGCTCCAATCCCATTCCATCATCTGAAGACATCATGACAACATATCAAACATATACCATAATGTGTTTAGTATTGCAGATGAATTATTTTATTTTATTTTTATTTTTTTTTTTTTTTTCGTATTTTTCAGATATTTCGTTTTTTGCAAAATTACCATCACACATGCGGAATAGGTGCATTTTAAACTTTGAGCTTTACACTTCTCAAATCATGTGCGCGTGTGACATTTGTGAAACATATATCTGTGATAAGTAAATAGGTTAAAAATTCTGAAATCGTGCTAGTAATAACTGGGATGATTCTGGTTTCTGGGTAAGACAAAACGGGCTTCCCGTACATACAAACATGAAACAGATGATACTCTCTATAAATACACAGTTCTCTTCATGAATATTTGGAAGTAACAGAAGAAATTTCTGAAATAATTAGGGTTTGAGAGCACAAAAGACAGATAATGACAACGTAAAATTAATGGGTCAACGAAGTAGACGTTTCTCAGATTAGATTAATTTACCATGCCGAACACATCTTGCAATAAACATAAAGGGATGCGGAGGTACTGTTAATTTGAAATGAAATATCTGCAAATATAGGAGATCATATTGCAGCAAATAATATACAACTGACATCAGATCTAAATGTCAGGCTGCACATTCAAAAGGGATGTCCCGTGCAAACAAAAAAGAAGCTGCTGTTTTATTGTCAAGTTTAAAGTCAAAAGTCAAAAATGTTAATTAAAGTAGCAATTGCCATTCAGTAAATGCTTTGTATTTTTGCCAATGAACTGCACTTCATTCACACTATGCTTCCAATTTCTGGCTACTGTACCATTGTCGGTAAGTTCAACAGTGTTTAAAATATTTCAGTTCGTATTCTTTAGAGTGGCAACATACCTGCATTTGGTTGTGAAAAACACATTTAAATTTTATGAATTATGTTGTCATAGAGCAAATATTTTACCCTGTAGTTTTGGGGGTTTGTTTTTCCTTTTTTATGTGTGTGTGTGTGTGTGTGTGTGTGTGTGTACAGTTTTAAGTCAACGGTTGCTCTATTACAACATGCAGGAAGGAACAAGACATCGGGACTTTTGTTTTCTGTTTTGATCTCGTAAAGAATGTCGTCAGATTTTGCATACCCAAGACGATAGATGACGCTGGCTGTAGATAGCGGCACTGCTACAGGAACTGCTGTCAGGAGGTGATGTGTCATCAAAAGTAGGTACCCTTAACATCTCGTATTGTCCAATAAGCCCTAGAAGGATAAGGCAATTGACGTTGACACCACGTGATCTTCAAACACAACATGCGCATTTATAAAGCTGCAGTACTCCGAAAAGTGTAATTAAGGCCTCAGAATAAGAGTTGAAACAAATATAAGATGTCCCTGAGTGAGAAAAAGATGCATAAATGTACACTTAAAACATTTTTTTTGCAGGAATCAGCTGTAAAATGTGCACGAATTAACAGACGTTGTTGCGTCTGCAAAGGAAAATTCAATCGCGTACTTATCAAGAAAAAACAAGAGGGTTGCCTGATTTATTACACACTGGGCACAGCAACGATGTGGAGAGGATAATAGATGGAATGAAATGACCCCCCCCCCCCACCCCCCACCCCCAAAAAACGATTAAATAGAGAAAAAAATCCCAAACCAAACTAAATAATACAAAACAAAAGACACACACACACACACACACACACACACGCACACAAGAGAGATGCACAGAAACACGTTGACACGCAAAAAGGATGAACCTTTCATATCGGAGCCCCAAAAATCAGCACAGCGTGAAGTATCAAGCAGTTTAAACTATAATAAAGGTGTTGCAAGGCACTCTCTCTCTCTCTCTCTCTGTCTCTCTCTCTCTCTCTCTCTCTCTATGTTAAAAAACTCTACATAGACCAATACTCTGAAACCTGTACTATTCCACATTGCTTTGTTTGTAATGAGGATTCACAAAGTATATTTGTATGTAATTATGTTATCTTTGTCTCAGTCAGTCCAACTGTCCTCACACACATGTGGTGCTTTGTTCTGAAGCAAGGTGTTACCTGACCAAGTAAATTTTGTAAATGGCCCATGCGAGAGCGGATGTTTTCATCCTTAGCTGGGTCATCCTGACTATCTGTTTTCCGTGGTAATAATGTACTATTTCTCCTATATTTTGTTTTGCTTTTGTTTATATATTTCTGTCATTATAACCTAACAACTGAAATATATTGAATTTATTGTCGAATAAAAGAATTTGAATCTGAATCTGAATCATGATCAGACAGCGTCAAATAAATACTTCAAAAGTTTTATAACGAGTTTCAAAATAATGATAGGAAGCTGGTTTTCAATAGGAACATAGTCCTTTATAATGGGCATCTCTAATGAAATTTGCTTCTTTTTTATATTTTTTTTTTTTTTTTTGCTCACAACAGAAAATTATAATGTGCATAAATACACTATTTTTGTACATTATCTGAATCTGCCTTTATTCATTTCACGCTCTCGGTCAATGATTAAAAATCCAACCATAGAACTAAACATACATTAATTTTCTTCTCTCCCCAAACCTATCACCATCATTTTTTTCTGTGAATGTTCAATTTATTATTATTTTTAGCAATCTCTGATGAAAATTTGATGAAGCTGCGATAGATCCTTGTTGAGATATTATGGTAACATTGTCTCCTTGCGCGCCACTCAGACGGCCTTGAAATAAATACTTTAAAATTTCATACAAAGTTTATAAATACGAAGAGGGAGCCAGTTTTCATTAGGAAACTGGTCCATCAGAAGATGCATCTCTGACAAAAATTTGGTAAAGGTGTGATAAAAATTGCTTGAGATATCGTGGTAGCATCGTCAGGGTTGCTGCCACTCAGACGGCCTTCAAATAAGTACTTTAAAAGTTTCATAAAAAGTTCAGAAATAATCAGAGGAAGCCTGTTTTCGATAGTAACGTGGTCCATCATAAGGTTCTTCTGTGACAAATGTTTAGTAAAGCTGTGGTAAATATTTTTGGAGATAATATGGTAATATCGTCCCCTTTTGCGCCACTCAGACCGCCCTGAAATAAATTCTTAAAAAGTTTGATTAAAAGTTTAAAAACAATAAGAGGATGCTAGTTTTCGATAGCAAACTGGTCCATTACAAGTTGCATCTCCGATAAAAATTTGGTACAACTATGGTGAATATTTTTTTTAAATATCAAGGTAACATTGACAAGACGGATGGACTGACGATGTTGGGGATGACAATACCCTCCAGCACTTTATGTGCCGAATGTAAAAACATACCACCTCTATTACCTATTCTCAGCCAGAGTGGGTTAAACACCCAGGTAACCACTAGAAAAATGTCAAATCTGGGCAGTACCTAACAGAATGGAAACTTTTGTAGTCAGAATTTATGTGTTTAGAAGATGAAATTTACTAAATTTGGTCGTAAGGTTTCCCCCCACCCTCAACCCAGTACATTCATCCCACCTAATAATAATGCAAGGTGCATCTCAGCTTATCCTACTAACTGGTCATTGCCATGTACAGCACATGTAGAACAGTTCACATATCTCTTGTGTACTACAGTTTGATCTTGGTGAACTTCTTGCCTGTGGCTCAACTGGCATAATCGATAGATTTTGGATGAGGTACCAAAAGTTGATCCAACATATTGATGACTCTGAAATTATGATAAACTGCTTTCATCTTCATCATCCAACTGAACAAGCCAACTACTTTGGCAGACTGCCACTGTATATTGCAATCACCAGATACGGCCAGCTTCCACTGTGTCAGACAGCTGGGCACCACAACTCACAATATGAGAGTGACAATGATGAAGATGAGAACGATGATAGTTAAAATAGCTATCTTAATCACACAAGTATGAACTTGTTAATGGAGATGACGATGACATTTAATGTAGCAAAACACTTTAATGTGTCATAATGTTGTTTCAATGTTTACTAACAATACGAGAGTGTGACAATGATAAAGATGAGAACGATGTTAGTTATAATAATCATCCTAATCATACAAATATGAACTGGGTAATGGAGGTGATGATGTCATTTATTGTAGCAATACACTTTAATGTGTCATACATAATATTGTTTCAATGTTAACTCACAATATGTGAGTGACAATGATGAAGATGACAATGATGATAGTTAAAATAGTTATCCTAATCATGCAAATATGAACTATATAATGGAGGTGACGATGCTAGTCATTGTAGCAGTACACTTGTTTCATTATACTGTTCCAATATGAGAGTAACAATGATAAAGGTGTGAATGATGATAATTTAATATAGGTCTCCCAGTCACACAGATATGAACTTGGTAAGGGAGGTGATGATGCCCTTTATTGTAATAATATACTGGTGTCATAATATTGTTAAAAAAGGTCATTTATCTCGGTTCGGTTTACATTCTTTTGATAGAAAGATTTGATACTTTTAAGACAAATATGAGCCTAAATTGACTAAGATTCAACTTTGAAGATAAAAATCTAACTTTATAGCCAGGAGTTATGAAAATAAATACCCAAAAAAGGTGTTTTATACTGCAAGGACCTTTAAGGGACCTGTAATTGGACAAAAATTGGGAATTTGACAGCCATTTTGAAAAATGGCGGCCATTTTGAATCACACTGGTTGGCAAAGTGCCAACATGTTTTTTTCTGATATTTCAGATATATTTAACATTTCTGAGTAGGTTTTATAAAATCTTCATCAAAATCCCACGGGACTCCATATGCCCCCACACTAGTGGTGGTGTTGCTCTGTATATTCGCAATGACTTAGAATATAAGCCACGCTTTGATATTAATGAAGGTTTTAATGTGAATGTGTATGGACTGAAGTCAAATCAAAACATACTTCCCCTATCTTAGTGTGCTCACTTTACAGACTACCCTCTGCCGATGCAGTTTACCTTTACTAGCATAACGGACCTTTTTCAAAAAAAGGTGTAGACGACAATCATGTTGTCATACTTGGCGATTTCAATATCAATTATAGATTACAAGATTCAAATGATAATCACCCGATACGGCTCATCGAATCTTATTTCCAACTGACCCAACTTATCTTAGAGCCAACTCGAATAACAATAATACACTTCAGCCACTGCCATTGACCTCAAATAAACAAATTCACCTGGAGCCATGTGCAATCAGGTGTATTTGCATGCGGCCTAAGTGATCATTTAATCACACATACAATTATTATAGCTAAGAGTGTAAGATCCACTGCAAAAACGATCCAAATTCGTTCTTACAGTGGATTCTCGCTGGAGTCTTTTCTCAATGACATAGCCACCAGCCAAATGCTCTGTCATGGAGGCATGCAAACAGCTTGTCCTAACGTTGCTTGGAAAGTATGGCGCGATGAATTTGATGGAATATGTAAAAAACATGTGCCCCTTCGGACTATAAGGGTAGGTGATCGTAAAAATCCCTGGTTCGCTTCAGATATTCTTAAAAAAATGTACGAGCGGGATCATATTCAAAAGAAAGCTATCGACCTTGATTGCAAATAACTTTGGGACATATACCGTAACCTTCGTAATGAAGTCACGGATATGATAAATAACGCCAAAAAGATATATTATGATGATAGTATTACAAAGGGTAAAAATCAACGACAGATGTGGGCTTCTTTGAAACATCTCTTGCCTTCCCGCAAAAATAATCACTATATTCCCCACAATATCTCAGCCAATATGCTGAATGAATATTTTGTTTAAGTTGGTCAATCTCTCGCTGAGAAATTAGAGGACCACTTAGCCCCAGAGTGGAAAGGTTCCCATCACGAGTGTTAATTTCACTGCGACAGAGTCACTGAAAACTTTACATACAGTAAATTAAACGAACTATCAGAGAAGAGTCCGCTTGATATCCTAGATATGGACAGTAAACTTTTATTTATTGCTGCCCACTTTATTGCTCCATCACTAACCTTTCTTTTTAACTTATCTCTCGACACGGGCATTGTTCCTCCTGACTGGAAACTGGCCCGCGGCTCACCGATCTTTAAGAACAAAGGCTTCAAACACGAATTTTCGAACTATATGCCAATCTCTGTGTTATGTCACATCAGCCGCATTTTTGATAAACATGTCCAATTGAAACTGCTTAATTACCTAAACCAGTATAATCTCATAACCAACGAACAGTCAGCATTCATCGAATTTCATTCCACTGAAACGGCACTACATTGTATGGTAGATGACTGGTTGGAAAACATTGATACCGGCTCTCCAACTGTTGCAGTCTTCCTTGATGTGCAAAAATGTTTTGACACCATTAAATTTTCCATCTTGCTGTATAAACTGGGTAAATACTGTACAAGTGGGAATGAACTGCGTTGGTTTAAACCCTACCTGTCGGAACGCACACAAGTTGTAAACTGCAATGGGCACCAGTCTACTAAACGTAACGTAAATATTGGTGTCCCCATAGGATCCTCACTTGGACCTATTCTCTTCCTACTATACATAAATGACCTTCCCCAATGTTTATCATCAGCTCTATGTCTCTTATTTGCAGATGATACAACAGTGTATGCTAAAGGCAAAACTCTTAAAGAAGCAGAATCAAATCTGCAAGCTGAATCATATAATATATCTGACTGGTTCACTCGAAACACACTTTCTCTCGATGTCCCCAAATCATATGCCAAGGCTTTTGATCAGTCTCAAGGCGAGAATGTCATCAATTTATCTGTTAATAATCACGTTCTTACACAAGAAACTTGCAGAAAATTACTGGGCGTGGCAATTGACGACAAATCACACTGGTCTCAACATATAACTTACTTGGTCTCTAAGTCCAAAAGTATCCCTCCTATCTCGCCTGAAGCATATACTGTCACCCGCATTATTGAATACTGTCTATAAGAGTATAATACAACCTCTATTTGATTACTGTGATGCAGTCTTGGGAGACTGTCCCAAGTCCCAAGAACTAATCCTACAGCATCCCCAAAATAGAGCGACTAGGGTTATCACTGGTGCTTTTGAATTTTACCCACAATGCAACTTTACTTATTCAAACCTTAGGCTGGACTAATTAGTTGAACGCCGCCAATTTCATATTTCAACAATTTACTTTAATGTACAAATCCCGAAAAGAAATTACTTTCAAACCAAATTTATTAAGAGAAATACAGTTCACTCCCTCAATACCAGAAGTAACCTGAATGGCGATCTCCAAATCCCGCGACCACGCACTGAAAACTTCAAGCAATCCCTTCATTACAAAGGACCGCTTATTTGGAATAGCCTCCCCAGATCCACTAGACAAGCCGACGACTTATTGGACTTCGAAGCGAGATACCTTCCCCAGGCATAAGAACCAGAGTCATACATGTTCATGTTTTAAGCCGCGTGTCATGGTATCTGTATTTGAACATATACTTTTAAATCTGTTCTATTTATTTCTTTAATTGAATATATATTGTATTATCCTATGTTGAATTGTATTGTGCTATGCTATGTTTGTAAACATTTTTATAGTAATCTGGGCCCCATGGAAGAACAGTTTTTAACCGAATCGGCGAGAAATAAATAAATAAATAAATAAATAAATAAATAAATAAATAAATAATTAATAAATAAATAAATAAATAAATAAATAAATAAACAAACAAACAAATAAAATAAATATATAAATATGTAGAGGCCGTGCACAAGATACCCTCTGGTGGCTGGTCCTATCGTCACGTTCAGCCACTGGTACCTTTTTTTTTCTCAAACACATACAGTCTCCTCCACCTACAGGAAAAAGAGGTATCCAACACGAATTTCCAAACTGTATGGAGGGCTACGTATATGGTGGTGGTCCGTTCTGTTGGTGATGTAATAGTATGCCTAACAGATTATACTAAAACCTGACAACAGCCTTTGCAAAACCTTGAAAGGAAAAACATGACTTTATATACCAAAAATGTTAAAAGTGCCCTTCAATGAAAATTGAAAACCGCATACCAATTAGAAAGCATGGACTCAGCACAGGAGCATGTATTTGTTGGAAAACAGGACTTATTCTTTGACTTTGAACATGTAAGATCAGCGTATTGTATTAATGTACAATTATATGGAAAGTCCTGTGACGTAGGAAGATGAAAACACGCAATAGTTTGCATTTCTTTCCATCGAACAAACCACAGGCACTGGAGTGGTTCAAGCCAAAAGACACAGACCAGGGTCTTACCCAGGGAAATGAGGTGTTATTTTACTGTTCATGCGGACCTGACCAGGCCGGTGAAGGAGGGACACACCTCATGCGCGAAGCACCTTGTGGTGGGAACATGGTCATGCTGCCTCTGGGTAGTTGTTAATTCGACGATGTAGCGCGGTGCATTTCCTGCATTCAGAGTAAGAGTTTTTTTTTTCTGTGTCTGTGTGTGTGTGTGTGTGTGTGTGTGTGTGTGGTAAAGATAGTTTACTGACATAGATATATGTCACTGGAAACGTAAGGATCATTATGTCGGCTTCACCAGAGCCTAGGCTACAAGTACTTTTGAATTGGGGTATGCTAATCAGTGCACAGACTATGTGTATCATTTACATAGCACATGTATACATATTCCTGCATTAACGACTATACGTAAAACATGGGCAAATTAACGGAACTACAAGCCCAAATTGCCAAATGCAACTAAAACTTCAAAATGGCAACCCCCCCCTTTTTTTTTTTTTTTTTTTTTAATTTTTCGAGCAGAACTCTGACGATGTCTTAGTCAATGTAGCTCAAGCCCTAGCTTGGTAATTTACAATTTTATCTCCTTGAACTTATTAAGATTTTTAACTAAATTTCGGACCTTTGGATTCTTAGTAATCCCCGTACAATAAAACATGTATTTTGAATCTCTTTCTCAAAACTGGAATACCCGTTGCAATTTTTAAAACTTATTATAGAATTGAACCATTTGTGCTCAGGAATAGAATTAGACTTCAAGTGTAGGCCTGTAATAATTGACAATTATGCATCATCAGTACATTTGGCACAATAATTTCAAATTGAACATGTTATGTTCTACGATACACGCCACTCAGAATAGGCTTTTTAGCATCAATAACATATTTACTTTTCTTCATGGGGGGGGGGGGGGGGGCAACATCACAGACCAAACAAAATATAAAAACTGGAATTTGAGAGATATTTATGATGTTTTGCTAAATTTTGGACCTTCAAACTGTAATGACAATTGCGGATATCTTCAGATATCTAATTTGTATTGTGTTTCTTGAAATGTAAATCTTCGTACTCCATGCACTGAGGCTTCGGCCGTGGGCATAACGTATAAAGATAATTTGGACCTACCAATTGTTTTTCACGAATCTAGAATTCAGGTTCCTTAATTAACTTACTTCGGGCCCTGAGACTTTGGCTATGAGCATAACTTACAGATGTAATTTGGAACTTTTAATTTTATTATCATGGACCTCGAATCCTTATATACTTACTTAGTGTATGGAGGCTTAGGCTGTGGGCGCAACTTCTAATGTAATTCGGATCTTTTAATTAATTGTCATTGACAGAAAACCCTGCTTTTCACTAAAAATATACGTATGGCAGACACTGATTAGTTATAGTAGTTTGACATATTTGCAGCATAGATTGAATATATTAGACTTAGCTTAGTCATGCCTTTTTGATAGGGTAACAGCTCTCTCATCACCAATTTCTTCTCTCTCTCTCTCTCTCTCTCTCTCTCTCTTGAGATTTTCTTTTTTTTTTTCCTTTTAGCTATAAATTTTTGGAGCATTCAGTGAAGATAGGGGTGTCGGGCGATACCTATCGCCTCCTCGCTACCATATCAGGTAAACTAGTCCATCACAGCACATTACTGGATGTTTGGACAGATTGTACAATTATACCAATCCATGAGAAAGGGGACACAGGTGAACCATGACACGTTAGCTTTTTCATTGCCACTTACTAAATGGTCGACATGCTCTAAATTAACATGACAAGAGGTTCATATTTATTGTCAACTGGTCATTCATTCAGGTCTGGCATGCCTATGGTTGCAGAAACCACACGAAATACTGGATCAAATGTCATCATCCAAATAAAACGCATGCGTATCCATTCTGGCCTAATACAATCACCTTGATTAAAATGTAGCAAATTCCAAGATCTATTGGCATCGGAAGCCAGGTGCCCAAAATTGTACAGCAGAATCTCCTACCTCCACTAGGAGACCATTTCTTTATTAAGATCGCCATATGAAGTCCTGTCTGTGTTCATTTGTGTGCTACCGTATTAAAAAAGAACAAGTGCCTCTGACTGAAGCCCAGGTAGCAATTCAAATCGATCGAAAAAGGAAACAACGATAATGTGATAAAACTGGAAGAATGTCTTCTTGAAAGTACCCATACTTCAGCAAACAATTCAGGTTGTCTTGGTAGCATTTTTAATTGGGACATGCTAACAACATCAAAGCGACCGATCTGATAGTGATGCAAACCTGCAAATTCCGTTAAGCATCTAGGTTTTTTATGAGAACCGGTTCTCAAAGGCCAGATGTTTGGGATCTGCCTCACCTGTCGGAATGTCTTGCAACACATTAAGTATATTTTATCCTGTATATTACAAGCTGTACTAAATTACGATGTTCGGATTTCAAATGTACACCTTCATGTGTGTCAGTTTTTTTTGTTTTGTTTTTGAATTTGTTTTTGTTTTTTTGTTTTTTGGTTTTTTTTTTTTGGGGGGGGGGATTTTTTCGGGGTGGGTGGGATATATATTTTGTTCTAATTTTTTTTAAATTTCACTCCCTCCTATTGCCCCCACCATATCATTGCTATGTCCAGTGTGTAATAAATCAGGAAAATACTTGTGTTTGCTTTCATGAGTGCAGGACTGAAATTTCTATGCAGACGAATTAACTTCTGATAATTCGTGCAAATTTTACAGCTAATTTCTGCAATACAAACGTCCTAAATGTCCATCAGATATTTATTATTTCCTCACGGACATCTTATGCTCGTTTAAATCCTAGTTCTAAGGCCTTTTTTACACTTTTCTGAGCACTGCCGATGCTACCGCCTCCCCCCCCCCCCCGGGGCTTGGTTTTTAAGCACTCGTGTTGTATTCACGTAGTGTCAACGTCAATTGTCAGATCTTTCAAGGACGTGTTGGACACTTAGGATGCTAGGGGTACGTAGTTTTCATGACGCATCGCCTCTTAACAGCAGTTCCTGTAGCAATGCCGCTAAATACAGCCAGCATCATCTATTGCCGTGTGCTACGCAACATCTCACGAGATTCTTTGCGAGATCAAACCAGAAAGCAAAAGTCCCAATGTCTTGGACCTTCTTTCATGTAGTAACAGAGCAACAGCTGACGATAAAATGTCTACAGGGTAAAATATTTGCATTATTTGGTGATGGACTATTCATTCATATTTGCACAACATAATTCATAACTTTGAATGTGTTTTAGACATGCATGTTGCTACGCTAAACAAATATTTTTGAACACTGCGGACTTCCCTTAATGACACAGTATCCAGAAATTGCAAGCACAGTGGGCAGGGAGACAAAATATACAAAGCAGCTACTTACTGGCATTTGTTACCTCAGGTAGCATTCTTGGGTTTTGACTTTCAGCTTGACAATCAAACGGCAGCTATTTTCTTCCCATGGGAAACCCTTTTTAAATGTGCATCCTGACAATTAGGTCCGATGTGAGTTGTTAATTGTTTGTGGCAATGTGATCTCTTATATTTACAAATATTTCATGTTAAATTGACAGTGAATTGGCATCTCTTTTATTTATTACTTTATGTTTTCTGCATGGTAATTTCACCCCGTCTGAGAAACGTCCAGTTCATTGACCCATTAATTTTACTTTGCCATTATCTGTCTTTTGAGTTTCAAACTTAACTTGTTTCAGACATTCTCCCTTCACTTCCGAGTATTCATGAAGGGAACTATTCATTTCTAGTGAGGTATCGTCATATTTGTATGTACGGGAAACCCATTTTGTTTTAACCAAGAAGCACAATTATCCCAGTTATTGCTAGCATGATTATAGAATTTTTAATCTCTTTAAAATATCACAGATATCAGTTTCACAAATGTTACTAGCGCACATGAGATGGGAGTGTGAAGCTCAAAATTTAAAATGAAACTATTCCGCATGCGTGATGGCAATTTAGCAGAAGCGAATACCTAAAAAATACAACACAACAAATTCATAAAATAATATATCTGCAACATTAAACAATTATTATAAATGTTTGGTATATTGCAGATACATGGAACAGATATTGCCAGATGTTTAAATACTAGATACCATGATTGACGAAATGTAGAACAACAATCATAATGACAGGATAGTAAAGATAGGACATTTTCATTTTGTACTATGGTAGTATATTTTTTTTCTTCGAGTGGATTTAAAGTTCACTTTCAACAAGCACCTATTGCGCTCCAATCCCATTCCATCATCTGAAGACATCATGACAACATATCAAACATATACCATAATGTGTTTAGTGTTGCAGATGAATTATTTTATTTTTTTTTTTTTTTTTTTCGTATTTTTCAGATATTTCGTTTTTTGCAAAATTACCATCACACATACGGAATAGGTGCATTTTAAACTTTGAGCTTTACACTTCTCAAATCATGTGCGCGTGTGACATTTGTGAAACATATATCTGTGATAAGTAAATAGGTTAAAAATTCTGAAATCGTGCTAGTAATAACTGGGATGATTCTGGTTTCTGGGTAAGACAAAACGGGCTTCCCGTACATACAAACATGAAACAGATGATACTCTCTATAAATACACAGTTCTCTTCATGAATATTTGGAAGTAACAGAAGAAATTTCTGAAATAATTAGGGTTTGAGAGCACAAAAGACAGATAATGACAACGTAAAATTAATGGGTCAACGAAGTAGACGTTTCTCAGCTTAGATTAATTTACCATGCCGAACACATCTTGCAATAAACATAAAGGGATGCGGAGGTACTGTTAATTTGAAATGAAATATCTGCAAATATAGGAGATCATATTGCAGCAAATAATATACAACTGACATCAGATCTAAATGTCAGGCTGCACATTCAAAAGGGATGTCCTGTGCAAGCAAAAAAGAAGCTGCTGTTATATTGTCAAGTTTAAAGTCAAAAGTCAAAAATGTTAATTAAAGTAGCAATTGCCATTCAGTAAATGCTTTGTATTTTTCCCAATGAACTGCACTTCATTCACACTATGCTTCCAATTTCTGGCTACTGTACCATTGTCGGTAAGTTCAACAGTGTTTAAAATATTTCAGTTCGTATTCTTTAGAGTGGCAACATACCTGCATTTGGTTGTGAAAAACACATTTAAATTTTATGAATTATGTTGTCCAAATAGAGCAAATATTTTACCCTGTAGTTTTGGGGGTTTGTTTTTCCTTTGTGTGTGTGTGTGTGTGTGTGTGTGTGTGTGTGTGTGTGTGTGTGTGTGTACAGTTTTAAGTCAACGGTTGCTCTATTACAACATGCAGGAAGGAAAAAGACATCGGGACTTTTGTTTTCTGTTTTGATCTCGTAAAGAATGTCGTCAGATTTTGCATACCCAAGACGATAGATGACGCTGGCTGTAGATAGCGGCACTGCTACAGGAACTGCTGTCAGGAGGTGATGTGTCATGAAAAGTAGGTACCCTTAACATCTCGTATTGTCCAATAAGCCCTAGAAGGATATGGCAATTGACGTTGACACCACGTGATCACCAAACACAACACGCGCACTTATAAAGCCGCAGTACTCCGAAAAGTGTAATTAAGGCCTCAGAATAAGAGTTGAAACAAATATAAGATGTCCCTGAGTGAGAAAAAGATGCATAAATGAACACTTAAAACTTTTTTTGCAGGAATCAGCTGTAAAATGTGCACGAATTATCAGACGTTGTTTCGTCTGCAAAGGAAAATTCAATCGAGTAATTATCAAGAAAAACAAGAGGGTTGCCTGATTTATTACACACTGGGCACAGCAACGATGTGGAGATGATAAAAGATGGAATGAAATGACCCCCCACCCCCCACCCCCCAAAAACGATTAAATAGAGAAAACAATCCCAAACCAAACTAAATAATACAAAACAAAAGACACACACACATACACACACACACACACACACGCACACAAGAGAGATGCACAGAAACACGTTGACACGCAAAAAGGATGAACCTTTCATATCGGAGCCCCATAAATCAGCACAGCGTGAAGTATCAAGCAGTCTAAACTATAATAAAGGTGTTGCAAGGCACTCTGACAGGTCAAGCAGGACCCAAATTTCTGACCTCGCGGAAAGGTTCCGCGAAAGACACCAGGTACTTGACGGAATTTGCCGGTTTGCTTCACTATCAGATCGGTCACATTGGTGTTGCTGGCATGTACCAATTAAAGGCATGCGCCCTAGGTAACTTGAATTGTTTGAAGAAGGATGAGTCCTTTCATAGATATATACTTCCAGCTTTATCACATTATCCTTGTCTCCTTTTTGATCGATTTGAAATGTTAGCTGGGCTTCGGCAGGAGGCACACCTTCTCTTTGTATATTGTAGTACACAAATAAACAAAGACAGGACTTCACATGGCGATATTAATAAAAAAAAAGAGGTCTCCTTATGAAGGTAGGCGATTCTGCTGTAAAATTTGAGGCTCCTGGCTTGGATTCCTGTAGATCTTGGAATTTGCACCAACATTTTAACCAAGGTAATTGGCTTAAGCTTGAATGGATACACTTGTATTTTATTGGATGATGCATTTGATACCTCATTTTCTATGGTTTCTGCAACGATAGGCATGCCAGATGTGAATTAAAGACCAGTTTACAATTAGTGTGAACCTCTTGTCATGCTATTTTGGGGCATATCGACTTTAAAGTAAGTGGCAGTGAAAAAGTTAACGTGTCATGGTTCACCTGTGTCTCCTTTCTCATGGATGAGTTTAATTTTACAATCTGTCCAGCCGTCCGGTAAAGTGTTTTGATGGACTACTTCACCATACCTGGTAGCGAGGAGAAGATAAGTATATACCAGTTGAGAAGCAGACCAACACTTACTCCAATTGCATGATGACGGTTGGTGACGTACTGGTATGTCGTATAGCATAGGGGATTGCACCTGGTCCAAGTGGGGATAGTTATAGTCTACATGCACGTCCATGATAATTGTGCAGGTCTGTACCCAGAAGTATTGCCCGACACCCCTGTCCTCATTCAATGGTGCAAAACTTCGTACCAAAAATAAATAAAATAAAGTCCAGAGAGAGAGAGAGAGAGAGAGAGAGAGAGAGAGAACGAGAGAGAGAGACAGAGAGACAGAGAGAGAGACGGGGAGATTGGTGAACATAAAAAAGCTTACTTACCGCAATGACATGACTAAGCTATATCTAACATATTCAGCCTATGCTGACATTATGTCAGACTATCATACTAGTCAGTGTCATTTTGGGCTCCTGGCTTCCGATGCCAGTTCTTGGAATTTGCTACACTTTAACCAAGGTAATTGGCTTAGGCCATAATTAATATGCATGCGTTTTATTTGGTTGGTGCCATTTGATCCAGTTTTTCGCGTGGTTTCTGCAACTATAGGCATGCCAGACCTGAATGAACGACCAATTGACAATGAATGTGAACCTCTTGTCATGTGAATTTAGAGCATGTCGACATTAAAGTTAGTGGCAATAAAAAAATTAACGTTTCATGGTTCACATGTGTCCCCTTTCTCATGGATTGGTATAATTGCACAGTCTGTCCAATCATCCGGTAGTGTATGATGGACTAGTTTACCATACATGGTAGCGAGGAGGCGATAAGTATATACCAGTTGGGAAGCAGACTAACACTTACTCCCTTTGCATGATGCTGGTTTATGTCGCACCGGTAATTTTGTAAAGCATAGGTCCAGGTTGGGATAGTGTTAGTCTACATTTCAAGATATTTTCGCAGGCCCGTACCAAGGGGGGGGGGAATGAATGGGGCAGGGGTGGGGGTGGGGGGTCCAGGGTGTCGTCCGACACCCCTATCTTCACTTAATGCTCCAAAAGTTTATAGCAAAAAAAAATCTGGAGAGAGAGAGAGACGAAATTGGTAAAGAGAGAGAACTTAGCTATGTCTAATATATTCAGCCTATGCTGCAATATGTCAAACTATTATAGCTCATCAGTGTCTGTCATTCGTATATTTTTAGTTAAAGCAGGATTCTCTGTCAATGATAATCAATTAAAAGATCCGAATTACATTAGAAGTTGCGCCCACAGCCTGAGCCTCAGTGCACTAAGTAACTATATTAAGGATTCGAGGTCCATGATAATAAAATTGAAAGGTCCAAATTACATCTGTAGCTTATGCTCATAGCCAGAGTCTCAGGGCCCGTACTAAATTATTCAAGGAAACTAAATTCTAGATTCGGAAAAAAGAATGGATAGGTCCAAATTATATTGATACGTTATGCCCACGGCCGGGGCCTCAGGGCATGAAGTACGTACATTTATATTTCAGGAAATACAATACAAATTGGATATATGAAAACATGTGCAATGATCCTTTATGTTTAAAATTTAGCAAATAATCATAAAAAGAAAAGCTTTTGAAGTCCAGATTTGGATTTATATTGTTGTTAATAAACATCTTGGTTTTAATACCTGTGTCCATTGGAGGCTTTACCCCCCCCCCCCCCGCCCCCCTCCGTTTTGAATGAAAAGGTTCACTGACCTATAAAATTAGCAGGTATGGCATCATTTATGTAGTTATACATTGTGATATGTTTGGTCTGCTAATTTTGCCCCCCCCCCCCCAAAAAAAAGAAAAGTAGATATATAATGGATGCAAAAAAGCCTATTTTTGTGTGTCGTTTATCTTATTATCTATACTTTAAAACTTAAAAACTATTGTGCCGTATATACTGATGCTGCATATTTGCCAATGGTTAAAGGCTTACACTTGAAGAATAATGCCGTTCTTCAGCACAAATGGTCTAATGTTATACGTAGTGTTAACATTTCCACAAGTTTTCCAGTTTTGAGAAAGAAATTCATAATATTACTAAACTGGGATATCCAAAGGTCCAAAGGTCAGAAATTTGGTTAAAAGTTCCTTAACAAATCCAAGGTCAGAAATTCTAATTTACGAAGGTAGTGCTTTGTTTTGAAATTAGTACTCATGTTTTCCTTTTATTCTCATGGAAGAGCTACACAGACGAAGACATCGTTAGAGTTACGCTCCAAAAATAAAAAAGTATGTGCGAGTGTTGGGGGGGGGGGATTTTAGTCACCATGTGGAGTTGTAGTGGCATTTGGCAATTTTGGCTTGTGCTTTTGTTAACCTGATGTATGAATGTTTTACGTATATTTGTAAATACACGTATATATATATATATACTTGACATATGCTACGCAAATGAGACTTACAGTCTGGCCACGGATCAGCATACCCCAAATTAATAGTACATGTATCTTAGGCTCTGGTCAAGCCGACCTAAATGATCTTTATGGTTTCCAATGACATTTTTCCATGTCAGTAAACTAACTTTACCACACACAAAAAAAGACACACAAAAGAAAAAAAAAACAGAACAAAACAAAACAAAACAGAAAAACCCCTGTAACTCAGAATGCATGAAATGCACCATTTCATATCGTGGATACTACAATTTCCTAGAGGCAGCATGACCCTGTTCCCCCTACAAGGGGCTTAAAGCCTGTGGTTCATGCCTCTTACTTCTTCCTGGTAAGGTTTGAACCGTGAAACAATACCTCCTTGTCAGAATCCTGGGTACAAACCTAGTATGTGTCTTTTGGTTCGAGCAACTCCAATACAATGCATGTGGTTTGTCTGATGGAGAGAAATGCAAACTACTGCGTGTTTTTATCTTGCTTTCTTCCAGCGTTGCTGTAGTTTCTTTGACAGAATATCTAAACCAGGCCTTTGTTATTGGTCATGGATGAATCCAGTGATGTTGCTAAATCCAATGAATTACAAGTGAATAAATTGAGAAATTGCACAGCTGTACCCAAATTGACTTCATATGATTATACATTATACAATATGCAGATCTTACATTTTCAAAGTCAAGGAAAGAGTCCTGTCTCCCAACAAAACATTCTCATGTGCGGACTCCATGTTTTCATATGAGATTGCTGTTTTCAATTTTTACTGAATGGCAATTTTAAAACTTCTGTTCACCATTACTGCATAAATCTGACATGCATTTGCAACAACTAAAATTGAATAAAACATGTATGAAGCATTGGTACTGATAATATCAAGGAACAGAAAGATAAAGTACAATCTAATACGTTACGACTGTGTTATGTTTTGCACAGAGTGTCGTCAATCCTCATTCAAAACCGTCCACCTTCACCTTTAATGAAGCTTGCCTTTATATTTTCAGCACTTCTATGGTTTTGTCTATAGCAAAAGCTGAGAATAGTAGTTATGGCTGTGTGACAAATTTGGCAACAATTTGGTGTGGATTTCCATTATAGCGGTTAAGTTTTCCCTGCTGACCAAGGAGGGTAAAGTATAGTTCTACCATCTGTTAAGCATTTTTTTTCTTTCAAGTTTAACAATGACTGTTATAAGGTTTAAATATCATCTGTTAGGCATACTATTGCATCACCAGCAGTAGGGACTACGGCCATATATGTTAAGTCCTTCATCAAACTAAGTTTTCCATGTTGGATATGTATTATTCCTATTGGCAGAGGGGAGTGTATATGTATGAGAAAAAAAGGATATCAATAGCTGCAATGTGGCGATATGACGAGTCACCAGATGGCGCCTTGTGCATGGCTTTTATGTATGTTCTTTTTCTTGAAATCACCTGAAGATGTAGCTGGTGATTGCCAGTGTGAACATTTCACAGAAATCGTATAACAACAACCTAAACATGTTTTGGCAGAGAGTACATTAATAACGGATATGGAACCTTAGACAAGGCGACTTAAAAATCACATACAAACATTCTAGACAAGGTGAGATTCAACTTTGCCGATACGTGACAGCTTGTTTTGTTTCTTATGCACAACAGGTGGCCGGTCTGTTTACTGTTTTGTAATCACTTCTTTTCTGCAGGTTTGGAAATTGTATTTGATATAACTATGGTACCATTCACAAAAAGCAAGTGTTACATCCAGGTGCTTTTGTGCATTTTGAACGGGTAAAATTTACAACCAGGGGGAGCCAATTCCAAACCAGCCCCAGCCAGTCTTATCAAACAACTGCTCCAACTGTTCCAAATGGTATGATAGCGTCCTCCAGTATTTATCTACCTCATCCAAAAATACGTTACACGTATTGAGGGCAAAAAGATACTCCTCCATGAACCATTGACAAATGAAGGTCCATTTGACAGCCCAAATGCCATAAGGTTGATACTGTAGAAACCAAGGGGTCCAACAGCGAAAAGTGCTCTTTTTTATGTGCCTCGTGCATTTTGATGTGTGTTGAGTGTGAAGACTTAATAATCCCAGACGCTAGTAACTGGTGAAGATGATCCTTAACTTCCTCACACATGCGTGAGGTTATGTGTCGATGCTGCTGCTTAAAAATGACATCATGCATTCAATCTATTCAGTGTGTAACCAAAGATGTATGGTCAATATCCAGGTTTCCCATGCAAAAACACAGACCTATGTCTCCCCAGCAGTTGTAAAAATCATCCATTTCCCCATCAGTTAATCCATAAGTTTCTATCTCCATCTTATCCCATAAATACCTGGGAAACTCTTTCTCAGAGTGGGATATGTCTTCAACTGAAATGAACTGTAACTCACACAAATGTGTATAAAGTTGAACAGTAACCATCATATTGGTAAGATTTGCAACTGAAACCTGCAACTGTCCATGTGACCCTTAAATATAAGATACAAGTGTTGGTGTGACACTTATATCTTGGGGAAGAGCTGAATCAATGGTACCTTGCACAAACTGAAGGGATTGGTAATTTTTTGTCCAAAAACCCATGTAATTCAACTTTTGAATTAGGGTGTACACCACAGGTTTGCTGCAACATAACTTAATCTTTGTCATACAGTGAACATGTTTAATATAAGTCCCTCTACATTAAGGTAATACACCTTAAAGCCAAATACAGGGAGTGGTTAACTTAGCCTTCTGTAGAAAGGTCGCAACGAAATGTTGTTGCTCGCGTCCCAAGAGACCAGGTAGAACATTAGTGCCTACTAAAACTGGAACCGACGTGTTGTACTGGCTGGCTGAAATCATCAAAAACAGACATTTCGCCAGTCTATTATCTGAGATTCCAGTTCCTCCAAATGTAATATTCACATCAACATAACCATCATAAGGCAATAGATGACTACCAGCAAACTCGATTTTGAGAATACTATCAAGAGAAGGCAAAGGGATATCCTTCAGACACTAATCATAAAAACACCTGCTGATGGTATACACAGTTGATCCAATATTCAACAGGAATTTAACTTCCATCCCCTCAACGGTTATTACAATCTTTGTAGATTCACCCACTAAATATGGAGCAATATTACGGTGACATCGGTCACTAGTCTACAGCTCCTGACCTACTGTCCATCAATTGAGTTAGGCCACCTGGAGTGTAATAGCACATGCTCCACGTGATCCTACCCAACTCTGCACCAAAGCATCGAAGTACAAAAATTTCACTGCACAACCAAAGTTAATCACAAGGTAAAACCCCAAAACAAAGTGAGGCAATGGAAACTACAAATTCAATGAGCCTATGTACTCACAGAATTATAAGAATACCTACAAAAAAAGTATTAAGAAAAAAAAAAAAGCCTTTCAATAGACCAATGGGTCATGCACGACACATGCAGCTAACCCTTCAAGCACGGTTGCCAAATAAGTAAAGCAATTATCATCTCCCAATATGCAATATGTGTGTACAAGCAGTAAAGTATCACAAAGTATCAAAAATTGACATATATTTATTCACAACTATCCTCATTGGTTATGTGAATATCAAACCTCAAGCCTGCACTTTAATCTGAAAATTTTAACTATCAACTTACACTAGGTTGCATATAACCCATGAAAGAAAACAGCAGCATATTACGTCTATTTAGCTTTCAAAATGTTAATTGCCGATTGCACTGCTTGCACTTCCTTATGACCCAGAAGTAATCTTTAGTGGCATGATCATGTGCACATGAAACAGCTGTGGTTTGAATATGCTGTAATGCCTACAGCCTGTGCCCATATCACAATTAACACACAAAAAAGTCACAATGATGGATCAAATAACACACAATGTCTCCGCAAAAAAACGTTCAACTCATGCAATCACAATATTCCCTTCATCCATACCAACTCACAGTCACAAAATAACACAACCCAATTTTTTTACAAAAAAAAAAAAAAATCTGTAAAAATTCTCAATGAGGTAAACTCTAGTGTAGGTGGAGATTTTGCCCCCCCCCCCCTCCCAAGTCAGTAGGTCAAATCAACACATGTACACAACCAATCATACACGGCTAGCATACATCATGAAAGGCATAAAATAACCTTCTTTAACCTATAGCATAATTTATGTAACCAGACAGCTACAATGATTGACCAACGCATCAAGACTGAATGGATAAACATAAACCGTGCATATATTATTACCAATATTACACAATAGGCCAAGTTAATGTGCATCCTATATACACCTTTAAGTCATGATACACCCCAAATAAAATTACAATAATGACACAAGGACCCTGCAGGTAACTGTGTTTTTACATGTCAATGATACAAGTGATTTAAAAGAATAATTATACCCTAATCACCCAGCTGACAGCAGTGGGATACTGCATAATCATGTAAACTAGCCCACGTGACAAGGTGCCACCCTTTCAGAAATATGCGTTCCTTACCGTCACCTACACTTACCTCAAGTTGTGTTACATAATCAACAAGTTTTTATCCAACAACACCTGAAAAAATCCCGTGCCACAGTTAGCTTATGCTTCTCATGTTACTATCAATCATGCGCTGAATTCTACACGGTGCTGCTATCCTTGTAAACTCCGGGCACCTATCATCATAAGCTGCATATCGCCACAGGCACAGCCATACAGAATGAATACAAATCACACCAGCGTAACACAACTTTGGCTTCTACGAACATTTATATATATATATCAAACTGGTTAAATTAACAAATAACTTTCGCAAAAGTCTCCTGGCAATTTCATGCAACAAACACCAACTCTGCATAAATAACAATTGTCCCCATATGAAGAAAACGTATAAACTTGACTAAGTCAAACAGTCTCTGAAATTTCCGTGGGCGCATCCATGTTGAATGAAATCAAGTAACGTCACAGGTCCAATGTCACGTGACAAATAGCCCATCCCAGTGGGCTGGCTATGGTTCAGGTTGTAAATTTTGGAACTTGCGTTGGGTGATCTCAGGATGAATTCTAATGCGGGTTTGGTTGCGTTTCAATCCTACGAGGACCAATGGCAATGTATGCGCACGAAAATAAAACTGGCCACTACTCTTCACAATACAAGGCCCCACTCACCACTAAATCTAGCAATGCACGTATATTCGAAGTAAATGCCCCTGAATAACTGCAGTCGCTAATCCCCGTAATCCGCTGAGCCTTGGAGAACTGTTCCTTCCCGACTCGCATGTACAACGGCTTACATTTCACAGTATCCCATGATATTTTTTCGTCACCAAGTGAATCTAAACCCCGTATCCGTCGATCTTACTGCGGGGCTCCAATGAAACAAATCAGACAACCTCTGCTTTCAAGTTCAAAGATCGACAGGATTTATTTGAACAAGGTCTTCAAAGCTGGCTGACTTCCACTCGAACTCGGAAAAGGGGGTCTACCAAGCTCAAAAAAAAAAAATACGTTCAGCTATACATGTATTGCTCTCTACGCATTTTAACCGAAACCGAAAATTACTTCTTACTGTTACAATTCGTAAAAAACAAAAAAGACAAAAAACAAAAAACAAAAACAAAAACAAAAAATAAAACAAAACAAAAAAGCAAACAACCCCCCCCCCATAAAAAAATGGGTCTATTCTGATGAACGCTGCACCAGCTACTGCACACTGCCAACAAATTCTCACACCATTCAGAACCTAAGACATGGCAAAGACTTCATTGTCTTGCACTTCCTCTATACAATGTACCAACTAGACATCATGGACAACTTATCACTTCAAATGGAAAAAATATATAAATTAAAAGCTATGCATAAACTATTACAAACCAAAAATATACACTGTCCAGCATATATCAATATATATATGGAAAACTGAAAGCCTGATGCCACACACGTCCGTCCATTGTCATAGAATAGGAGGTAATGCAAGGAATGAAAAGTCGCGTGAAAAACAACACTTGCCCCTCCCCCTCCCCCCCCCCCAAAAAAAAAAAAACAAAAACAAAAACTTCATTACCAGTCGGCCCGACCACAGCTGAATAGCTGCCTAACTTCGGAGACACTTCGGAAATCATTTTTGAAATACACACGCGCACACAGTAGTCCACTGACATACCTCATCCATATACAGCATATATACCGCAGTAGCTTTTTTCTCAAGACACAAATAAACATATCATATTAAATCCAACCTTGTCACACACGCCTGACCAAAGCGGTTCATTCATACAGGAGGGCAATACCGACGTTCACATTCGCCAGTAAATGGAACAACGGAGAGGCACGATACAACGGTGCATAGAATTCATTCCAGATTGTGTTACGCCCAGATACGTTACTTTCAATGGTCGTAGGAATACAAGCTCCCTACACAACTTTTACTTTCCATTGTTAACGTCAGCTCCTGCATGTTTACATAGGCTTATCCCGGAAAAAAAAAGGAAAGCATTTACCTGGCATGCAATTTTCCTTTCTTTCTGTGGATGAATGTCCAACCATGGAACGAGAATCACAAAAGGAGGACAAATCCTGAGTAGGAACATTAGTCCCGGTAGTACGAGCTATAGCGAGAAAGGGATTCTTTGTCATAGTTTGATAACGTTACCTTTGAGAAAGAAAATCGTGCACTCGCATTTTTACAAGAGCTACCAAATATGTAGATTCTTAAACCAGAACTACCCTTAACAATACTCTTATACTGCCACACCTGGATTATTGCAGCACTGTCTTAAGTGGTAGCCTCGGGAAATATGAAGGCTAATGTCAGGCCTGTCTATCAGCCACTCCATTGTTTTCGATGCAATACCATGAAATCTCATCCAGCACTCTTGAAGATCATCGTCACTCCTGTCTGCAAATATCCACTGAGTTGCACAGAAATATAACCAACAAGACTGGGTAAAATTCCTTGGGCTTGGACGTGGTATATAGCATGTTTGTTTAAGAGAATATAACTTAGGTGGACGTGGGGCAATAAAGATACTTGGATTTCTGTAATAAAATATACACAAGGATTCAGTGTCACAACGATGTGTATTGACTTAATCATTATACGACCAAAACTCCAAGCAAACCTCAAAAAGAAAGAAACTGTGGTGATGTGTTCATCCGCTCTGTGATCAAGTGCCTTGCTTATATGTTTTTTTTTTTCAGAATTAAAGAAGAATATCCAATGGCAGTTGATGGTCGAATTGAAAGATCGAAAATTCGGCACAGGGAATATCAAGGATAATATTTTGGCGTAAATTGGCACGAATTCAAATCAGATGCCTTTTTTTAATACCAATTCACTTGATATGGCTATTTTTCCTTGTGCATGAGACCAGTACTTGTTACAAACATGTATCCCACTCTAGATCAAAGATAACAGTGGTTGATAAGCATTCAAATTCAGTTAAGTGACGCAGTAAAAAAGTTCACAAGGCAGATAGGAACCTTTGAATTGAACTAAATGCTCTCTTGCTGGAGAGGACAAAAACACAATGATAAAAAATCAAGCACAATGGCAAAACAAACAAACATACAAACAAACACAATGTATATATATATATATATATATATATATATATATATATATATATATATATATATATATATATATATATATATATATATATATATATACATATATGTAAACCCGACAAGTTTTCTTCTAAAAGAAATTGTCGTGTAGGTTAAGCAAGGAGTTCTAAATACATATACTTTATTTTTGTACTTTTATATATATGTAAACCCGACATGTTTTCTTCTAAAAGAAATGGCCGTGTAGGTTAAGCAAAGAGTTCTAAAAACACTGACTTTATTTTTGTACTTTTATATATATATGTGTGTGTGTGTGTGTGTCTGTGTCTGTGTCTGTGTCTGTGTGTGTGTGTGTGTGTGTGTCTGTGTCTGTGTCTGTGTCTGTGTGTGTGTGTGTGTGTGTGTAAACCCGATAAGTTTTCTTCTAAAAGAAATGGTCGTGTAGGTTAAGCAAAGAGTTCTAAATACACTTACTTTATTTTTGTACTTTTCACTTTTTTTGACGTTGGTAAAAATACAAATACACATGTATTCTCTGTAGGTGACATCTGGCAACTGACTAGATGCTCATATAAGTTGAAAGGCATACATAGCACGCGTACATCAATGCTTGCATTTCATTAATGTTAATTCAATTCAATTTCAAGAGTTTACGTAAAACTCATCTCATCTAGGTTACAAGATAAGATATAAGGATACTGCAACTGAAGAGGATAGTATCGAGGCATCGTATCATGCGATATGTATTATATAGTTCTCTGTTTCTAGTCCAACAGAACACACTTTCATTTATATTTTTGAGTGCAAAAGGTATGAAAGCTGTTTCTAGATCCAAATTGTGTGTATTTTGAAAAAATGCAATTCTTAAAAAAAATCCACCTGGACGTTTGCCCGCAAATTAGTCTTCACTAATTTTTTCCACAACAATGACTAAAATGAACACATATAGGTATGGGAGTCATTATATAATGAGCTATTTCTGAAAAAAATGCTGACTCAGGCTTTAGAATCACTAGTATGGTGTCAGTGAACGTTGAGAAAAATCAAGATTCAAGATGGCTGACCAAATATTCAAGATGGCCATCAAAATAATGCAAGATGGCTATTGCAATACCAACTTTGAAATAATTTTCAAAAAAACTTTATTAATACTTTAAATGAATGGTTCCTTTTTTAGAGTGCAAATAAATGGAAAGTTGTTACTAAACTGAAATTTTGTGTAAATTCAAAGATGTGATTCTTATAAATAATCCTCTTGGAAATTTTCTGGTAAATTGGCCTTAGTAAAGAGACATTACATTACTTTTTCCTTCCAAAATGCTTAGTCAGAGGCCACTGTACATGGACACTTTGTAGTCAGCTCTTTGAGGACAATCTGTTCATTTGCAGGTAAAGACATCCACAGAACATTTTTAAGAATATTTGTGCGCATTAAAAATTCAAGATGGCGGACCAAATATTCAAAATGGCGGCCACCACATCCAAAGTAGATGTTACACTGATTAGTGCATTGTATAGTCCAGAATATAACAGGTTTTACTATTGGTTTTTGTGCAAACGGTTGGATGGCTATTGCTGGAGTGAAATTTTCTCAAGAATTGTAAATTGCATGCTATTCTTTAAAAGACTACCTGGACTGTTTCTTATGAATTAATTGGGCTACACTGAAGAAACCCCGAATTTTGCCTCTCCTCATTTTTAAAAAGCCAGTAGGTAAGCATAGAACTTATTCATGGTTCCCATCCTGCTTGACTGACTAAGCCTGGTTTTGAGTTCTTGAGTTTTGGTATATGAAGAATGAAAAAGCAACACCCCAATAGATGTAGAAAAAAAAGTACTACTTAAATATTCAAAATGGCTGCCTATAAGTTCAACATGGCAGCCATAATGACCGATGTTATCACACATTGCATAAGTTTGCATTTCAAAATCATATATCATGGGCTGACTTGAGATATCAAAATCATTATAATTTACTCTGCTTAAAAAAGGAAAGCACAACTTAGGAATACAGAAAAGAAAAGCTAGACAAATAAGGCCACTTGTTTGAAAGTGTTCATATCAAGTGAAAGGCATGTGTACTTAAGTTTCAGACTGAAAAAAACCATACAAATCCGAATTAACTATTTCGTACTTTGACTTACAGTGTTCTATCTACTTTCTTCAATCATTGTCATGATAAAAACAATAAAATGGATTTTTATGAAACCTTTCATATGCTTCAAATAGTAAATATTTTACTATTGATATTTTATTTGTGCCAACTTGTCTCTGCTAATATTTCACAGAACTGAAACGGTTCTTTTCTTTTTTTTTCTTTTTTTTTTTTATTTGTTTTTTTTTTTTTTTTTTTTTTTTTTTGTTGTTTTTTCTTTTGTTTTTGTTTTTTTCTTTTTTTTTCTTTTTTTTTCTTTCGTTTTGTTTTTGTTTTTGCATTTTTTTCACCAAATGCCATTTTATACATGTTAGTATCCTTAAGATAAAGAGTCCATTTTATGCACTTGAAATGGCTCTTCAAAGCTACACATTCAGGTAAAGTACGGCTGGATTATAGAATGGAAAGTTTCAATTCCCTGACAATTAAAATTTTGTTACCCTTTTTAAGCACTAGAGAATGTTCACAAGATTCGAATTACATCCAGTCATCAACTTTCAAACCTTTTACACCCGAAAACATAAATAAAACTGTGTAATCTCTTGGACTATTCTGAGAAAGGTTTATTTAATAGGGGATGGATCACCACTCGTTCACCAACCCATTTGTAGAACATGCGGCAATCAGCGTGAACACTTTCAACATATTCGTGCCACTGTTTGTTAATTTCTCCTTAAAACTGAAGTTGGTACTGTCCGCATGGTTCTTTGATTGACGTTGATTAACTTCAAAGCCATAACATGAGTGAAACTGAACAAATATTTAAACAATGTCCAGCATATAGAAAACCAGCAGTGTTGAGTAGCTTAAGCGTCTACTGATGATAAAGTTTGTGTGCATGCCACAATGCATCGCATGATCATGTGTGTGAACAGACCATTCCCTCACTCGTTGTGTCTGTTTTGAAGCCACGCTCGCCCCATGGCAACCTAATGGACATGCCCATTACGGTTTTCTTAGCACTAATTGGTTAACCAAATAAGGAAATGACAACTTATCACATTTTGGCCAATATATCAAGCGAATTTGTAACAATAAGAGACTTTATGCATGTATGCGAAGCTACAGGTGGACTCATCGTATGTCGGCATGAAGTACTTTGTATGGATTTCTATATTAGCGCACATCAGTTCGTAATTACCCATCTGTGCATCTCCTTATGCGTCACATCGAAGGTCAAACAGGTAACCTGGAAAGTGGAAAACCACCAAACTATTCTCACGTCTACAACTTGATTCATGCAAGCATGCATGTGAAGCTACTAATTTACTCAGTGTATGTCAATGTGATGTGCTTTGTATGGATTTATAAATTAGCAAACATCAGTCCGTAGTGACGCATTTGTGCATCTGCATAGGTCCCAACGGAAACGAAGGCAAAACAGCTAGCCTGGAAAACCACCAAAGCATTCTGACGTGCGCAAATAAATGCATCAGTCATGAACATCAATAACTTTACGTTTTTTTGTTAAAATATTATCATAATAAATCATCCTACCGTTGGTTAACACTCCAACTACATTGTTCACTGCTAATAAGCTATTTATGAGCACGTCAGTGGGATTGTTCGCGGGAAGATTGAGCTAGGCTATGTCTGAGCATGCAAACTGATGGTTGTAACGGGTGAAACTACTATAACGCACGTTATGCTTCCACAGGGGAAAAAGCCTGTGCTGAGGTAATGTTGGAGAATGCCAATAAAATAGGATACCAAGGAATGGAAGGGGCTGCATTAAACATTTTACAAAAATGCTACCAGAGTGGCTGATTTGGGCTTGGTAGTGGACAACAGTGTATATTTTCAGCTCAAACGATTATTACCAAGATTTATCTACACTGGCACCTGTAGACACAGTGGTTCAGCCAGAGTTAACACTGTATCTGCGCAATGATATTGCAAGTAGCATTGTGCAGAGTTGGTTGTCATGACAATTTGCTCAAATATTGCCCATTTATACCCATATTTATGGTGTTTATTTGAAATTCGGTGCAAAGGTGGTAGCTCTGTTTGTGTATGTTTTCACAAGGGGACACCTTATGCGTGCTCTGCCGACAGTTTATTATGTATAATAATTTGCAGTTTGGTCGTGCAATACGCATGCGTACCACCTTCTCAGTGATAGATACTTTGGTAAAATTCAGAGTTTGGTTACTCTTCACCGTAGTGAGGTGTTAAACGGCAAGGATGACGTTGGGGCATCCAAGAAAGTTCAAAACGGTAGGTGTCAGGTACATGTAGGTATTTAATGTATGCGTACCACCTTCTCAGTAATAGACACTTTGGTCAGATTTAGATTTTGGTTATCCTTCACCGTAGTGAGGTGTTACACATCAAGGATGGCGTTGGGGCATCCAAGAAAGTTCAAAACGGTAGGTATCAGGTAGGTATTTAGTTTAATGCAAACCCAAACATTTTATGTGGACAATTTGAATCGCGTTTTGAATCAATCGGGAATTTGTAACTTGAACATCGGCTCTTGTGTGACAATGGTGCTTGATTATTGGTTACGGCTGGAACGCATGTACTGTTGCAAGAGTGAGTACTTTAAAATGTATTACCAGACACCACTGGTATAAACTTCTATTTCATTCAACAATTGATGAGGAGGAGGGTTAGTGGCCCTGTATGAACCCCTCTTCTCATTATAATTGTGACAGATCTACATGGCAGGGGTTTGCCATAAAATACAATATCATGATGCTTCAAATATGTTAATTGGCTAGTTGGAAGGTAAATATATTGGATATGTCTTTACACACATACTCCTTGCACTACTCCGGTGATGCACATGTACATAGTTTGAAATGATGGCAACTGTACACTTTTTGATCGCTTTGGCAGTGATCTTCGATCCCCAGGGTGCGCACGAACATTCGATCGTTCTCGCTTGTCCCCAAAAGGAAACATCAAGGGAAACGTGTACCCACACGATTTCCGCAGAGTACAACGGATTACAAAGTGCACTTAGGCAATTAGATTTGTACAAAAATAATGTACTTGTGCGGCTCAGAGGAACCCCACAGATAATTGTATTTCCAGGTCATATATATATATAAATATATATATATATATATATATATATATATATATATATATATATATATATATATATATATATATATGTTTATATATACATATATATATATATGTATACACATACATACATACATATATATTAGTGTGTGTGTGTGTGTGTGTGGAAACAATACAATTCATCAGACCTTCAAAGACAGTCTCTCATACACACACGCTAGCACAGACATACAGAAACACACACATCTTTTATATATTTGTTTGTGAAATTTCATGATAACGCGCGCATACGTTTGACATATTTACTTAAAGACACAAATTTGAAGACTTAAGTCACATCCACTTGCAATTTACACCGTTTATCGGACAGAATATCAGATGCCTGAATGTATGTATGAATGTATGTATATATGTACATGTATGTGTGTACATATGTATTCTTGTATGTGTGCGTGTGTCTCTCTTTGTCTATATGTATTGTCCAACATTATAGTATTTTGCCAATGGATTTTTGGTCTTTTTTTTTTTTTTTTTTTTTGTTTTTGTTTGTTTGTCTTTGTAAACTGTTGTGGCCCTCTAATAAAGGGAATTTTTTATAAATGCAATTTGTATTAGGATTGACACACAAAAACACATTCAATGCAGGTAATTGACGATACTCCACACGGACAAATACGCTAATATCCCATAATTGTGTCGCAAGTTAATAACGAATCCTGATTACGTGACCATGGACTTTACAGTAGAACAACTACGCAATAACTTGAAGAATGTCCTAAAAGGGACGCGGTATTATATTGACCTCCAGCCCGGGATAGAGCACGGCGTAACCACTTGATGAACTCCTCTGTGTGCTTCCCTCGTTGGTAATCAAAGGCTTTGGCAATTCCTATCAGTCATCTGTTATTAGTTTATTGGTTTATTGAATAATTTACCGAGCGCCATTCTTGACTCCTCTTCAGTGGTTGGATTTAAGTCCGAACCCAAGGACAACACCGTTTGGGGAAGATACGGGAGCCATGTGAGGCAACAGCTTTTGATAAGATCCTGTCTATTACATCTCTGGGTTTTACATTACTGAGTTTGCTCCTACTTGCAACACAATCCTGCAATTTCACTCCCTGTGGACCCGCCACTGATAAGTTTCTCGTTTGTGTTTTCTTGGCACTATATGCACATTGAAAACATTGGCATGCTGGTTGTTGTGACTGATAACACTTTTCATCATAGATTCACTGATTTGTACTTACTGCCAATAAGCTTGCATGAGAAAGTGCTCCACCCCAGCGACTGGACAAGGTACCAATATTTTTGGGTGAAAAAGAAAAAAAAAAACAGAAAGGTACAAAAAAGGACTGAGAAAATAAAAGAACCAGGACCAATGGAAACCAAATTAAACACGTGTAGGATCAGGAGTCTAACGGAAAATTGGGGAGCCATAGCACCTAACCTGGTAGACATACCTGGAACACAGAACAAAAAAACAAAAACAAAAAAAAGAAAAAAGAACAAATGTAACGGGATGGTAAAAATGATAGCAACTGGAGAGGAGCAAGCTTGTGGGGTGAAAGCAGATATACAATAACAAAAGACACATCAAATCAAGCGACAACAAACGATTTTCAGAGCTCTCAAAACCACCTGCATTGTTCTAGCGCCAATCTGAGCTATGACCAAACTGCACCTGTCACTTGGAATGATTGCCTCACTCTGCATGTAAATGTGACATTTCAAGTTCAAGTTATAGTTAGACTATTGAAAAGTGTGGTCTAACACACCTCCAAGCGGTAGCGAAGATGTTGGTTAGACCACACTTCTCAATAGTCTAACTGACTTCTACCATCTGGCCTTGCACTTGGATCACATAGATGGACACAGCATGACCACATGTTTTACTCAATGTAATGAGTGCAATAAAAACTGACGTGGTGACCAATATTAAACCCAGCCATCTCTACCCAATCTCTCCAATCTTGACCAGGGCAATAAAACCAAATTTTAATTTCCTTTGCATTGCAAAAATAGAATACCTCATTTTTCTGAAAATTGTGCAAATGGCAACAAGCAAACACCAGCAGTCATGGAAGAAAATTGTGATCTCGACTCTTTAATGAAAATTTAAACACAGCAGTTATCATACTGAAGAGATGCAGCACTGGAGGCCAAAAATGCACGATTTGGGGGGCGAGTTACACCACACAGCTTCTGCAGTTGAATCAGCAAAGGATTCCTTCTAAAACAAAAACAAACAAAAAAAACAAAAACAAAAACTAAAAAAACAAAAACAAAAACAAAAACCAAAACAAAAAAACAAACAAACAAACAAAAAACAAAAAAAACACAAAACAAAAAAAAAAAACCAGAATAGCAGGTCTCACAGCTTGTGTAAAGGATGGTATTGTGACAGGAATGACTTACATGACACTGCTGTGGACCCTAACTTTCCGGTTCCAGATTTAGACACAGCGGAGTTCAGCAAAGAAACCTTGGGCTAGATGAACTAAGCCTACCAAGCTACAACTTTTTCCAGGATACAGAGTTTCACACTGTAAGAGCCACACTTGATCGAAGAATGAAACAGCTCACATCAGAAGGGAAGGGTTCATTCATTAAACGTGCAGATCCACTCACTCATGAAGATGAGGAAAGACTGTGGGAGATCAAAACCATCAATCTGACTACGCCACAAGGGGTCAGTTATGGAGTGTTTTTTTATAACTGTGTTGTGTTTGGTTTTCGAGCCCTAGACGAGCACAAAGCCCTGCAAGCCAAGCAGTATGACCTGAGGTTTGACTCTATGATTTCTAAACTGACATTAACCTTCTATGGCCGAAGAGCCAAAAATGTTCAAGGAGGCCTTGCCCACCGAAACATTGAAGCTAGAAAAGTTGTGCGGTATGAGGACAGATCAAATCCACGCTGTGTGGTTAAACTTTTTCAAACCTAACTCAGCAAGATTCCCGAACAGGGTCCCTTCTACCGCCGTCCCCTTGGGCCACAGTCCCAGTCCATGTTTAGCCAACAGGTGGTTGGCATAAAAAAACTGTCTTCCTACATACCAGAAATGTGTCATTTGGATGCCATTAGCAAAGGAAAACAGGCATATAACCAACCACTCTGCGAAGGTAAGTGTTATTTTTTATTTTTATTTTTTTTTTTTTTACTTTTTTTTTGGGGGGGGGTCTTTGATTTTCAATGCTGCTTAATGCCTATAGTACAGTGCAGTCTGATCATGTTCTAATATGTATACAAAGCTGCAATTATTTTTTTTAGAATTGTATTGGCTGAAACTACCTCCCTAGTCTTGGTCTACCAGTGGATATAGTTTGTGGACGTCTTGCTCATACATGTACATTAGGGATGCTGAAACAGTTATATGATTAATATGTCACTTCAAATGTAAGATTTTGAAAGATGGCAAGTTTACCTCCTAAATTTCACCTATACACCATCAAATTTGTATTGTTATCATCAGGTGACCTGTGCCACCCGCCTATAGGAGGCCGGCTTTGATGAACAGACAATTAAGGCCAGGACTGGACATCGAAGCACTTCTGTTAGGGCATATAAGCCACTATCCCTGAAACTGTTGACTGATGTGTCAAATACCCTCCAGCCTCCTCGCCCGAAAGATTCAAGGCCAGAGGTGAAAAGTGTAATGGCAAATGAGACCACACAGGATCCCTTACACCCAACATCAGAGGCACCCCTGCCAACAGGCCAGCTGGGTCCCAGGGATAATCAGCTCCTTCCTCAAGACAGTCCCACTGGGTCAAGACACCACGGATTGTACCAATGTAATGGAAATTATACTGCCGAAAGGAGTTGACACAGTAATAATAATGAAAGCCAGACGTCGCATGAAAGTTACCCTCATGAATTGATATCCTTTCACACCAGGACCAGACACAGTTTTATGGGGGGGGGGGGGGGGTAATTTTATGAGGACTCAGCTGTTGAATAAAAAAACTGTAGGTTCAAGTAATGATTCAACCATAGATTTCTTGCCTTGTGATTAGCCAGTAGTAGGTCAGTATGGTAGAAGCCTCGTTTAGAAATGCTATACAGCCTGCTGAGTGAATGGGGAGAGCGATGGCCTTCTGTCAGAAAGTTATTTTCAGTCATGGTCTCTGTCATCACTTTTCTCCCTACTCCACATCTGCCAGGGGTTTTGAAATTTACAGATGGGGATTCAAAGGTTTATTGAGTACAATTGTAACATATCAGTACATGACCAGACGAACCTATTCCTGTAAATGTTATTCTGGAAAGGAACTTTTTTTTTCAGGCAGTGGCAACATCATAGCAGTGATTGTCCAGATAAATAGCACTTCAGGATTATGGCCAAACTGAAGGTTCACCATAAGACCACAAGTATAGGTGTTGACCTCAAAATATATGAACGACCTTGACTTTTTGACGTTACCCATGTGGGTTGTTGATGTTTTGTTTTGGGTTTTTTGGGGTTTTTTTTTTTTTTTTTTTTTTTGGTTTTTGTTTTTGTTTTTGTTTTTTTTGTTTTTTGTTTGTTTTTTTTTGTTTGTTTTGTTTTGTTTTTGTTTATGTTTTTTATTTTGTTTTGTTTTTGTTTTTTTTTGGGGGGGGGTTGGTTTGTTTGTTTGTTTGTTTTTAATTCGGAGCTTTTAACTGTTCCAATTTACAATTCCCATCATATCTTTCTTCATAATTTGATGATAGGTTTAAAAATGGCAGCGACGGTTTATGTGATTTTGAGCTTGGTGCATTTTCGGGATCAGTATGTCCGAATTGTCTTGAAACCATTGGATACCGAGCTTTACCCACAAATGCCGTATAAAATCCCTTTCTGGGAATGGAAGTAAAGTAACATTACAAATACGAAAGACCCAGTGGAACCGAAGCATAGGAAGAGGCACCGCTTGCGTTTTATTGAGGAAATAGAGCGTATTCAGAAATTATCATATGTAAAATCTGGCAGTGAAAAGAAGAACTCTCGAAGAAAATCTGCTTTTCATCTTCATCGTATGCACTACATTGGCAACTACCGAGCAGGTTAATTTAAGGCGTAATTATAAATAAATGGGGATTTAGTTGTCTGCTTCACAGTTATAATTGACATAAAAGGATTGCAGCCGTTCAATTAGAGCGAGAATGCTGTGGTAAATGAGTAAATATTTCAGGAAGCAAGGGTCATATGTTACCATCTAGATGAAGTTTAATCAATGTAAATTGACAATATTAGCTATGTGAATCACCTCTTTTATAAAATCAATTTTTAAAAAGTAGACATCTAACAATTACAATTTAGAGCATCAGTCGTATAACTTAAACTACATTGCCTCCATCATTACACAGGAATCTTGATATTGATATTTATCAATATAGGAGGTAGTTATATCATTTCGTTTTCATAATTAACACATTGTAATTGACAAAGACAATAAATTCGAATGCATTTTACTTATAGCATAAAGCTACATTAGATTTAATATGACAGACAGCGTGTTATTAGCATTGCATCATGGGACACATGAAACAGCCGCTATACATCTGGATCACGTTTATGCAACGACACTTAAAACTATTTCTGATGACGTGTTTAGCATGCCTGCAAAACCAAAAAAGACCAATATACAATAAGCAAATAATTTATTTGGGTTCCACCCGTCGACATGTATGTATTTTTGCAACATTATACCAGATAACAAGTGAGGGATAGAAAATACTCGTAACACATTTCATCATTGTGCACATGTTACCTTTATATGGAATTGAGTAAACGGCACCGTCCCGTAGTTCTTAATAAAGTACTCAGCGGTTGCGACTGTCGAATCTTGCATCCCTGTTGCAGCTCAGTGTTCAGCATATCATGCATGGCAAATTATTCCAGATATTCGTACCAAACAAAATTGCAAACAATCCAACACAGGCTGTCATACAATAGCCCAATGTGACGAAAAATATGAGAGTACCATGTTTGAGCTCTCAGTCATCGTGCTGTAATTATTCAAATGTGCTTTTCAAGCAAACAAGGTATCTGCTGAAATGGCTGTTTATTGGATATGTTTTGTACACACTTTCTCCAATATTTATTGGCATTTAAAGTAAAAGGGTCTATCATGTGATACACTACTAATACACTAAGTAAAAGCATGATGAATTTTAACATAGAGCGATGTGGCACATATATAACAGTTAAGAATATGGGTAAATATTTTAAAATAAATATCATAAAAAATAAGATAGCCATACAAAAATGCAATTAAAAACGCCAGCAAAAACAATCAAGAATATCACAAATTCACCAAATGGAATTAATCAGGTAGGGGAGCTGCTACTGCCCACGAAATGTCGCTGAAGAAGACATTAACCCACGTAAGTTCCATTATATTTTAAATTCCAATAATGCTGCATTGATTCATATACAAATATTAAGCAAGTAGATAAGTATTTATCTGGCCACAAGAACTTGGTTCATGCTAGTTTTTATTTGCCTTGAAAATAACCCAACACAGACGTTTTATCACAGTCAGATTTTGTAATGTTCCTCATCTAATTCTTGTAGGTGCTAACAATGTCGATTTTTAAGACCATAGTTTTAACATTGGCGGTATATATAGGAATGAACACGAAAACAATCGGATTTTCCATTTTTCAACTGTTATTTTTATATGCTATCACAAGGATATGATAAAAGTTGTCACTGATAAACGCCACTTAAGCGTGTCGTATAAAGGTAACTGACAGTCTTGCCACAAAAGCAATTGCCTTTGTATCGCCTAGTCATTCAACACAAAAGCCAAATGATTCTGAAATGTAATGTTGTGTTAGTGTAACCGTTGTGATTTTAATCAAGCGCAGCATTTAACCATTCCAGTGCAAGGTTTTGGGGCTGAATCAACACAGTTCGCCGTCCTACTTCGAATTCATTGAGCCCAAAAGCGCACCGAGGCAAAAATATTAACATGGATTTGCTGGTCTTTGATTTACACTTGGACTACAAGCGTTAATATTTGATGAGGAATTCGAATATAGAATAATCTGCCATAAATCAAATCAGCACCGCGTTTGCTGTAAAAACAGCGACGGACTAAGTGTGTTTAGAAATACACAGTTGTACATTATTAGATTATTAATTGTATGCTCATGACAAACAATTTCCGGAGTTCACGTTTCGCTGACCCGTAACTTCATGATCTATCTTCCTCATGTTATGTATAACAATGTTGTAGACAGAAAGTATTTCCCCGTTATGACAATTGAAGGTTGCTCGAGTCATTACACCGGAAACAATTCACTACACTCTTATAATGTATGTTAGCTTTTTATCCTCTCCTACTATTATTATAATAGTATGTTGAAAAGTAAACCGTGACGTCGGTAGAAATTGTATAATCTCTCAATTATAAAATGGTACAAGACTTTGACTTTTTGGGATCATTATCAGGCGACTTGCTTGGACTAGCGGGAGGTGTTTTCTCCGAAGGAGACGACGTATTATTACGAGATTTGGTTGGTGTTCTTTGCATTTGTTTTGTTTGATCTTGATCTACATTTTGATGCACGGTGTTACTGGTAATATACTCAACTTGTGCTTCTGGTTTGTCTGGTGACTTGGGCTTTTGAATGCCGCCACCAGAGGGTTCCATTAATGATGCCCCTTTGTCATTTTGGTGCACCGTGTTATTAGCAATCAACTCTGGGACTGGATTCTCATTTCCTGGCTCAGGCGATGGAGGCGTTTGCTGCACGCTGTTTTGATTCACACCAGCGTGTTCTGCTTGTGCTTCTGGTTCGTCTGGTGGTTTGGGTTTATCAATGCCGCCACCAGAGGCCTGCACTGCTGACGCTCCATCATTTTCTTCCAACGCATGCGAGGCTAGTTGCTGCACCAATTCCTCGAACTGTTCACACAGCCAACTTTTTTGTATATCTGTCGAAGGTTTGGAGAAATTGATGTACAGAAGATGCGTAAAGACCATACTCATAGGGCCCTCTGGTGGCCATTGCATGTCTTCCAAAAGCAGTGGTATAATTGGCTTCTTTACAGCATCAGCCAAACTTACTTCTCGCCGGCAGTTTGCAGACATGGAATATTTTGTTGTGACACAACATAACATCACTTTGCAGCCCCTGATACCTTTGTCTATCTTCTCATACAAGGAATCCCCTCCGCCCATTTGAAATATATCCATCCAGCAAGAAAACCCTAGGTTCGAAAGTCGACGGTAGAGGGCCCTAACTTGTGGCTGTTTGCCCCACTGGTATGAAATGAACACTGCTGGTGATGTAGTTTCCTGTTAAATAGACGACACATAGATTTAATACTACTCGTGCAATCCCCGTGATTAAAAATGCACACACGTGCTATATTGGATTGAGTGGATTCACATGCGTCTTGCATTTTTTCTCGATTCACACTTTGTGCATGTTTCACATCAATGGAGTGGAACATAACGTTGGAAGCAGTGATCCCTGTTCGTATATTTAGGCGTTCGTAACAGCGTCAACGTCACGTGCCCTTTACCAACGTTGTTCCAACTTATTGTACCGGAAGGAATAATGCCCGCAACATAGTGACAGGCACGTTTTCACTATCTGCCTGGTTTATCCTTTGTTGAATGGGTCAGAAACCGACAACCTTTATTGAATGTGTGGAACATTGAGTTTCCTGATAATATGAAATTTGTTTCTTTGTATGTATCAATGACGTAAAATAAACAGTTTCTATATATTTCTGTTTACCTCAAAGTAAAACATAACAAGAGAAATAAAGAAACCATTGAAAAAGCAATAACTTGACATTCTCGTGCCATACCGGCAGGTGAAATCCACATCCATGACAATAATTATGCCTAAATAAACTGCGACTTTTGTCTTGTACAAATGCTAGTTTGTCACTATTTGCTTTAAATTTTGCAAGTAATGCTTTTGAACCGTATATTTGCAATGAACGTTACTTGAATATTAAACAAATGTTTAATACGTCAAAAATATAACTATTTTGCCGCGATATCATGGTATTCAGTTTCAAATTTTCATTTATTTTTTGGCACCTGTGAATCCAATGAGGCAGCCGTTTCATTAGGTGTTCCTGACGTTTGACTGGTTGCTTGTTTCTTCTGATTAATAATGATGTCTTCCTCTGGAGGGTTCCACCAGTTTGTGTATTCTACAAGCACACATAATGAAAACAAGTAAGGTGACGTCTTCAAGTGAAAGCTCCGAACGAATGGAAACATTTACGCTTATTTTATCAAGCTTATCAAGTTATGGGAAGGAACAAAACAAATGGAAATACCACATTTGGTAAAAAGGTGCAAACATACATACAGAGAGGATCTTTTTGCCGTATTTGCCGATTATGAATATGATAAATATATTATTTCTAAGTAGTCGGTGAATATTACGTTTTTATCAATTTAGCGTACATATGTGCTTGTATGTATACTCGCCCCCAGAGATCATATCTTCTTTTGGCGCTACGTAGTATCCAAGCTGCATCAGTAGTTCCTGGAACTTTGGCAGTGGCCAATAACGTTCGTCACTGGCCGATTCTCCGGACCTTGCGAAAAATCTTATGAACAGGTATTCACCAAATATAGGTCCCATTGCGCCTGGGGGTGGCCATGACATTTTCTCCATTAATAATGGAATTATGGGTTTGCCAAGGGTGGCTGACAAATTAACCTAAGTGTAAAAACAAAAGAATAAGGAATAATATGTTTATTATCGAAAATCATCACCAGCTGTCAAACTGTAAAACAGGCGGTCTGCATTGCGGTTGATCAGTTGAAGAGCAAACTTGGTGTATTATTATCTATATTATTAAATCCCCGGCTTATTTGATTGAGTCTAACCAAATTACGCGCTAGTCTTTGTTGATATCCTTTTGGACAAGTTTGCGACACGATCAAATGATTTCAGCAAAGATGAGGTTATTTCATTATGTGTGCAGTAGTAACATGAACAAAGACAGTATGCATAACACTCTCAGAACTCAGCCTTATTTGCATGTTAAAATAACTCATCCAGCGCACCAGCTGGAAAGGAACAATGAAACAGAAGTTATACCCAAGTATCATACTATCATGGCCTTGTAAAGGAATATATATGAGCCCAACTGAAATGTGAGGAACTTACTGTGCATATAAAAACATATGCACGCTTTATCTTTGTCACTGACGGAATTCCCAAATGATGTGAGCCCATGGTACCCCCCACCCCCCCACACACACCATATTACCCCTAAAATCAAACAAATGTCTGTGGAGCTAATTTGTTGGTCCACATCCTAAGCAACGTTTGCACGTCTTTTAGGGTAAAATACTTTAATTGGCATAATTAGGAAACCATTTATGGTGGAATAACTTTATTGTAAAGCTATTCATTATTTCGTCATGTTGAATATCAATTTATCAACCTTATATAATAATGTAAATTGAATCCTACATTTATTTCAAAAGAAAGCATAGAGTATGGTCTTTACGTATATACCTAGTATGGCACTAATGATAAATCTTTCGCGACGTCAGAACACATTGAAATCTACAAACCTCGCGGGTGCAATTAGCTGACTCGGCATACTTATTAGATACACAGCATATGATAACTTTTGCTGCGCGTATTCCTTGGTCTATTTTTGCGAAGAGTTTGTCCCCTCCTCCCATTTGACCAATGTCGACCCAGGCAGGAAAGCCAGCCATTTCTAAATGTTTCTTCAGCAGTTTGACCTCCTGTTGGTGACCCCATTGGTAGCTGATAAAGACAGGGGGTGGCTCTGATATTTCCCCCGGTTCCTCTTCTATTACCCCTTCTGCGTTAGAGAATATATCATACAATGATATTTAGATGAACTATTAATATAATTATCACCATAATTAGCATGGTCGTAGCCATGGCACTCATCATCGTCGTCATCATGATATTTATCATCCGCAGCAGTTCTGGGTACCCTATTAGTACTTACATAAGCATGAAAACAAAATACATGTCAAGTGTAGTGCTGAAATTTTTACTTTATTCCAGTACTTCAGAGGCAGTCAAATGATTTATGTGAAAGCAAGGAATGCTTTTTGTTGTTCTGAATATGAAAGATCTCGCCATGTTGATGGGGAAGGAAATTAGTGTTAACTATGCAGCAAACGTATCAAGTTCCATGCCAGTGAAATTCATTTCTGAGATGACAATTGTTGCAAGTAACATTATTCTAATTATAAAGTATTGCTTAGCAGTAAGGATTTGCAAAAATACTTTAAACAAAACCGACCTAGGACAATAAGCAGCAGCAAAATTACTATGAGCACGTGTTAAAATATAACCCGATACTATATAGCAGGTCTGGTGGCTTACTGTATTATGTAGCACTGTTTAATTAAATCCACTTACCCAGTGATTTTAAAGCTTGTTGCACAATTTCTGTGGCATCTGGTCTATTTATTTCTCTTAAGGCATTTAAAACTCCAAATGTGGCCTCACTTGTCTTGTGTGTTGCAAACCATTCATTGAGCATTGACATACAGGGGTCGGGCTGAGTGGCCCAATTTCGGACATCTTCAGCACTGTAAGCAAGGCGACTGGCCAGAAGCCGCCAATCGTGTTCCGCTTCCGGGTTTAGTAGTTTCGATACATCACGTGACCATGCAGGAGCATAGCTGAGAGACTACGATGGAAAGTTAAAATTGCAATAAGCTAAATTACCACCTCAGTTGAGAATGCTAAGTTACAGTAAAATCACAGGTCATTTGCTAAACAAAGATAATAAAAAAAACGTTTATTGGGAAAAGGTCATTTCCTGTCTGCAGTCACCTTGTACCAACAACCTGTCTGTGGCTAACTACCTCTGAATATCAACTTGGCTCATTTAGAATTAACCAATCGCACATACAAGTCGCATATCCTACGAAATGCACATTGAAATAATAATAAAGTTACTCTTGCCACACTGAAAAGACTTAATTACATGTACAATATCTATGAGCTTAAATCCGAAGGAAAAAGTTATTATTTATATTTACCCTTACTGTAGGGCAGACAAGGAAGTAAGATTCGTACTATTATCGACTACTTTTGCAGTCGCATGAGGACTTTGTCAATCCTTTCATTAAGGCAGTCTATTTTAGCTTCTATTTTATTCATCTCGTGTCCATGTATGGCCAAAGCAATCTATTGATTTTTTTTTTCATTTATATCGCCGCTGAAGTCTGGTTTGTCCCTTATGTTTCCTCCGTCGTTATGTCGCACTTTTGTGCTCTGGTCCCTTACGTCGTGTCACTGCCGGGTACCTGATCATACTTAAACGCGTTAGTAAGTTTGGAAGTACGTGATTATTGAATAAGTACATATCCCCGAATAATATTTTATGTATCAAAAATTTAAAAAAAAAAAAAAAATATTGTCCACAATAATATATATATATATATATATATATATATATATATATATATATATATATATATATATATATATATATGACATCGAAAAGAAGAAGATATGAGTTGCCTGAAAACTAATATTCAGCTCTGTCTGGAAAGGAGGAGGGGGGGGGGTCTATCTGCATCCGGCTATTAGTATCGATGTGCAGATACTCAGTCTGCTGCAGGCACCAAGAAACAACAAGGTAGCTAAACATGATCATTGCTTTTTTTAGTTCAACTTCTTTAATTTTGTCAAAATGCATAAAAAAGGAAATATTAATTACACTAGTGTCTAATATGAGGATAATGCAAACTACATTGCATGGCATGGTATGATTCATACAATGACCCTTTCTCTCTCAAGCGGACAAAACTGACTTGCACAAAATGTCTGATTCAATCATCATCATCATCATCATCACCATCATCATCATCATCATCATCATCATCATCATCATCATCGTCGTCGTCGTCGTCGTCGTCGTCATCATCATCATCACCATCATCATCATCACCACCACCATTATTATCATCATTGTCGTCGTCGTCATCGTCATAATATTTATTTATTTATTTATTTATTTATTTATTTATTTATTTATTTATTTATTCATTTATCTGTTACTTTGTCTGTCTGCCTGCCTGTTTATCTATCTATCTATCTATCTATCTATCTATCTATCTATCTATCTATCTATCCATCCATCCATTTATCTATCTATCTATCTTTCTATCTATCTTTCTGTCTATCTATCTACCTATCTGTCTATCTGGCTATCTATCTATCTGTTGTTTTCATGGTAAATGAATCAATGAAAACTGCACATGAGATCTATCTCACTATTAAGCTCCAGGTTAGAAGCTGTTCTTGGGAACGTCAGGCGTTCCAAGCCTATCCAAAGGTAAATTATCGGCCCAGCCTTAATTCAGGGAATTACTTCCTGCATATAGGTACATGTATCAATACGGCAACGCCACAGTGACATGACCGCATAGTGATCTTTTCTCATGTTAACCGTATATCATTGAATATGTGTTTTTTTTTTTTTTTTCATTTCAAGACGTTTAAAGTTATCATTACCCGCAATAATGTATGAATATGTCATTATAGAAACGGTGCCCTTCCCTGCCGGAAAGGCAGAATTGGCATCCTGCAGCTAAGTTTCCGGTCAACTGACAATGCCCAATGTGCACAGTTTGTGCACATTGTTTGTGCACAAGGCAAGTTTTATAAAAGAAAATGAAGCCATCAGAAGAACTGTTTTGTTTACCATTTTGTCTGTTTTCTCACAGAATATCGATATTTAAGGTCTTATTGTCCATATTTGGCAGCTTCTAGACCAAGGTTTTCTCCGAGACCTTCGGTTTCCTCCACTAAACAAGTGAGTAGGAAAGTTAAACGCCACAATTTGTGCCTTGGAGAGTGATTTATTTTGGCTTGGCCTGTTTCACCATCCATGTAAAAGATATGGGCCTATGCTTTTTCCTATTGCATTGGATTTTTCCGACACATCTGTGGGACTGAGTATAAACTTCTACCTCGGGTATCATAAATACAAATGTAAGTCATTTATTACCTTTTGATCTATCTCGTCCACTTTTTCCACTGTTTCATCCACGACAGTCTCCAGTTCGTCAATTCTGTGCTCTGCCTTAGTCACATCTTCCTTGATGTACTTAATGTCCTTTTTATTTTTATCTACTTCCTTGCCAATGTTGTCAACATTTTCTTCTGTGGTTGTCACACGTTCATCCAATTTAACAATTTCTTCCTTTTGTTCGGATACTTCCTGGGAGAGTCCTTCAAGGCTGAATACAAGGCATAATACTAGTAACGGGGAAAAAGCCAATGCAAACGCGTGGCTATATTTTATACGCCATAAGCGGCAAAACACCCAGCGCACATGTTACGGCCGGTGTTAAATTGGATGTCATTAGAACAGACATACAGTACTGACGTGATGGCTAGCTACGTTAATCTTTTAACAGGTGAAAGATAATATCCTATGGAAAATGCCAAAATTACAAACTAAAAAGACAACATTTATGATGGATATAAGTTGTAGAATTTTCATCATATTATTTGCTGGTTATTTTGAACCAACAACTACTTGTGCAGGATAAACAAAGTATGATTTAACTCTTTCAGTGCCACGTTTTGGACTAGGAAAAGCTGCTGACCTCCAGTATTATAGTCTGTGTAACTACACGCATGCTGGAACTTGATTAGAAGGACTCTTTACTTGCAACATGAACCTACCGCCCTTTTTACAATTCAGAGCAGTTCTTCTCAAGAATTTCGTAGTTGGCACTGAAAGGGTTAACTTTGTACCGCGCATTCCAATTAATGTTTTACCTCCTCCCTTCGATGACGTCAATTGCTGCTTGAGCATAATCTTTTAACAGTGGGTTCGTTTTCTTCTCTTCAATCTTGTCTCTATACTCCCCAAGAACTTGGGGGAAAGCCACTCCGATCGTCTTGATGTTGACAAGAAGTGAAATTTGCAGCATAACGTCGCAGCTCAACATCACGTCAAAAATCACACCGATGTATTTTCGAGCATGCTCCTAGATAAATCATTTGAAACAATGAGGATAAATACAAAAAAACAACCCATATTGGCCCATCAGGCATATTATCTATCTGAGCATTAAAGACAAGTGATATATAAGGGAAAAATGGAGGTCATGACACCCAAGCCATATCCTTATCTTGCCAATCTAAAGGTAATCGTATGTTTTTGCTTTTCTGTCACATTTTATTGCACTTTGGGGGTTTTCCGTGTTGCATGTTGAAGTGTTGACTATTTCCGTGCCATTTTTTTTTAGACTGAGTCAACAGCCTTTCTCGGCGCCCATTGGGCACAATGTTCCCAATGCCCGCCGAGATAAGCTTTTGACCTGAGGTATAATCCCTGGAACTACAGGCATACTGGTACTTGAATCAAAGGTCTGTTTACGAGGAATATGAATCTGGGATCCTTATGACAATTCATACTAGTTTGACTTAAGCTAATCGACTTAAGATGGGATTGGCACTGAAATAGTTAAGTCCCCGTAGCATGTGCCTATAACATTCACATGTGACATTTGGATACATGTGTCTAGCTGACGGTTTTACGCTTGGTCTATTACTTACGGTACTGAATTAAACACGTCCGACTTTCAACTTAACGTTAGGTCAAAATTGATTAAAAAACGCCATAGATACTTTCCTATCAATAAATATTAGATAAACCATAGACTAGCAATTATCCAATACCAACGTATAAGCCCGATAACATAGTTGCTGGGTCAGTAAAAATTAGAAACAAAAGCTTGAATTCTTCTTTTATGCACTCCGAGTCAGCAAATGCATAATCATTACGTCATCATCATCGTAAATTTGAAGAGATCCGGGGAGATCTGTTTGAAAAAGCACAGCATCCACACAACAATTTTCACAAAATTACGGTGCACGCACCGTATTGGTGGTATAAACTTGTTCAGCAGTAGCACGTACCGACACATGATTCCAAACTCTGATATCCAAGAACTACATTATAAGGTATAATTTAGTATCCACATTTTCGCCACATTTTACTACCTTTAGCGAGATTGCATTCTGATAACATTTCAAACCACTCTGTGCAGCAGTTCCAAGAACAAGAGATGCTGCATCATTATTTTCTCTGCATAGATGATGGAGGCTCAAATAAGGGCCATCTTGTGCAAAATCAAGGAATTCCATACAAATAATTTTCAATAATGCAACACATGCACTGCATTGTTATATACATGCTAAGGTTTAGCCTTTGTCAAAACATGGTCCCAAAGTATGACATTCAATTACTCTGTCAAAAAGTAACATAGCCGTATCCATTTTGCACACATGCGCATTTTAGGTAGATGATTAAATTCTGGAGAAATTTTAATTTAATTCTGTGCCAGCTTTTGGAGAGATGTCAAAACGAACTTTAACACACCAAAAGGCATTAAAAAAGAAAAAGAAACGAAAAAGCAAACGCCACCAGAATGTTAAGCACGTGGCCAAGAGTAACCTTGTATGCATTAGCAAAGCAATCGGCCACGTAGTTCTTGAAAAAGAAGAAAAAGTTGATTTTAAAAAGAAAAAACGTTCGCCAAAAATAAAACCACTCGTCGCGTCAAAAAATAACAAAGCCGTATCCTTTTTGCACACGTGCTCATTTTTAGGTAGATGATTATGCTCTGGGGCAATTTCAAACAATTCTGCGCCAGCCTTTGGAGAGATGTCAAAAAGAACATCTTTAAAAAAAAACAAACAAAAAAAAAAAACAAACAAACAAACAAACAAAAAAAAAAAAAACAAACAAAAAACGCCACCAGAATCTTAAACTCGTTGCCAACAGTATCCCTGTATGCAAGAGCAAAGCAATTGGCGACGTAGTTCCCCCTCAAAAGAAGAAAATTTGATTGTTAAAATTAAAACATTCGCCACAAATAAAACAAATCGTCGCGTCTCTATCTTCATCGAAAATTCCGTAGAAAAAATATCAATGTGTAAAAAAATTAAAACATTCATCGCAGCCATGTTTGAGAAGTCCACAGTATAAAAAGTCGAACAGACAGGAGGGATGGACAGACGAAGGATGCAAACGAATCTCATCAGTTAAAGTACCTTTTCCTAATATGCTTTGATTCAAAAGACACTCAAAAATATGTACGATAAATATGTGTACTCACATACAGAATATAGGTCGTTTATGTGACATCACAATTATTAGCGTCATGTTATATACGTGGGAGATTATTTAAACATTATAAGTTAACGTTCAAGTTTTATAGCACGATACATGAAACCATTATTATCATATATAAAAAAAACTCTTTATATTCCATTGCGTGTTTATCATTTTCCCAGTATCGCCATTCATTTATATAATTTTATACACATCTTCTGAAACTGTCTTAAAAAGTTAAAATCTGAACAGCGTGACGAGCACCATACATGTTGTGACAAAGTGCAAAAACATTATGCAATGTGACCTTGTATAAACCTGTGAATAGCCGGTTGTTATTGTTCAATATGCAAGATCTTACTTCATCCACCGTTCCCAAAGGTGCAAGAACGATCCCCAGTTTTCCCGTAAGATTGGCATTTGCCTTCGCTGCTTTGATGATCTTGTCGTCGAAGGGAAAAAGGTCCTTTGGTCTGTGGCTCGACAGTGTTTCCATAATGAAGAAGGCTAGATTACGTGTGTCATCATCTTCCAAGAAATCGCAAAGCCGCGCCACTTGCTTTTTCGAAAAGACCTTAAATTGAAAAATGATACGAGTTTGCAAGTTGAAAATTGCGAAAACCCATTGGTATCAAACTTACTTAAATTGCTGCCTTCAAATAACAAGACACTATTCTGTAATTATTGTATACTATCTTATACGTACAAGGTCACAATAATGCAATTACAAAAAAAATGAAAAAAAAAAAAGAAAAGAAAAAAACCTTGTTATTACAAGATAATTTCTTGTCATTGCAGGCTATTTCTATTGTAATTGCCAAATGATATCCTGTAATCAGTGAATAACTATCTTGAATTTGTAAGATAATAAATTGTTATTACAAGATATTGTCTTGTAACTACTATCTTGTAATTACAAAATATCATTAATGTAAAAATTAGATAACTGCCATGCTATTACAAGATACTGTCATGATATTACAATTCACCGAACACATCTTTGCAAATCCAACATTGTCTGACTTCTTATTGTCTTTAGCGCTCAAGATTTCCCTAAATGATAACATCTTGTAATTACAAAACAGTATCATGTAATTTCATGATTGGTATCTTGTAGTTACAACACGAACTTATGTTAACACCAATAAGCTTCCGTAGAAAATAAATCTGTAAACAGATTTAGGACAAAAGAATATGCATGTAGAAGAAGAAGAAGAAGAAGAAGAAGAAGAAGAAAGAAGAAGAAGAAGAAGAAGAAGAAGAAGAAGAAGAAGAAGAAGAAGAAGAAGAAGAAGAAGAAGAAGAAGAAGAAGAAGAAGAAGAAGAAGAAGAAGAAGAAGAAGAGACATGACAGGCTGTCAATTTTGGTTCTCCTAAATCCAATGTCTGTACACTCTCTAAAACAATAAGGTGAATCCTTAAACAAATGTAAATGTCCATGTTGTTGTTTACACCATAGCTGTTTCTGTTTCAAACCAAATACTGGACTTAGAAATATGAGCCTGCGTGGTCTCTGTAATGGATTTCTATCTAACATTTTTAACAGACCGGAGCCCCCAATGCAATGTTCTAATTATACATCTTTTCAGTTTGTTTACTTTGCTGTCACTTAATCGATACTGTAGGGTTTCAGTTTTTCTTACGTGAGGGTCGTGTTTCGCGAGGGTGTAGAATAATCCCATTGTGCAGGTTTGGATCCAGCTGCCACTGTTTGCCATCACACCCATGAAGTCATCAATCCTCATCTTAAATATTTCTGGAGACGTCTTCGCCATTTGCTGAAACTGACCTATAGGAAATTTTTCGTGGCCATCATCATCATCATCATCATCATCATCATCATCATCATCATCATCATCATCATCATCATCATCATCAACAACAACAACAACAACAACAACAACCTTTTTTTTTCAATGTATCATATACAGAATTTATTATGTTGAGGCGATGGCATCATACAAAAAAAATGTTTGGATAGCAGTTTTGCAAATATAGACACTCAGTGGATACAACCTAATGACATCCATCTTTCACTGAATTGTGACATTATTTTCTTTGAATAACAAGGCAATAGGCCTGTGACAAGTGTGTGCTCAGCTAAACTACATGCCCAGAATGAGTCACCATTGCAATTCCCATTGTCTTACACAGTAATCAACAGGAAAGCATGCAGTAACCTTTTAGCCTTCCCACGAGCTACGTTTCCATTAGGTTTCATATTTTTCTGAGTGGCGTTTTAGGTAAAAGTCTAAAATGAAAAAAAGCACACAAAAATATGAAGTAATTCTGGCTGGTGGTTCTGGAGGAGTAAGAAAAAAGTGAATTTCCATTCTAATTACCATTGAATTAGGGGCTGCATGCATTCAGCGACAGGTACCCGAATTGGAAAATTCGTCACGAGTCCAAGACCCAGAGTATCACTACATAGTGAACCAGTTTATTTAGCCCTCCCACAAGCTACATTTTCACAGTGTTTCAGAACACTTTGAATGGCGGTTTCGGAGGGGAACTTGAATGGCAAATACCGAAACAAACACACATAGAAATACACACACAAACAGACATACACAAAGGCAAAAAGAAAAAAATACAACATCGCCTCTTCAAGAATTAAGAACTGGGGTTCTCAGAAGTGCCTCTATGGAATCTCAAAGTGATTGCTGAAAACAACTTTTTTCTGAAAGTCAAAAGAAAAAAAAAGATGAAATCCTCAAACATGCAGAACGAAGAGGTTCTGTGACCTTTGGGATAATATCAAGTCACCTTTCCGATCATCATCGCTTTTTACCATATATGAAAGGCTTACCTGAAACACTTTTGAAGTCATCATTTCTTAAATGAAAAAAAAAACAAAAAAACAACAGGGTCCGCTTTTACGAAGATAAAAGCTGATATGTCAGTTTTACCTTTGACGGTCACTCAAGGTCAAAATTAACAACACCAAAAGAAATCCCATAAGTCACTTTTCTACCGGTGCTTCATAGTCACCATGGGCCTAGGGAACGCCATTATCAACATTAGAGCCAATATGTACGTTTGACCTTTCAGTGATATAAATCTGTAAATTATCGGCTTTGATCTTGAAACCAAATAAATAAATACATAAATTAATTAATTAATTAAGCATTACCTCCTGCCTCCTGATAAACGTCTTTGTGATTTATACCCTGTCCCCTCTGACTTAAGACCGATAATCGTCAAAGAATCCCCTCATGCTAGCTACATCAAATTAAATGAACTTCTTTTTGTCGTATTCAGGGCAATTACCCCGCATCTGGGACTTCAGGCAATGATAATGATATTAAAGGAATTAAATCTGAAATGAACTGTGGCACAGTCAGGGATCCTAGATCTGAACCCCTACCATAAAAACTTTCTAACATTAAAACGGTAGAAAATCGTGACATGGAACGTTTGCACAGCGGTCATCAACGGAGGCCCCACCCAGCCTCGCTCACACAACCTTTGGCATTGCAGAGGATTGCCGTCATTAAAACAGCAATGAATCCCGTTTGTTAACTGTGTCCATGGCGGCCAATAATTCAAGCAAAACAGTTCCCCAAAAACGCGAATATATTAAGCAGAATACTTCCTAAAACATTAAAAAACATCCCCATGACGCTTGTGTTCTTGTTCTTGGACTAAATCACTCCGACTAGCTTTATGTTAGAGAAAAAAATAAGTGTAGCGTCTCTCTTGACTCAATGGCACCCGTCTGCTACAAACAGAGCTTGACCTGATGCGAAGGTTGTGGCTAAAGTGTGCCTCTGACTGATTGCGTTAAAAAGGGTGGTGGGGGTCGGCGGGCATGAAAAAGGTTTCGGGCTTTTCCAATTTGGCGGCTCTGTTACATATTTCTCCCATACCCGATTTCAAAGGTGTCTTATTCACTTTAAACGAATGAATTGCATTAATGTTTGGTACAGGTTTGTAAAATACAATTTTACATTAACCCGTTACAGAATTGTTGCCACACTATCAACACTACGCAAGATTTTATGACCACGCTTGGCCTTGGGTCACACCAGGCACAAAGTTGCAGTTCCAGTCTGCCCGGAATTATATATTCCATTACGCGTCCCCTCCACAAAGCAGTTTCTACTGCCAATACGAGTTGTGCGCAAATTGAGCCGATTGGCAGAGTCAAAACCTCAGAGACGTGTTTCCAGCCATTGTTTGGTGACACGGAGTCCACGTGTTGAAATCAGCTTAGCTATTTTATCCCACTCATGCACCACACAGGCTTTTGGATATTACAGAAATGGCAATCAAATTCACAAATAGAGAAAATTTGAGCCGTGAGTATTGTATTTAAGCCCACATCTGCCATACAGTGAGAAGCACAGCAACTGTTAACTCTTTATTCTCCTGATTTTTGCCAAGAGCGCAGCGGGCTTTGCATCTGACGGCTGTGTCTTAGCGTGGACGTGATGAAGGATCTGCCAGCCCCATCCAATAAAAAGGGCAATAAAAAGAGAATTTTGAGAATGATTTGGACAACCCTGCTGAGGCGCACTGGAGAAGACTTGAAAAAATGACAAAAAATAGATTAGCATTTATAAAACATAAGAAAAAACCGCAGCGCCACTCTTTGAACCAATTAAGCCTAAGGGTCCCCAGAATGTTCCTATGTTATTTCAAAACAATTGGCTTGGCACGTTTGCAGATGAACATTTTATAATATTTTCCCCCAAAATAAGCAAAAATTGAATGGAACATAAAGAAACCATTGGGACGTGGCCATTTGAATCAATTTCATAGCGATCTATCTGAGTTATACCACTACCACGTTTCAAGTAAATCCGGCAAATGGTTTTTGAGAAGTCGAAAATGTAAATTGTTGCAGAGGTTTGCAGTTATTTTCGAGCAAATTCAGCAGATATCCAGAATTATCAGCAGGAATTCAGAGGATTGCGCGGACAATTGCGGAGGGCTCGGGAGGGGGATGTGCCCCCTTCGGACGCGAGACATATATATATATATTAAATATGCAATTAAAATTGTGCATCCTGATGGTTTAAAATTCCAAAAATCAGCTGTAAGAAAGGTAATAGCACAACGCGTTTAAAATGTTGTTAGCCAGAGTGAGTTAGCAGTAAATACACACCAAAAAACTGGCCACAACACAAACAGTTTATGCAAAATGTCATATTTCTGCGGAAATAAAAAAACTGATAATTCGGGACTTTTTTTCCGAGATTCGGGAGATCGACAGAATTTAATGAAATGAGATAAATTTCTGGACATCTCCCGAAAATGCGGGAGTTTTCATACTTCTGCTATTGGCGGACCGACGACGATGACGATAAGTATAAGCTTAACCGACTGATAAGTCGGCCGAGCTAAAAATCCGTGCCAACGCAGATGCTTCCATTGCTTCTTTTATTTCTCCTTTTCCTTTTTTTACTTTCACTCTTTTTTTCCGCTTTATAGCACACAGACTACTTGTTTTCCTGTAAACCTGACATTATTCATCCAGACTTAATATTAGCCCGTGTGAGTACATGTATGGAGGAGGTCAGAGTTAGGGTGTATACCATTCGTAGGCCAAAGGCTCAACATTTATGATTTTCTACGTTATGCAATACGAGAACACCCCCCTAAGCTAACCCAAACATACGTGATCGTCCATCTGATCTTTTCCATACATAGAATGTACGTGAAAATCCACCCAATCTCGCGCATTTATCTGCTGTCCTCTAAATCCCATTCCCATGAGGTAATTTTTTTTTTTTTTTTTTTTTGTTTTGTTTTGTTTTTGTTTTTGTTTTTGGTTTTTTTCCTTTTTTTTCTGATTATTACAGAAAGTTATAACGAAGAAACAAAATGACACAAGATTGACTGCAATGAATCTCGCTTGTAATTGGATTCCTAGGAGCGTAATTACGCAATTTGAAGCTTCATTTGAACAGTTCTGTCTATGGTACTTGCACCTGGGTATTCTCTCTGATGTGACAGCTCTATCCGACAAATTTGCATTTGAAAACCCATTCAAGGGTGACTTCATTGTGTATTTGAGAATTAATTAAATAATTAAATAATTAATTAATTAATTAATTAATTTATTAATTTATTTATTTATTTATTTATTTATTTATTTATTTTGTTTGTTTGTTTGTTTGTTTGTTTGTTTGTTTGTTTATTTATTTATTTATTTATTCATCTATTTATTTATTTTTCGATAAGTGTGCTTTATTGGTTTATGGTACGGTATAATTACAACTTCATAAAACAATGTACATAAGTTGTATCATAATTATATGTTTCCCAACATAAAGAATGCTCTAGGCCTCACCTATCAGATGCACGTCCTCTCCACTGAGATATTTATCTATCAATACGGTGGCGTCATCCCCCAGTAGCTCTGCGTCCGTGATACCACTCAGAATATCATTTGCCTCACTTTCCATGACTTCATCCCCACATTTCCATAATTCCTTGACCGCCTGTAGCACTGGCCTCACCACTTCTGTTTGCCCTTTGTGCTGTCAAAAATGTAAAATATTTTGACCAATTCTGTCATCACCACACGCCGAGACTCACATGAGCCAAATACGTAATACAGTGATGCACAAAAGGCCGAACTTCCATGCTTCCTAAGCAGAATCTATGGCAGAATTGCTCGCAGTCTCCTGTACTTTTATCGTTATTTCCCCCCATGCCTGGTAACTTCGCAAAATATTAAGCCACTATCTTTCTGTGTACTTGAGGCTCCAAAAGGTGTTTGTCTTTTCGGTTGATGTATGTATGTATGTATTTATTCAATGTATGTATGTATGTATGTATGTATGTATGTATGTATGCGGCGTTCACAATTTCGTAAGATATAGATATATTTAACAACACTTTTCTTTTCTTTAAATTAAGTGTTTTCTTCTTTATAAATTACCGTACAATGTGGAAGTAATGCAACATAAAATGAAAGGGAAGTCAAAAGGCATTGCCTTGCCCTGCTACCTTGTGCTTAATAAGACATATACAAGATCTGTAAAACGTCACTAATGTTATAACTTATGTCTGTGGATAAAGATTATTGCATTGATTTTAATGTCACTTAAAAACAACCACTTTTTATGACCGATCTTTCCAACTAAGTAATTGATATAAAAACTGAAACTGATGGGGCTCACATACTCAACATGTTGGGTCAAACATCTAGTACAATGTGACAAAAGTAATGTGTATTACTTTTTTTTTTGGGGGGGGGGGGCGAGTTGATAAATAAACTTTGTATTATAAGTATGTATCTGTTGATTGGATTGGAATCCTATGTTTGTCATTGAATCCTCTAATAATTCATTGAATACAAGAAAACAAATATCCAAAAAATAAAGTGCTGACAAAGGTGTAGTTTTTACATCCTTAAACAGTATGTTTGGACAGGCTCGATAAGGGGAGAATGTGATCATTTTATCAGGCATACCCATTTGAAGATGTTGCAGGAAAATCATTACATTTTTCATTGCCCATTGCGTCCAAAGCGCAGTAAGGGGAGATGTTTGCTCAGTCCGAATATTGGCACTGAATAAGTCAATTTAGAGAAGCTGAATGTTTTAATGGGTTTAGCAAATATACCGAGACACCGATGATGGTGACCTGTGGGCATTTTCACTATGAAAACAGATGGGAACAGGACCTTAGACACTTTCGAGGGTAAGTACAATGGCAGTGTTTCATACGCCACGTTGAATGCTTTAATAGTCTTCTTCAGGTCTTGTGCTGTGACAACTTTTTGAGGAATGGCTCTGTCCAAAAAGTGGTTCAGGTTATTAAAAATATGTTTTACATAGATTCAAATTAGGCCTAACCCATATTAATCGCTTTCAGTGGCACAGATGTTCGATTCATGATTAGGTACTTTTCTCCCTAATTATGAAGCGAAAAAAAAAAAAAAAAAAAACGAAGGACACGAAAAACCCCATCGTGTGCAGTAAGAATTAATGTTGTAGCTCAAGGAAATCTCGAGGTCCTGTGCAGAGATAAGATGTCTTTCGATTCTCAGCCCGGGAAGTAAGTCGAACTCTTTCCACTTGCATTGCAGTTTCAAAATCAAAAGCGGGTCACAGAGATGAAAGGCAAACGTACTGCTGCCGGGCAAGCCGTGTACGCACGTCATTTTTAGGTTGGTTCCACAGCTTGTGGTGAGGAGTTTAAAAAGTGTACATCAAAAATGGGCCTAAATTTCGACTTTTGAAGCCCATAATTAACAGACAAATCCAATGATTCACGGCAAATGTCAGTAAACTCGTACTTACAAGAACAAATCCGTAAGTAAGAGATCTTTTTTGTCTCCTAATTACGTCCGTATTCAGATGTATCAATAGACTATGTTTTTTGACGATGCGTGGATCCAGATGCAACCATTTCCTTCTATCACCTGACCAGGACATTGCGGTTATAACCTGGCTGGATCCACAGGCGCTCGTAATATTCAGTCAATCAAGTATTTGCCCTGATTCGAGGCGGAGGGAGGGAGGGTAGGGGTAGTTCAGTTGCTGGGTAGAGACGGTAAAACTAGAACATGTATAG
>CAXHWN010001851.1:45000-80000 GCA_964020975.1 Hermodice carunculata | reverse complement strand
TACATCAAAGCAATTACCCACACCATTTCCGAGTGTTTTGAGGTTGTGCCGCACGGAAAAGAAAATTCATTTTAAAAAGTCCAAAAATCAATGGAGCGTAACCATATGAACAAAATTGTAGACCCATCGACGGGTCAATCCCACCAACGTTATTGTTATCAGCGAAGACCGTTTTGGAGAAGACAAAAAGTACCATTGCCCCCTCACTGACCCACATAGTAATCAATCAGAACGCATGCATCAACCGACAAGTACCCGGATTCGAAAATATGTTAAAATCAGGGATTTCAAGCACCAGCACAAAGTGACCGGCTCTGTTTGACCCTTCCACAAGGTACGTTTTCATCATAATTCAGCACAATCTGATACACGGAAAGAATTCTAAAAAAGCAAAATTTCAAAAATGGAGCACCACCTTTTGAACAAATTAAGGTCTGGGGGTTCCCGGAATTGTCGTTATGCTATTCAGAAGCAATACGCTTGGCGGTTTGTGAGAATTCTTTTTTAATATTTTGCCAAAAAGCGAGAAAAAAAATTATATTACAAATCTAAAAATTAATGCAGCGTGGCCATTTGAACAAACTTGGCAGATCGCCGCCCAAGGTATATTTCTGTAAAAATTGATGTGAATCTGACTGTCGCTTTTGAAAAGTCGAAAATATGAATGGTAGATGACGCCGGACGGGCGTCGGATGCCTGGCCACCACAAACCCTCAGCTGGCTGACAAGGCAGCTGAGGTTAAAAACTGACAATAGCTTGCTGATATCAATGCTCGTGAAAGAGAAAATGTATCAGAGGCATTATTCCAATTAACAATAAGCGCTGATGTACAATTTTAATTCTTGAACGAACAGCCTGCCATGTCGAATCATTCATTCTACAACATTATTGCATATTTTCTTTAAACGGTTACTCACTTGAGCTGTTTCAAAAACTCCTCCATGACATCGGTGTATTCACTGAATCCCCTATCTCTATCCGCTTCTCTGTCGGTGAGTTTCATGTATATATCAAATATACGGGAAATCCATTCTGGCTTTCCCTGAAAGATGCAAATGTACATATATGTAATTCCGCCTACATGGAAAGCGAATCACACACTTCCTAGGTATATGAAATGGAACATATAAACAAAAAGAATTAAAAACAAAAAATGAAACTTCCTAGGTATATGAAATGGAACATCTAAACAAAAAGAATTAAAAACAAACAATGAAAAAATAAGAACGCGGCGCGTACCCTCCACTCAAGAGGCGGTGAGACTCCATCCGGTTTATGTTGTCATTGTGTTCTGTAACGGATAGTTGATACGCAAATTCATCATTCTTTATTAACGCACCATTGAGACGTTCCTTATCATGAGGAATATAAAATACAACATTTATATATATTCAGTACGCACAACATATAGCCCACACCCACTCCCCACCCAGCACAAAGTTGGCATAAAGGCTTACGCCCAACGAATTAGACGCAATGCAAAGTACAAACACGTGGGTGCACATTTGCACATATATGAGCCCTGCGACCTTGCATATGAGATCAAGTCCCCAAACTGTACTCAAGTGAAGAAACGGTGTTAAATCCAACTAATTTAACCTTAGTTACATAAACTATTACCGCTTTCGCGCTAACAAAGCGACTGAATTTCAGTGAAACAGGGCATGCACACACACACATAATTTTATATATATATATATATATAATTATGTGTGTCTGTGCGTGCGTGCGTGCATGTGTGTGTGTTTGTGTGTGCGTGTGTGTTTTATTGACAGCATCAGAAAAACCCCTGCAATGTGTCACCCTATGTTAGCTTTGAAGATATATCAAACTTTGCAGAAAAGTCGTCTCGAGCATTCCAAAAATGGACAGTTATTAGCCTGTGTTTGACCCACGCACATCATGTATTTCGTTTTAATCATCGTCGTCGTCGTCGTCGTCGTCATCATCATCATCGTCGTCGTCATCGTCATCGTCGTCGTCGTCGTCATCGTCGTCGTCGTCGTCGTCGTCATCATCATCATCATCATCATCATCATCATCATCATTAAAAGCCGGGTTTGTCAGTGCAGCGTTGTCCTGCTCCAGGTCTTCAGATCACACATATTACAGACTGTTTTGATTTTTTTTCGGATGTTTTGTCTGCAGCCATAATAATCCGTTCCCCGGATCATAACTAGTCCATCTCATCTACCATGCCTCTATATATATATATATATATATATATATATATATATGGGGGTGTAGGGGCGTCTTTGTGCGTGTGTGTGTGTGTGTGTGGAGATACACGACGAGCAATCCCAGCGGGCGATGCCTCTGAACGCCGATAGACTTTCATGATTGTATGAAATTTGAAACAAATTGTATCCATGAACTGCAAGTAAATATATCCAATGGATGCACGCTGACACCTATCCAGCTTGAATCCCTATTATCATATATTCTTCTTTTATATTGTCGCTATTTAAAACATAACAAAATTCCACGTACTGGTACAATGTGTTTTCTGTTAAGACCAAGGTTGATCTGTGTCGGTAATGCCGAGATGGATACATCTTCAGATCGAATAGATTTTTATTTGATATTTGACTAAAGAATAAATGTTGTAGATACAACTTAAAATTCATGCAGACAAAAGAACAGCACTGTCATTATAATATTCCAACCAATAAAATTTCGATATTTTCAACATTTATATCTAAAATTTCTAGAATTTCATCATTCAATTATAAAAAAATAACACACACATATATACAGGCTTTTTATGGCAAGATAATAACACATTAATAAAGATGTTGTCACCTGCTGTGTTTAACGGAACCTCAAAATGCTTGGATGAGATCCAAGAACAGATTGCGTAAGCTACTGTAAATCTATTATCCCTAAAAATTAAGTAAAGGGTAACCGATGGCTAATATATATTTTTTTAATACCAGGACACAGTTTTGCGCAACGAAACTCCTAGGTTCCGTGATAAAAACTTGAGGATGATTAAATATTCGTGTCGGTAAAGGTTGGATACAAACTATGCGTTTAAAACTTAGTAATACCTGAAGCAACAGTCGTAAATCAGTTTCCAAGGCCAAAACCAAAATGACCAAGGTTGCCCCAAAATCACTGTATCTACCTTAAATGACAACAGTTTCTTCTTTCCAGTTGGTCTGGAATTGAACAAAGGTGGCCTTTATGTGAGAACAAAGGGTCTGGAAATGACCATAAAGCAATACAAAACTGTGCGAACCTCGATTCCACTTTCTAACTCCATTTGGACAGTTCCTGTCGTTGGAAAACGTCGTGTGCAGCGTGCGGCAATATCTAGGCATGTCTGGCATCAGTTGGCTTCCCTTGTGCATAACTTGAATGTCTCATTCATTGTTTGTGGGTTGGTTGCAACTCATCGGATGGCGCCATGTGTTGCTTTTGGGTGTTTGTTTTTCCCCAACAAGGACACGGATATTAACTAGACAACACTGCGCACAACTCCCTTTGGGGGTTTGGAATATGGGGTGTGGTAGGGGGTAAGGGTTGATCTCTTCGTGCTCAAAAACGTATATATATATATATATATATATATATATATATATATATATATATATATATATATATATATATATATATATATATATATATATATATATATATGGGACTTGTCAGGAATCCTTTGTGGTTTAAATCATGTAGGCAACAACAGCTTACCTTCCAGTTGAAGATCTTTTTCTTCTTTAAAAGTTTCGCTGCCATTTCCATGGGGTGTCCCCAACTCTTTTCCAGGCAAACACATAAAAAGTCGAAGCAGACATCCTTTTTATCCGAGCTAGGCCAGAATAAAACACGGTAAAATATTAATATTAATAAACTTAATCTATATATATATATATATATATATATATATATATATATATATATATATATATATATATGTGTGTGTGTGTGTGTGTGTGTGTGTGTGTGTGTGTGTGTGTGTGTGTGTGTGTGTGTGTGTGTGTGTTTGTGTGTTTGTGTGTGTTTTGTTTTCTGGGTTTGGGAGTTTTTTCTTTTTTTTTTTAGTGTTTTTTCGTGGGGGGGTCATTGTTGTTGGGGTTTTTGGGGGGGTTGTTTTTTTTTTTTTTTTTTTTTTCTGGTTTTGCTCTCTTCACCGATAATTTTAGCTGCCGGTCAAAATGAAACAGCTGAAATATTGGTATTTATTCTTTTCTTTATTCCAGGCTTTATGTTCCTCATTTCATATTCACATGGAAATGATGTTTGGCTACCATATGACACGATAAGTCATTTTACCTAATAGAAGGCGTACCTTTCGCCTCAAGTGTCATTGGTCTTTTTAACATAAACAAGTGAAATATTTCAAGGCAAAATTCTGCGCGTCAGAAAGTCCGCAAGTTTTGAGTCGGCAATATGAAACATAGATTTTGTTCAAAGCATGTTTATTTTTATGTGATAGCCAAGTTGTACGAAATTAAATCTGGAGGCTTGATGGGGCGAGCGAGAGAGAGAGACAGACAGACAGACAGACAGATTGAAAGAGAGCGTGGGAGAGAAAGAGAGAGCAAGAGAGAGAAAGAGAGAGAGGCCTAATAAAAAGATCAGCTGCAGCAAAGTCACGCTTCAGTGTACCCAGGCTTTAACTACCATATAGTTGAATGGTGGTAACGTTATATGTGCAGTTAAGTCAACTCAAACACAGCATTATATTTCAAATTGTCTACAGGGTTTACTAGGGCCATGGAAACAGCATAGCTGCACAGCCAAGGTTGTTCGGAAAAACAACATAGGTTCGGTTGTTCAGTGATAGTTAGTTGGTACCATTTGCTAAGAGCAACATTTTGAACGTTACAATTTGCATTACGAGACAGTCGCAAAAAAATCCATTTGATTTGGATATCAAAGTGAATCGCGGCCACAACATATACCATACCATGATTACTGCTCTAAAATATTTGGAAAACGTACACTTTTTGTTTCATGTATTATAACCGCCCCAAGATTGTCCCATTTATATCCTCATATACAAACCATTGGGTGCGCAATCCACAATTTTCAAAATGGCAGCCAACCCCGTGGGTTAGTCCCAACAGGATATTTTTAAGGGGTAGTATCCAAAATATATGTGCGATTAGTGTTAATGGATAGTTAATTTGTGGAATGAATGTAATAAACAATATACAATGGGACTTGCCCAGTGTGAACATTGCCTAAAAATGTAAATGCAAAGCCTTGACGTTAGCAGTTTTGGCAACAGTGGGCCCCAGAACTGGGATATTGTGTCAAGCACTGAAGTCGCCCCAAGGCCATGAATTAAGTTGCACCACTGGGCACAACAGTTATGAAATAGCCCTGCTGAGTCCAAAATGGACCTTAGTAGAGAAGATTACCCTGATAGTGGATACAGGTCTGAAAGTACCTGCGGGTATTTATATGGTGGGTAATAATCTTCACAACGAACGGGATGGTCTGCATGGGTTTATTATAACTGAGACTCACTGCCAACATCAGCTCCTGTCAGAAGAAATAATAATAATAATAATAATAATAATAATAATAATAATAATAATAATAATAATAATAATAATAATAATAATAATAATAATAATAACCATTGTTATTTTTGTCATCATGTAACTTAACGTCCACCTATCACCTGAGGCTAGGAACACTGACTATTGTTGGTCTTGCCTGTTACATGTATTACGAAACATTGCTGCTGCGTCATGTTCACAAATTAATGGAGAACAATTCTACTTTCACAATTCATGGTGAAAAAAGTAACCTTCACAGATGGGCCTCCGTACTTCATTATGTTTGTTTGTTTGCTTGCTTGTTTGTGTGTTTGTTTATTTGTCTATATATTTCAGCTCCACGGTCCACGAAAAGCCAACAGCACCAGTCTTAGTCCCCGATTTCAAACATGATTTCAGGTTACGCCTCTCACACTTACGTTAATTTAGGTAGTAACTCATCGAAGAGGTCCTTGTAATTTTTCTTCAATTGCTTAGCGTCCTCAGCACAGTTTACTTCTCTGCAGGCTGTAAGCAATGTTTCTATGCTGTCGACTTTGGAACCCTAAAATGCACGATGAAAAATACTATATATGGTCTGTGCATATCAAGAATACATATCGAACTTACTACAATAGCTTAGTTTTCGGCACAGGGTTCAAGAAAATATCATTACATTTCCAAATCAAATTGAACATCAAGGACCATGTCATGTATATAATATTTGACTAGGTACTGATAAAAACATTACATACATTATATATATATATATATATATATATATATATATATATATATATATATATATATATATATATATATATATATATGTGTGTGTGTGTGTGTGTGTGCGCGTGTGTGTGTATGTGTATGTATGTATGTTTGTATGTATGTATGTATGTATGTATGTATGTATGTATGTATGTATGTATGGACAGATTTCGTTTCCTTCCCCTTGATTTGTTGATGTCCCGTCTTCATTGACTGTTTGAGGGGAAGTCCACCAGTTTCAGTCAATGTTTTTCATCCCCAGGGTTGCAAAGCAGTTACAAGCGCTACCCCCAAACCCTAGTTAGATTCTTCATGTAGTTTGCAACACTTTGTAGAATTGCCTCCTCCAATCGGTTCTGTTTCCCATAAATGTGATTTAAGGTATACTTTTAAAGCTGTACTACTCCCAATTATTATAAGGTTGCGAGATTCGTATTTCTAGTGAAGAGACCTTTCTTTCTAGTACAGACATGTCTATAGTTCCGGAGAATATAATGGACCAGATGAAGAGCTTTTCTTGGCGCGTTTTGGACACACTGCATCCAAAGTCTGCCGAGGAAAGATCTTGATTCAATCCAAAACTTGACACTGAAAGAGTTAAACCTTTTCACTTGCAATATTGTTATGGTCGAAAGGAGTTCGGAATGATATACAAAACGAAATTTTATACTTTGATATAAAATATTTTATACTAGGATTTTTGTCTGCTTTCCAAACAGACATATGTTCTTTTACACTTATTCCAAAGAAACAAAAGATCTAGATGTAAAGCCAAAGAATCATGTCCTACAAATATCTAATAAAGTCATCATGTGATAGGCATACTGCACGCTGCACTGAACTCCTTAGGTATTCGGAAATTACGCTTCCACAATGAATTATACCTACAAAAACCATAGTTGGCACGACGCATCTTAAGCATGAAATCATAGTCATTCAACTGTAAAATTCCAATTAAAAAAGTAATTCCATTTGTCACCTGACGTAGCATTGCTAGCAAAAAATACCCAGGGACAAGTTGCTCAGGCAGCCAGTTTGAGACTCTGTACCAGAGACAATCTGTATCGTGAGGCTCACAATACACGATCTTAGCCTCATACTGTCGCATCCATTCAATCTCGCTTTTCATGGTTGTTTGATTTTAGAATTTTAAGTGTTTCCGAGGTGTCTTTAAATTCCTTCATTTCTATCTGTTTAGGCCATTTGCAATTGAGCTTAACATGAGTTATACTGCTTTATTGTGAGATCTAATTACCCATCTCTTAGTAGAGCAGCTAAATTTTCAAAAAGGCTTATTTTCAGTTTTCGTTCAATCGGAAAAATACCCGGCTGGATTTGGTATCTGCTCTAACAATAAAGTCAATTGAGTCAAGGAACGGTGTTTTGGGTCGCTTAGCACGTTCTTGCAAATGTTTACATAACGCAAAATGAGCAGATTTTTGTGGATATTTCAATTGGTCATATGGCCAGTGCTGCGCATTTTGATGAGAAATGATACATACATGTGATAATATTGTCATAAAATCTGTCCTACTTGACTCAATTTACATCAAATTTAGTAAAAAAAGAGTCTCTTTATATTTTAACAGCACGTTTGATGGGTAGAATTCTTAAAATTTGAAGCTACAAACAAGGTTCTGATGTTTGATTGCAAATTTATGTGATTTTCAGTAACATTCCGTTGCCATGGCAACCAACTTTGACACTTACAATCTCAAACTGGCTTCTCAGGCAACGCCTGCATGGTAAGTATGCTGATGTAAAGTTGTGAACTGGTACCTTGTATTTTCGTTACGTAATGATTAAAATGTGTTTTCCCTTGATTACTCCAACTCTTAATTTCAATACCATGGTAACCAATAAAAACATACATTGCCCATTAAATTGATTGTACACTCTATCTAACCTTTAACTACTGGCTCTTATCTTTCAATTAATACGAAATTTAGCTAGGTCATTTTTTGGGGGGGTGGGTGTTTTCTTTTGTTTTGTTTTGTTTTTTGGGGGAGGGTTGGGGGTGTGTGGTTTTTTTTTGTTTTTCTTTTGTTTTTTTGTTTTTGTTTTTTTTTTTGTTTTTCTTTTGTTTTTGTTTTTGTTTTGTTTTTTGTTTGTTTCTGTTTTGTTTAAAGAAAGATTTACCGGCAGTATTATCATATTCATCATTTTTCAGCAATGCCCAGGACTGGCCATGTGACAAAATACCATGTCCAAAAAAATCTGCTCATTTTGAGTAATCTAAGCATTTGCAAGAACGTTGCTAAGCGACCCAAAATCACTCTTTATTCACACAATTGACCTCATTGTTAGTGCAGAAGGAATCTCTTTACATTATAACATCAAATGTGATGAAAATTATTCCCGAAATTTAAAACTATAAACAAGTTTCTAATGTTTAAACGCAAATTTAAGTGATTTTACAGACATTCTGTTGCCATGGCAACCTATTGTTGACACTTACTATCTCAAACTGGTTTCTTATGAAACACATGTATAGTAGGTATGCTGATGTAAAGTTGTGAAGTGGTACCTTGTATGTGTACAAAGTTGTGGTAAATAAGGCTTTTTTCGGTTCATTTCTTGAAAACTTAATTTAGTTGCAATGGTAACCAAGATAAATACAAATTGACCATGATTTTAATTGTACACCCTTCTTTAAACTTCAGGTTCCCTATCTTTTGATTGATAGCAAATTCAGCTGGGTTATTTTGCTGGTTGGACGGCTTCGTTGTTTGTGTGTGTGTGTGTGTGTGTGTGTGTGTGTGTGTGTGTGTGTGTGTGTGTGTGTGTGTGTGTGTGTGTGTGTGTATGTGTATGTGTATGTGTGAGTTTTTTTTTGGGGGGGGAAGGGGGGGGGGGGACTCGCCGCTGTACCCTCTCTGGTCTTTTCCAATTTCAATGACAAAAATTCCATATTATTGCCTTTCTCGGAACCCTCTCACAAGTAAACTGCCAAGCGGCTACTCGTGTGAACTTTCAGGCAAGCCAACGCCGTAATGGTTCATGGTTTGGTTGTATTTCAGGTATCGCTGGTCAAAGTAAAAGAAAGTACACAATAAAATATAACTCTCATCATGATCTTGGAATATTTCCCCTGATCTTATGTACTTACGAGTCTGCACTTTACACACTGTCGCCATATTTATTGAGTAAAGCCGTCATATTGGAAAAATATTTCTTTCCATTGTGTGAAACCAATATCAAACAAGGCGCTAATATGCAGGCCATTTACATCGTATTAAATAGGGTCAACTTCAATGATGTAACGTTGGATCAAAGTCATATGCATTTTCCTAACATTGACCAAACGTAATTTTCAGATGGGGCGGCGCAACAGAGCGGGCGTTTTTATGTGATGTGAGAGTAATCTATACGTACGGTCTTTGACCTAGGTTCAATTTTTTGTGCCTTCTTAGGCCATAATTCGTACACCTGGAGGATGCGCTTTTGTGCAATTTCTTTGGCATTTTTATTTCCGGATTCCTCCAACCTCAGAAGCAGTTTCAAGTACGGCTCGAGGCCAAACTTATCACGTAACCTATCATCGACCCTGAAATAAAATTAAATCCAAATGTGATGTTTCACCGAACATGAATCAATTATGTACAGATTGACAAAATTTCGGTCACTTAGTCCGGAACAATGTGAAATTATACTTCCTAATATATGTGATTAAGCTGACCAAAAGCCAAAAATGCATTTTTTTACAGTTACAGATGCTAATTTCTTGTCATGAAGTACATTTGAACGCGCCCTACTCACCAATGTCAGGTCACGTGAGTGGTAACTGATATGTGGGCCTTGGTTGCAAAAAACAGTTCCTAAACTAGGAAAGATGATTTGCTGCATAACAAATCAGTGTGTGTGTCTTCAAAGCATATTGGTATGGCAATGTACAACTATTCCATAACACGGGAGTAGAAGTTGGAATATGGCAATGTACAACTATTCCATAACACGGGAGTAGAAGTTGGAATGGCATCTCTATCTATAATTGCTTTGAAGTTATACTCGATGAGAGAGACATACACACCAAATTTGGTTGGGGTAGCTTTTTACGTTCTTCATTTATCACACTGATAATAACTAAACAAGGAATGAAATGAACAACATTGACCCTGTCATTTAAACACAAGGTGAAGGTCACTCATATGCAACGCCCTCCGGATACGCTATAAGATGGACCCACCCAACAAATTTTGATGGGATACGCCTATTCCCTTGACATAAATTGCGGACGGACGTTATGGTGGCTAAAATACACTTTTGCCAAGTATGGTTGTGGGGTAAACATGATTTTTTTTATTAAGTTCACCTATACCAGGCATGACATGAACAGTTTCTCACTTACTTCATTGATGCAACCATTTCGTCCATTACATCATCAACTGTGTTCCGCGCGGCTTCGTGAGAAGGAAACTTGCTGTCAACTACGATGGGCTCCAAGCTTTCAATGTTCTCCTCTATAACCCTTGCATGGTCCAGTTTCTTCAACACAAAGCCATTATAAACATTTGTTGAGTTCTTCACATTTCATGTTGAAGATAAGGAGACTCCACGAGTTGCTGCTGTCTCCTGAGTCCGGTGAATAAGAAACCACAGAGCGTGGAGTGGTTCCTTGTATACAAAGACCCGAGACCCCCCCCCCCCTTCTTTGTTCAGTTGTCCGTTTTGAACCATACTCTGTTTACCCGATTTTTAGAAGATAAGCGTTCTTTTATGTTGTGAAAAGCATGTTCAAGGAACATAAAAATCGCATTTAACTAAAATTTATAACCTTCGATGCACTTTCTGCGTTAAAGCTTTCACTTGCAAGCAAGTTGAGTAGCATTTCGACGGACCCAAAACTAAAAAGTCATTCAGTTCTAACCGACCCAATCATGCAATGGTTAAGACAGTTTTTAAACGACAGTAGTTTAAACGTCTACAGCCGTCCAGTTTAATACCCTGCCGTAACCCTAGATTTCGTTGTAGGTAAAAAGTAAGAACTGAGGAAAACACCTCAAATGTCGAAGTCTAGTTTCGGCAAATATTCAAAAGATAAGTTTCAAAGGGCGTAGGTTTAACTGAAATCGATGAGGAATAAATCACTGGCAAGATCAACAAAGGCGTGGCTTAACGCCATTTTTTTTTCACTTCAAACATCGAGGTGCAAAAGAATCTCTGAAATGGAACATATTGTCGTATCGCTTTCGCCTTATTAATTCATTTGTTTGTATGTTTGTTAGTCAGTCAGTCAGTCAGTCAGTCAGTCAGTCAGTCAGTCAGTCAGTCAGTCAGTCAGTCAGTCAGTCAGTCATTCATTCATTTATTTATTTATTTATTTATTTATTTATTTATTTATTTATTTATTTATTTATTTATTTATTCATTCATTCATTTATTTATTTGTTTATTTTATTTATTTATCTATTTAGTTTATTCGTCTATCTATCTATCTATCTATCTATCTATCTATCTATCTATCTATCTATCTATCTATCTATCTATCTATCTATCTATCTGTCCATCCATCCATCCATCCATCCATCCATTCATTCATTCATTCATTCATTTATGTGTTTGTTTGTTTGTTGTTTGTTTATTTATTTACTCAGTTTTTCATGTAGTTTGGTTTGGCATACAAGTATTTGATCAGGATATCACATGCAAACGCGAGGAGAGCACGAGACAAGCGTTAAGTGTAATTGAAAACATGAACGTCATATACCCCTTCAGGATAGCAGTGAAACTATGTGCATTACAGAACAGACACAGACTTCCAGTCTGTTTTTTATGTTCAAGCCTTCACTCTTGTCAAGTAGCTCATACCTGATACACTGTTACAACATTTGACACATAAATACGGAACCTGTAGAATAATACAAACTGACAAAAATTCAATCGACAAAATGTAAAATATGTAAATATGAAAATGTTTTAATGTCGTGGTGGATTTCTGGAAACCAAGTAGCCAAACAAATTAGTATCATATGTGTTTACATTGAGTTTGCTCAAAGGTCAGTAGATGAGTGTCAGAATCATGGATGCATTATTTGTTTTTATTTTATTATTTTGTTTTTTATCATTATTATTATTATTATTATTATTATTATTATTATTATTATTATTATTATTATTATTATTATCATCATCATTATCATCATCATCATCATCATTATCATTATCATTATCATTATCATTATTATTATTATTATTATTATTATTATTATTATTATTATTATTATTATTATTATTTAAGCAATACTCTATATAAATGGCATATCATATATGACATTGCGGTTTCATCTATTTCCGATCTATTTTCAATTGCACAAAAAATCATAAATGTACTCAATATCAGACTGTCATACGATATTCAGGCCTAACCTGCCATGGCTCTTGACTTGAGCCACGTGCATTCAGTATCAACCATTACCTCATTCAAACCAAGAATGTATGTGAGAGGACTAAAACGTGATAGATGGCACCTACCTCATAAATTCTTCCCTTTCGTTTTCGAGATATTTCACTTGTTATTGCACCGTGTACGAGTTGGCTTTCCTTGTTCGTTGTTTTAATTCTATGCAATTTAGAATCAAACCATAGTTCAACAAGTGGATCTTTTGCTTCTTCAACCTGCTCGTCTCTAAAAGCAAAGATGATGCATGTATTTTATAATTGTTTTCTGAAAAAAAATCAATCAAATACGTATCTGTTAGGTTTTCATTATACTTTTTACTCTCACAAATACAGACATAAAGATACACATACACACGCACACACACACACACACACACATATATATATATATATATATGTGTGTGTGTGTGTGTGTGTGTGTGTGTGCGTGTGTATGTGTATCTTTATGTCTGTATTTGTGAGAGTAAAAAGTATAATGAAAACCTAACAGGCATATATATATATATATATATATATATATATATATATATATATATATATATATATATATATATATATATATATATATATATATATATATATATATATATATACATGCTTATTAATCCTGAGACTCTTAAAATCCATGCAAAATGGTCGTTCTCGCAGAAACGATTTCTTATTCCTGTAAGCTACTCAGAGTGTCTAAAAAATCTGGATTCTTAAACCGTTGCACCGTTGCAAAATTTGGCATCGTTTTCAGCAAATAAACGTATGCTTACCCAGTGGCAAATATGGGTCTCTTTCTAAGTAGGTAGCAAACTTACTTAGCAATGCAAGTTTTGAGTCATTTTGGTAGTTTATGTTCTTAATATGCGCATCCCGAGTGATGTATTGATTTGGCATGACAATAAAATGTTTGCTTCTTTTCAACCTGTTGGATGTGGTTTTCAAAATGAACATATCAAGTCGTTTCTGTTTTTTATTTGGAGTTGTCCTCTTTTCCTCCGATGGTGATCTACATGGGCTCGGTTTCTGTTGCATTCGCTACTTTGTGGTAATCAAAACATAAGTCCTCAACACGTAATATGTCCCCACTGAGATTTTGTTGATTTTACTCTTATTATTCCAGGCTGTTATCATGGTCATCAGCATTCATGTGCAGTTCTCTGGTTTGATTGCCATTCATAAATTATTGATGGACAGAACGAGGGAAAGAGGTCCTAAGAGGGATCTTTGAGTTACGCCCCTTTTGATTGAGAGCTTTTCAATTGATTTTCCTTCAAAAAAAAATGACTGCGTCTTGGGAGCAAAAACTCGCAGAATGAGCGTGTTTCAAACAGATTTTAAATTGCAATTGAGTTTGTATGAATATCCTGATCGATGAGGTCGAAAACCATACGTAGATCCTATAAAATAACCTTTTTCGCTTCTTTGTCTGTCTGTTTTGTTGTTGTTTATTTCATTGTTTGTGAGAGTCATTATTTTCATTTTTCTTCGCTTGGGTTACTGCTGGTATCCGGATATATATTATGCTTATTTACAAGAACTGTTTCACTGAAAAATTAATTCTTGAGTTCACAATGAACTGTGGAGCAAGAAGTACAAGAATTTGTCAAACGAAATGTATAAATGTCTGTAAACTTTCGACAGTGTTGACAAAAAAGGATATTGTCCCAAACTCCCCCATATTGCCATGTACTCCCTTGATTCAGATGCAGAAAATCTTAGCTGCCTCCCATTCCTGTACCAAGACTGAACATGCGTTGGAGATGTACCAACCTGTCCAACAGCTTTATCGTTCTCCAGTTGAAGTTGCAAAGAAAGTGTGCTTTCACTTTTTCTTTCGAGATTTGAGCTTACAATGTCACGTTAGTCAGCCTGTGTACAAAAACATGTTCTTTGCCAAAGAATACAATATTGGCACAGAAGAATTATTGAAAGTATTGCAATGTACTGTGGATCTGCCAACATATTGTTTCACCTGCCATGTAAGTGGAGTATCGGGTACCTCCCTTTCATGTAGTTTCTTTTGTCAGATTCAAAAATTGGTTTCTGTCGTTGATGTTAGCTGCAAGCGGTTCCCCATACAAAAATTATTTTTATATATTTATATTTGGTCCAAAGTTTAAGATCAGAAACATAGGATTTTTCTTTCGCATCATTCCTTTTTTAACGCAAGGTCATGAAGTACGACGGCGAATCACATTGCGCACAGATATATCGATCGAGGTGGCACTAATTTTGTCAACATGACATGATCCCGGAAGAACATATAATGGTAAACAACAACATTAACGTGATTTTAAACAAACAATTACTACATTTACACGCAAGAACTCCCTGGCAAATCATTGCATAAAATACTTGTCTCAAGAACTACACTTCTGTGTAAGTGTCTTTCATTACCATCAGACATCATCATTTGTTTTGTTTGTTCTTTCTAACATATTTACTCCCACTACCACACAGTTTTGTGGGTGAATTTAATAAGATAGTAACAGTTTTGGCAGATTTTAAAGTGATATTAACTCAGACAAATGTTAAGGTAAGCATTGAACACCCACATTTCAATTCACATGGACGACATAGCCTCAACAACTCCTACAGTCATTTCGTCCATGTGCTTCGCAATGCTGGAGTTCAGTTCTTAAATATCACAATGCTACATCACATATAATGATGAGATGTGAAATAGGTGTTGCACAATGCTACATTTCTGTATTGTGGTGTGCAACAGTTATATCACAATACTGCTTCATATATGCTTGTGACATATGTATCACAATGCAATAAAAACAGGGGTAAGCCAATTTGTTCTTATTTCAACCTGTACTGTACATATTTAAAATTTACGTTTTGTTTGACAGGTATTCTTCTTTCATAGTGAAGCTCTGCATTTATAAACAAAACTTCACGTATTCAGCTAATTTCATAATTTGCCACCTTCATATTTATTCATTATTATGTGAGCTGTCTTGGCTGAATATTTAGCTTAGACAAGGAACTGCCTCTAGGAGACAAATACGGGTATAGGCTCCGAAACATGTCCTGAGTAGTTACCCGCTGAAGACCATTAAATTCATTTTGGCTAATACAGCCTTTGTCAAAATTCTACGGAGGAACGTGTGCAATATGGACAACAGTGCTTCTACACACACACACACACACACACACACACACACACACACACACACAGACATATATATATATATATATATATATATATATATATATATATATATATATATATATATATATATATAGGCTAGACAGTGACAGGATACCTTAAGGAGAGTAAAGAGTTCGGAATGCGGAATAGGTAATGACTATTAGGAAGTGGTTCTGGACAAAAAGAAACATATACAATACAAAGGGGCATATCATATGTATCACAACGCTATACCATATGTAATGGTATGTAACATATACTACAATGCTGTATCTAACATGATTACCACAATAGTACCGGGATGATATTGTAATGCCCAGTGTCACGTGGAATTTAACTTACATTGCATTTAAATGCGCGCTGTGTGTCCAAAACAAAGGAAAATAAACTGTAGCTAAATGACGTAGTATAAGAGTCTTACGTAAATTCTCGGAGAAAAAATGTCACTACTGCTGACGTCATCATGTCCGCATATCCCCTGTCTTCATTTTCACCTGGCAGGTAGTTTCCTTTAATCGCAAGAATGGCATTTTCTGTGTCACTCCTGCGGAATTCCTGTTGTCAGAAGAAAGTAAGATTGCATTATCTTTCTATACCAATATATAGTAAGAACACATTTATGATTCAGCGTTTGTCTCCCCACAGTGTGTTTTAGTTTTCCACTCGTATGTGCCAAAACAGTGTTCAGTTCATGAGTAGTTTAAACCTTTCAATTTTTGGTAGACTTTATATTAGTACAGGCTCCGAAACATGTTCTGGGTAGTTACCCGCTCAGGACCCTTCAATTTATTATGGCTAACACACACTATGTCAAAATTCTACAGAGGAAAGTGACAATACTTCTTCAATATGTGTACAGGCTAGACGGTGACAGTTTTGCTTATGGGGTGTATAGAGTTCGGACTACGGAATCGGGTAAAGACTACCAGGAAGTGGTTCTGGACGAAAAGACACAAATGGAATAGACACACACATTATATATATTTGCCAGAATATCTTCTTTGCAACAGCCGTTCAGTTGACTGGTCACTATGCAACAGTAAACCAGATAACATGACAGGAGTGACTTTGTAAAAGGACACCCGGCATCCACTATTCATGTGATTTAGTCATCCTCAAATACACCACTTATCATGTTTGCAGGTTCAAATATAATTATTCTAACTTGATCAATATGCCCATGTCTTCAAAGCCCTCCTTTTTGCGGTGCACCAGCTGGGGCTTCCATGCAGTTTATTCGAGGATAGCCACACTTCTTCCATCTCGCTTTTTTCATGAAGACACGCAAGAGATACTTAAAATTATACAAAATATCCGGTCTTTTTCCCTACATCTCTGGTATTTCTTCAACATCGCACCTACCACTTTCAAAGACCGCAACGTGTAATAGTACTTGAGTTATATACCTTCCAGTATTTTTCCAGGCTGTGTTCGTTCCTGATTTGGTCCATCAATGCCATCTGACCGAGGTTCGGACCGCTCTGAAGAGCAGCCATGAACAAATTATTGCATTGTTCATTCAGGAAATCTTCATCTTCTACCCTGGAAATGGACAAGTGGCCTCATGGAAAAAGTACCTTTTGAACGGATCAATAATAATAATAATAATAATAATAATAATAATAATAATAATAATAATAATAATAATAATAATAATAATAATAATAATAGTAGTAGTAGTAGTAGTAGTAGTAGTAGTAGTAATAGTAATAAAATAATAATAATAATAATTGTTATTATTATCATCATCACAATCTTAATAATAATAATAATAATAATAATAATAATAATAATAGTAATAATAATAATGATAATAATAATAATAATACTTATAATAAAAATGATAATAATAATAATAATAATAATAAAAATAATAATAATAATAATAATAATGATAATAATAATATTATTATTAATAATAATAATAATAATAATAATAATAATAATAATAATAATAATAATAATAATAATAGTAATAGTAATAGTAATAATAATAATAATAATAATAATAGTAATAATAATAATAATTGTTATTATTATCATCATCACAATCTTTATTACTGCTTTTATTATTGTCATGATTATTATTGCATCAATATTTGATACAAATCTGAGGGACATGCCAGACGTGTTACACCACTTAAACAATTTTAAACAGATGACATCGAGTTGTGAAAATTATTCTTAAAGACTTTCCTAAACTTTACGTGCCAGTCCTAATCCAAGAGGTAAATCATCGTGTTTGTTGACCCCCGAAAAATAGTATCTTGTACGTCTTGTTGGAATCTGGTGCAGCAATACAAGATCGTTATTACTTTTATGTTCCTAATTTGTAAGTGTTGAAAAAGACTTTCTCTTTCATATCGTGTCTTTGTATTTGCAGCATGATGTTTCTAGTGTTTCTTCGATTTTTTGAGTTTGTGCGTGTTTTTGCTCAGCGGACTTTGTAGTAAGCAGGTCTTATAGTATGGCTCTGTGTCTGTCGAGCGTCTGACTTCCGCAAGACACTCTTTGTTACTGGCTACAACAAATCTAACGCTACATACGTGTCACTGGCCACGACGTAACTATATAGGAGGGCATGGGATATAACCTATAGCTTTCACTGGCCATAATTGCCACGTGCTTTCGTGTCCCTTTTCAATGTAATTGTAAAATAGGTCTGTTAACTATTAATTACAAAAATAGTATTGATGGAGGTAATATTCAGATGTTCTACTTTTACAAATATTAAAATAATTATGAATATCTAAAGAATATCATAATTAAAGGAATGCATTTAGCTTCATTTCCATGTTTTTGTAAGCACAAATGTTATTTGTGTGCCTTTTAAAAGTTTGAATATATTGGACGGTGATATTGTCATAAACATTGATGCGGTACCATGGTTGATAAATTATGTTTCTTAATAAGTAAACGCAAAACATATACCTTTGCGAGACTTCAACTAAATGTTTTACAACTAAATTCACAAGGTTAGACCCAGGGGTCAGTCTTGTAGGGAAGTCTTCGGACTCCGCTTGTTCTTTGATATAATCAAACACGTTATATATGTCGCTCTCAGACGGTTCGTCCTCATCTGTCCGTACTTTCTGTACAATGGTATAACCCTGTTGCGCAAAGGAGTTCAACTGTTTTTCGGTGACAGCTTTAAGTGGGCCGCATCCTTCGAGCAAATCAAGGTATTTATCCATCCTCTCATTTAAACTCTCTGTAAGTAAAAGTAAAATTAGCTGTAATTAATGTGGCGTGGAATAGATAATGAACATAACATTTTGCCTTGTGATTGAGAAACATATCCATGTCATTTGAATGAACGCGATGATGATGGTGGCATCATCATCGTTAGGATTATCAGCAGCAGCAGCAGCATCCGCATCACATTAGCAACGTGCAGCATTATGAATGCCATGTTGATTATCATAATCCAGAGAACGATAACATAATTATAGTTTATTGTAAAATATGTATCTTTCCCAAAACTAGATTGCCCAATTGCTACTAAGTAGCTAATTGAGAGTTGAGTTTTCTTGACACCAACGGTGCTGTGACCTATGTCTATGAGCATTATGCGTGACGTGCAAATATATAGACAGAGAGACAGACAGACAGGCAGAAGTACGAGTTGCATGCACCAAGCTAAAAGCGCATTACATATACATGTACTTATATGCGATCATTGCCCATAAATCAGCACAGGCCTTCACACAAAGGTCCCAGCTTTGTCTCTTTACAGGGCAGGTCAGTTACCTGTATATATCATTATATATCGTGCACATCTGTCGTATAACGCTCATTTTTTTTCTCTCTGAATGGCAGCAAAATTCACAACATTCATTTATGAATTGTGTGTACATTTGTTAAGAAAGCAAATAGTGGAAGCTGTGATCACTATGTTCTATATACCTTCCTTACAAAATGCTGGGTCATTTTGGACTCGGGGGTAACATATATTATGGCATACATTTATATTTTGTTCTGCTATGCGCAACAGGGTACTAATATAGAATATCTGAAGGATGGGGGAAAGCATTGCCCGGTATTGGTATTACAGTAGCGAGAATCTTTATAACCGATCTTTCGAACAATATCTGACTTGCCAGCGCTATCAGTTTTTCCATCAAAGATGAAAGATCTCGTCATGTTTATAAGGAAGGAAATTAGCGTTAACTGTGCAGCAAACGTATCAAGTTCCATGCCAGTGAAAGTCATTTCTCAGATGACAATTTTTGCTAGTAACATTATCCTAATTATAACGTATTGCTAACCAGTAAAGATTTGCACAAATACTTTAAACAAAACCTAGCTAAGACACTTATCAGAAGCAAAATTACTATGAGCACGTGTTAAAATATAACCCGATTCTATATAGCAGGACTGGTGGCTTACTGTATCATATCGCACTGTTTAATTAAATCCACTTACCCACTGATTTTAAAGCTTGTTGCACAATTTTTGTGGCATCTGGTCTGTTTATTTCTTTTATGGCATTGAAAACTCCAAATGTGGCCTCACTTGTCTTGTGTGTTGCAAACCATCTATTGAGCATTGACATAGACCTACAGGGGTCGGGCTGTGGCCCAATTTCGGACATCTTCAGCACTATAACCAACGCGACTGGCCAGAAGCCGCCAATCGTGCTCCGCATCTGGGTTTAGTACTTTCGATATATCATGTGACCATGCAGGAGCATGGTTGAGAGACTACGATGGAAAGTTAAAATTGCAATAAGCTTAACTACCGCCTCAGTTTAGAATGCTTAGTTACAGTAAAATCACAGGTCATTTGCTTATCAAAGATAATCAATAAACGTGTATTAGGCGTGCTGGGAGATTTTAATGTTTTACTTTGGTAGAAGTCTATGTGTTATTTACTCCTTGTCTGTTAAACATTCGGTATGACTATTTTCAGGGATGTAATCTTAAAATTTATTTAAAATGGTACGTTTCGCACTAATCATGTGCGAAACTTATAATTGAATTGCGAAAGGTCATTTCCTGTCTGCAGTCACCTGGTATAAACAACCTCTCTGCGGCTAACTGCCTTGGAATATCAACTTGGTTTAAACATATATTTATTTCAAAAAAAAGCAATTGGAAAACAGGGCGCAGCCCTATATAAATTCCGCTTGCACATAGAGAGGTAGAGAGAAAAGACTGGATAACAACATCAGACAAGTCAGTGTTAAGGTATACGTCACGTTTTAAAGACAGATAGAGTGGCACTGCCACACAAGCTTGAGTAGATGTAACGAGACAAGACGACACATATAGGGAAAGATGGTTGAAGTACGCCCTCGTTTATCAGGTATATCGCCAGCAAATTAATTAGTACATAGCTAAATAATTATGTAGCAACCTATGTGACTGCTCCCAGTCTGCCTGTTGTTTTGATATAGTTATGTACAGCGTCAAAGATGATTTCATTTTGTTGTAAAGTGCACCTTTTGGAGCCAAAAAGTAAAGTTTCAGTAGTGAAGGGTGCAAAAGCAATAATTTTGCTGTGTAATGTGTTTCCTTGATTGATGTAAAAACGACATTCACAAAAGTAGTGGAATATATCTTCATTAAAGTTACCGCAGGCACACCTGGGAGAATCTGCAAGACCCTTTGTGAATAAATAAGATTTCAAACTGCTGCACCCCATGCGCAGACGCGCATGGAACACAGCAAGTCGTCTGTCGCCCCTGTAAAACAGTTTATTGACACATTCAGTTCCCTGATTTAGGTTTTTCTTGAATTCTGGAAGGTCTTCCGAGTTGCGGACTTCAGTGGGTAAATTGTTCCACAATCGAACAACAGATGGGAGAAAGGAAGAGTCAAATAAATTCGTTCGTGATCTAACATGAGACAATCTTGAACCAGATCTGATGTTGTACCTGTTTCTGTCTCTAACAGGGCCAGGAATAAGATTTTTTAGATACGGGGGAGTGTCACCGTTCATCATTTTAAAGAACAGAATGAGTTTGCTTTTTTCCTGGCGAGAAGATAATTTCTCGAGGCCAGATTCTTGATAGATAAGATTGTGGTTTGTACCAGCAGTTGCACTGGTAATAATTCTAGCTGCAGCAAGTTGAACGTTTTCTAACTGCGTGGATTCCTGTAAAGTACCGTTGTCCCGGACTACTGCCCCATATTCTAGGAGAGCTCTTACGAAAGAAAGATAAAGTGTTTCTAGAGGTTTCCTATTAAGCCGAAATTGCGAATATTTCAAAATATTGACCATTTTCATTCCTTTAGTACACAATTCGTTAATATGACTAGACCATTTTAAATCAGAACGAATGATGAGGCCAAGTTTTTTTAGAGCGGTTTTGTTTGGCTGTGTACTATCCATAAAGACTAAATCAGGGTACTGTAAAGGATTTCTTTCCTTAAAAATAATCATGCTTTTGGTTTTTGTCGGATTGAAGGATACCAGCCACTGCTGCGACCAAGATTCCACTTCCTGTAAGTCAGTGTTAAGAATATTGGTCGCAGCATTGGCACCATCCACTGTAATAAAAAGAGTTGTGTCATCTGCAAAAAGTCGTATGGATGATTGAACAATGTTTACAATATTATTAATAATATTTAAAATAATAGGGGTCCGAGAACAGATCCCTGAGGGACCCCTGCTTTGACTTGTCCCCACTGTATTGACCCTCCTTGAACAACAACTGTTTCTTTGCGTCCCTCCAAGTAATCTCCGAACCATTGCAACAATGAACCGTTTATTCCAGAATTTTTTGTAATTTGTGCAAAAGACCCGGGTGATAGACGCGGTCGAAAGCCTTGGTTATACCGAAAAAAAAACCCTCTGACATCTTTCTGCATGTCGACAGCTTAACAAAAATGGTGATACAAAAATACAAGTTGGTTGACCGCGCTATCACCCGGTATAAATCCTGACTGCGATTCTGATATCGCTACGTTCTCCCGAAAAAAATTGAACACATGTTTGAAGACTACTTTCTCGAAAACTTTGCTTACAAAACTTATAAGTGATATTGGTCTGTAGATGTTGCAGTCGTTCGGGGACCCTTTTTTGAAAATTGGAACCACATTTGCCTTTTTCCATTCAGATGGAAATTTATTTTCGGCTAAAGAAATATTAAATAATGTTGTGAGAGACTCTGAAATAGCAGAAGCAGCTTCCCGGAGGAGACACGCACTGATACCATCTGGACCATTAGCTTTAGAAATATCTTAACTTTTAAATATCCAAAATATTTCGTTGCTGTGAATTGAGATATTTTCCAAAATATTTATGCTGGTCCTTTCATGGGGCGGGAATGAAAAATTTGCATCGTCAATTTTGGTTTGGGCAATAAAAATGTCATTCAATAGTTGGGCTTTTGCATCATTATCGGCAAATGATTTATCATCATGGAAAAACGCCGGGATATCAAATACTTCAATTTTTCGTAAGAGGAATTTGACGGTGTGCCACCAGCTTTTTTCCCCGTTTATGGCCATTGTTTAGATTATTCTCTAAAGGTTCAAAGTAGTTCTCTTCTGCTTGCCTTAAGTCCTGAATATATTGATTTCGCAATTGCCTAAAGTATGGCCAAAGTGCTGGTCTCAGTTTGGCTTTTTGTGGATACGTTCCACCTTCCGTTTTGCAGTGCGGAGTGTAGATGTGTATCAAGGAGCGTCACTCGGTCTAATTATTACATTCTTGTTTGGTACATACTCCTTCGCTACTGACATGAAGGTATCTGTCCAGTTTTTGCATATTAAGTTAACGTTGGTTGAGTCAAAGCAGGCGTCCCAATCACTTTCTAGTAATTTTTCTCTAAAAATGTCAAAAACAGCTTTGTCATACTCCCACACCAGTCTGGTGAATGTGCTAGCTTTCTTACGCCTAAAAAGTAGACTAGCGCTTACAGGGCAGTGATCACAGTTTGCTGGTGGGGCAGAGACATTTACACTTCGAACAAATTTTGGCATATTTGTAATAATCTGATCCAGACATGTAGAAGGATTTTCAGTTATTCTTGTTGGCTCGTTAATATGTAAAGTAAGAAAGTTTGCAGAGCAGAAGTGTTGCAGTTTGTTGCCATGGTTGGTGGCTGGATCTGCATTTAGATCTCCCATAATTATAATTTTGTCTACACCAGCAGTTTTTGCATCATCCATATTGTCTTGAAGCTTCTCCCAGAAATTAACAGTAGAATTTGGGGGTCTGTACACAACTGCTAAAAGGAATTTGTTATTATGTAGCCGAATTTCAATCCACATAATTTCTAAATCATTTTCAAGATCGCAGCGACGTTTAACAAAGAGCGACCGCGACGCATAGAGAGCCACGCCTCCGCCAATTCCAGTAGTTCTGTCCTGTCTCATAATTGGGTGGAAGCCCGGGATCTCCAGGTCACGGTCGGGGTGTGCGTTGGAGAGAAAAGTTTCAGACAACGCGATAATGTCGAATGAATCAGCTAATGATGTCTTAATACAACGCAATTTGTCGGGAGATAGGCTACGAATGTTTGCATGACAGATTGTAAAGTCAACGAAACCATCATCAGGCCCTGGATAAAGTTGAACATCCCCACATAGTAATAGAAGAATGGCACAGATACAAAATAAACTAGAAAAGATGATTTGCTGTATAGCAAATCAGTGTGTGTGTCTTCAAAGCATATTTGTATGGCAATGTACAACTCTTCCATAACACAGGAGTACAAGTTGGAATGGCATCTGTATCTATTATAGCTTTGAAGTTATTGAAGATTTAAAATTTCTAATGTTGCTTTTTAGCATAATCTAAATTGCTACAACTTTTGTTTTAGATTCATTATATGCGCAATGGTCAACAACCCCCTTATGGAAGTTGAAATGAAATCTCTATCTACACTAGTTTTGAAGATATTCAAGTTTTAAAATTTCAAATGCTGCTAATTAGCATAATTTAAATGACTCAACTTATGCTTTAGATTCATTACATGCGCACTGGTCAGTAACCGCCTAGTAGAAGTTAAAATGAAATCTCTATCTATAATAGTGTTGAAGATATTCAAGTTTTAAAAGTTCAAATGATGCTAATTAGCATAATTTAAATGATTACAACTTTTGTTTTAGATTCATTAGATGCACAATGGTCATTAACCCCCTAGTAGAAGTTGAAATGATATATCTATCTGTAATAGTTTTGCAGATAGTCAAGTTTTAAAAATTCAAATGCCCATAATTTGCATAATTTTACACATCTTCATTCCTCTGTATAAAACATTCAAAGTCCTTGTATGGAGGTCCAATCTTGCAACCAAATCAGATGAAAATTGACCAACATATGGCAAGATGAAACTTTCAAAGGAACAAATGACCTTGACCTTTGCCCTTTCGAGGTTATATGTTCTTATAAAAATGTGGAGTGTTGCAATACCTACAATTTGAGTCCAACATGATTAGAATTGGATGGAAAATGACCAAGTTATGACTGGATGAAACTTTCAAAGGTCCAAATGATCTTGACCTTGGACCTTTAGAGGTCACATATAAATAAAAAAATATGCAGGGTTACAATAGCTACAATTTGAGCCCAACATTATCAAAATTGGATAGAAATTGACCAAGTTATGGCTAGAAGAAAGCCACTATGGAAAGTGGCCCTTGACCTTGAAATGACCTTTGACCTTGAGATGACCTCTACCTGAAGTGAACATTGACCTCAAAAATGACATTTTGGCCTGAAATTGACCTTTGACCTTGACATGACCTTTGACCTTGACATGACCTTGACATTTGATGTGACCTTTACCTTGCTATGATCGAACTCCTATACACTCGGAACCATATCTACTATAGTATATAAGATATTGAAGATTTTAAATTTTAATTAGCCCTCATTTGTATAATTTTGAAAAGCATGACCTCTCATTATAAAAAGGTCAGACTTTATCCATAGAAGCATAATTGTGCCAAGTTTGGAGTTTCTACATATAATACTTTTCAAATGAAACGTCGGACAAATTTGCCTGTAAAGAAAGAAAGAAAGAAAGAAAGAAAGAGAGAGAGAGAGAGAAAGAAGGAAAGAAGGAAAGAAAGAAAGAAAGAAAAAGAAAGAAAGAAAGAAAGAAAGAAAGAAAGAAATCAGGAATTAGGAATCTTTTTATTCAAATCAGAATAATACATTGCATCAAGATACAGAAATAGTCAAATTATATATAAACATATTTGAGATATATCACAATATACATATACTGATTTGGGAGACTTGTGTTAAGGTCATATAATGACCGCTATCACACAAGCCACCCACATTTTAATTTCTCTTAATTTATCTTTATGCAGATAATTTTCATTGAAAGTCTATATCAGCTGATGGAATATATTATCATTTAAATTTTTGAAAGAACATGCTATTTGTGTGTTGAAATCACTCCGCTTTAAAAAAAATCACCTTACAGAATTACAAATGTAACAATTTGGTACATGACATTCATGTTCATATTTTTCAAGATAATAAATTTTTATATACAGTAAAACCTGTCCTTGGGGACACCTGTTTACTGTGGACACCTGCTTAATGCGGATAGTTTTGGCCAGAACCGAATATTTTTAAGTCATTTTCATATTGGTGATACCTGTCTACACTGGACACCTGTCTATTGTGTATTGCGGACACTTTTTGGGGTACCAAATGCAAAAACAACGTGTCTATTGCGGACACAATATATCAATGCATTTTTTGCAACTTGTTATGGTCCAAGCTGTAATGCCTGAGCAATGCCGTGCATGTTAAGCTGGAATCAAAGACTAATTAATCCATTTTTCAGTGGCCTGTAACACATAATAAGCTCATTCAGCCAAGCAGTTAGGCTGTAATGCCTCAACAAACATCAATTCAATCGTATCTTTATGGTCGATTCTCCCCTACTGTCGTTCTATTCTTATATTTTGGCCCAATACATTGTTTCTGGGCGAAGATATAAAGGCACCATAATCGACCGTATTCTCGATCTCGGCCTATCTCCGACCAGTGTTGCGCTTACTGGATTCAACCGTCCCTCGGCTGTCCATGAGTCGGGGCGCCCGCGGAACGGTGTGGTGGACTCATTAGGTTACCTGATCTGCCACGAGAAGTTTATTAAGCCATGGGCAGAGGAGCATGTGCTGGCGGTCCTGCTCACTAGGTGTTTCTGGTGAGCAGGCCCGCCTGCCCGGCCTCTGCCTGCCCATAACAGCAGCTCCTCTACAGATCTTGGTAGTTTGATCCCGGCTTTTTAATATTTTACGAGCAATAATGGTTCGTCTTTGTATATATGTATATCATTATGCGATTGTATATGTGACTATGTATTTATCTGTGTCTCCCCAATATTTGGGGGTGAATAAAATTATTATTATTATTAAACATGCCAGGTGTCTCTGAGCACTGGTGCTCCTGTTGAGTGAGGTTGCTCACACTTTTTCTGTCAAACAATTAAGCTCCATAGATCAATCATTAAGCATAAAACAAAGAACCCAGTGAGACTCATGTGAAGTTTGTATCCCCATGCAAGAAGACAATAATTAAAATGTGGAAGTATGAATGAGTTATATAGGATTAAGAGGACTTTGATTGAATGGAAACTTTTTAGCTTGTTTAAAATGCCTACTTTCTGGGAGATTTTGGTAGAAATCTTCTGTATGTGTTTATCCCAATTCATGTTTTTATCGAATGTTAAACCCAAGAAATTAAATTCATCCACACAGTCAATTTTTACCTTCTCTATTTCAAGAGAAGGAATAGAAACTTTCTTTAAAGGCTTATAGAATAACATAAATTTTGTTTTCGTTATATTCAGAGATAACTTGTTTACCTTCAACCATGTACTTACTCTATCAAGCTCTACATTAATGCTTTGAGAAAAATCACTGTTTTGATCTTGTTTTTTCAGTAAATTTATAGTACTACATAGTGTGGTATCGTCAGCATATATAATAAATTTAGATAAATTTGATGCCACTGTTATATCATTTATGTAAATTATGAACAAAAGTGGACTTAAGATTGAACCTTGGGGTACCCCTGTCGTTATATCTAATAAGCGAGACTGCACATCATCAATCCTCACAAATTGTTTCCTATTATTTAGATAACTTTCAAACAATTTCAGACTTGTGTCCTTTATTCCATAATAGTGTAGTTTTTGTAATAGGATTTTATAGTCTAAGGTATCAAATGCCTTCGATAAATCCATGTATATGTTTATAGGTACGTCTCCCTTGTCCATTCCATTTAATATTCTGTCAATAAGTTCGTATGACGCTAGTTCAGTCGAGTGGCATTCTCTAAAACCATATTGACTTGGATAAAAGAGTTTATTTGTTTTGAAATAGTGATGAGTCTGCTCGAAAATGACCCGTTCAAATATTTTTGAAATCGCCAGAAGAACAGAAATAGGCCTATAATTTTCAAAGACTTTAGTATCATTCTTTTTATGAATAGGTATGACTTTGACAATTTTCAGTAAGTCTGGAAAGATTCCTGTTCTTATCATTTGGTTTATTGTGATTGTTATTGCTTTATATGTTTCTATTTTTATAAACTTTAATAAATTAACTGATAAATTGTCATGACCACAACTGTTTTTAGGTTTAAGATAATTTATTATACTTAGTATCTTTTCATCTGTCACACTTGTAAAGCGAAGTTTGTTTTGAGTTGGATTTGTTAGGTATTCCACAAAGTTTTTATCATTAGGTACATTAATTTTTGAAGCTAATTTGGGTCCTATCTTTATGAAGTATTTATTAAATTCATCGGAAATTTCCTGTTTGTCAGTAATAATGTGACCATCTATGTTAAATGCGTTTGGGAAATTTCTTTTCTTTTTCATTCTATTTAAAAATTTCGTTAATTGTCGACCAAGTACATTTTATATCATGTTTGTATTTATCAAAACATGTCTCATAATAGCGTTTTTTTTTTTGCGTTATTGATATTTGTTTGTAAAATTGTCTTGCAAGTCTGCAAGTTTACTTTGAGAATGTTGTACTCATTGCTGTCTCTAGGGGTTCTCTTTAACGTTTTGTACATATTATCCCTTCGTTTTATCGATATCATTATATCTTGTGTGATCCAAAGAGATTTTTTGTGTTTATATTTGTTATATTTTACCTTTTTAACCGGTAAATGTTTGTCTAGCGCATTACATATGGGAAGAAAGAAAGAAAGAAAAACAGAAAAGTGTGCGTTGACACACACACTTTAATAATCCACGTTTATTTCAACTGGTCTCTGTAAGATATACAGCCTAACTACGGTTTCCGTGCTAACCTCTGAGTGATGAATGCGTTAACCCTGAGAAGGTCGTGAAACAGCAAAGGCTAATATACATAAGTACGCATTAATATATACTATTGATCCAGGAAGCAGTAGAATGTCTTCAACAATGCAGTCAGTATCAAGAAAAAGGAGGTTGAAGCCATAACTGGCTACAGAAAATAACCTTGAACAAGACATAATCAATTGGTATATACATTTCATAACAATTATAATGAAGTTCAAAATCTTTCCTGTCTACGAAGGGCAATGTGCATTATCAAATATAGTCTGACACACCAATATATACCTGTGGAGCGAGTATCCACCCACTTTGATGGAAGAGACCAGTACAGTGTGCCAGAGTTTGGCTGGAAGAAGGTTATCACCAGGACGTTTACCACTACTAACGAGAGGCTAGTATTACATATACATTCGATAACATTATGAAGTATTATTGATATGTATTTGAAATATACATATAGGTGAATTCGTATCGTTTGGCAATTAGTAACTATAGTTGTTACGAAAAAATATACACAAGCAAGTATCGTTACACCCAGGCACATTAGCGAAGGATCGTCAGCAAGTCTATGTTTTAAACTAGCCATGCCCGAGTTCAGCGTATCCAAATCACTCTGAATTTGACAGGGGCTGTGTTTGGTATTGGTCCCACTGTACATGGACATAACACTCAGATCGAAGACAACATAGAAACACTGAGAGTTGGCGATGATTGAAAAAGTAAGATTGAAGAGGCGTACTTCAGAAGAAACATATAACATACAATACACAATCGTTGCGACACGAAGATGCAGGTGCGTAATAGCACATGTAAAAATAGAAATCATGGAAGACTATCACATGTAGTTCTGGGTCTATGCAGTAGAATACAATATACAGCATTTTATAACTCATGCCACAAGGGCAGAATATTCATATTCAAATTAAACTTTCCATTAGCAGGTATGGGTAAGCTATACCTCACGACGGACCATGGACGCGTTGGTACGTCCATGGACAGACAGAGGGGGTTAACCCGACACGACCCCACAACTGACCGACTTGCACGTTTGCTTGGCACTTGAACACAATGGAAAACCTGCCAGGCCAGCAAGCAAAAAGTCGTCCCAAAAACCCCAACCGGGCCAACACAATCGAGGAAATAGCCAAAACCTCCCCACATGTGCCCACCCAACCAGAAACCTCGGGCCAACAGGCCGGCCGGCTGCCTGCCAAACAGACCACTGCCCCGCAAATCCGACCGCGCTCCGTAAAGCGCACTCAGACAAGCGGAACAATGAATGACCCACTCCACAGGCAAGGCAGTCCGTCCATTTCGACACCGTGCAGCAAGGTGAACAGTTTCAGAATACGAAATTGGATTCCAGTGACCGTTCGAGTAAATGATTAGCGCACACCCAAGCGTACACATATAAAAGTAATCCCCAAATTGGTAATAGTTACCAGATGGCGGCAGTGGCCGTTCGAATGCATTTTTGCTAAGGGAAATGGATGTATCTCGCACACTGAGGCCAAGGCACACGTGTCCTGGCCTCCGCGTACACAAAATATAATTACTTGATGGTGAATTTTACACAAATACATGTAAAATAACGTGATGTCGTAAGTGCACCACAATAAGAGAGACCAGTAAGTGGTATAGTCCCTATATGTATAACATCTAAAGTTGAGGCATGAAAAAAGACATCAATGCGAGTGTGTGTTGAAAAGCTGTTGACTTGAAGACCTGAAATATATGTCGCAATGTAGGTCAGTTCACCGTCAAAGAATAGCACCATGATCTGTTAAACTGCATACACAAGTCTACATGCAGCAAAAACTGCTTTCCCATATCATAAAAGGGCGGGCACGCATGACAAGTGATTACGTATGCTACAAGTGATTATGCAACATATATTACAATATGAGTTTTCTTTTCTGTATACAGGCACCTGAAAGCAACTGGTTTAACCAATACAAAACGGGTACATGACAATAAGGTACAGCGTCATGTCTGCTTTGTGTTGTGTGAACGCAGGTGCACATAGACTATGTATGCATTTACACAAACTTAGAATGGTCCACACATCTTTCCATCTGTGAAATACACTTGGAACTTTGAGGTACAAGTTATTCCCTTGTCCATTTATGAAGCGACTTGAAGGATGATTACTATTTCAATATGTTCTTGGTACCAAATTAGTACACGGTAACCTCACCTCAATATTTAGTACCAGAACCTGCCGGCCAACGTCTGAGGGCACGTAGAATCTTTTCGGACGTTTCAACAACAAAAGAATATTTGAGGACTTCCTTTTTCAAAAGCAAAATGGCAACACAAAGGTCAAAGGTAATAAACTGTTTTGCATAGGTGATCAGATGCATTTCATTATTTTTGTGAATGTAAGAAAAATTTTGCACATCGGGACTTATTTCAAAAGGAAGTTCTCAGTTTCGCTTCTTTTACTGTTCTGACACTATTATTTGGTTTAAGTAAAGCTGCACACACAAGTCTACATGCAGCAAAAACTGCTTTCCCATATCATAAATGGGCGGGCACGCATGACAAGTGATTACGTATGCTACAAGTGATTATGCAACATACATTTACAATATGAGTTTTCTTTTCTGTATACAGGCACCTGAAAGCAACTGGTTTAACCAATACAAAGCGGGTACATGGCAATAAGGCAAAGCGTCAGGTCTGCTTGTGTTGTGTGAACGCACGTGCGCATATACTAAGTATACACTTACACAAACTTAGAATAGTCCACACAAAACACACACAAATCAAAACAAAAACAAAAACAAAAACAAAAAACAAAAAAAGAGGATCATGATGATCCTGTGCTCAGCTGACATGCATCTGCTTATTTTTTAAAATTTACCCAAAAATTTATGCAAAAGTCAATGCAGTGTGACCATTTGAATAAAATTTGTAGAGACCTATCAAAGGTACATTTCTACAAAGTGTGGCATAAATATGGCAAAAATTATCTAAGTTGTTTCCATTACAAGAAATGTCCTGTTCAGGTTTCGTAATTTTTTTATTTTTTTTATTTTGTACTTTTTCAAAAAATGAATGAAAAAAGGAACCGAGTCAACTTTTTGAAGAACTTTTTGACCCTTCTGCAGGGAACATATCCACCAAGTTTCAGCTTCATCCGAGTGATGGTTCTGGAAAAGGAGTCGAAAATAACAAAAAAGCCACAAAAAATGGAAAAAAAATTGCAGCACCACCTGGTGAACAAATTCTGAACTAAAAATTCCCAGGAGTGTCCCTGCAAGATATCAAAGCAACTGGGTGAGCGGTTTCTGAGAAGATATTTTAAGTTTTGCCCCCCCCCCCCCCCAAGAACAAAAAAAGTCATGAAAAATAAAAAAATTACTGGAGCATGACCATTTGAACAAATTTGGTAGAGACTTACCCAGGGTACATCGCCACCAAGTTTGAAGTAAATCTGGCTTACGGTTTTTCAGAAGAAGTCGAAAATGTAAATTGTGGACGATGACGGACGGACAGACGACTGACCCTCAAAAAAGCTCAGCTAACTGACTAGCTGAGCTAAAAATGTGAATTAGCATTAGAATGTCCATTGACTTGCATAGTAATCGATAGGAAAGCTGCATTGACCACCAAGTATCTGAACTGAAAAAATCATTAAAAAATTAGGAATCCACAGCAGTGCCAGCTAGTGAACAACTTTGTTTGACCCTTCTACAAGAAACATATCCTCCAAGTTTCAGCTTAATCTGAGTGACGGGTCTGGAGAAGAAGTCGAAAATAGCAAAAACGTACAAAATTCCAAAAAAAAAAAAATCACAGCACCACCTGGTGAACAAATTAAAAACAAGGAGTCCCCGGCAAGGTCCGTGTGCGATATCAAAGCAATTGGGTGGGCGGTTTCGGAGAAGATTTTTGAAGATTTGCCCCCAAATAGAACCAAAAACAAAAAACAAAAATCATAAAAAATTCAAAAATCACTGGAGCGTGACCATTTGAACAAACTTGGTAAAGACTCACCCCGGATATATCCCCACCAAGTTTGAAGTCAATCTGGATGGCGGCTTTGGAGAAGAAGTCAAAAATGTGAATCAGCATTAGAATGTCCATTGACTTGCATAGTAATCAATAGGAAAGCTGCATTGACCACCAAGTACCTGAATTGAAAAAAATCATTAAAAAATCAGGAATCCACAGCGGTGCCACCTTGTGAACAAGTTTGTTTGACCCTTCGAACATATCCACCAAGTTTCAGCTTAATCTGAGTGACGGTTCTGGAGAAGAAGTCGAAAATAGCAAAAACGTACAAAAATTCATATAAAATAGAAAAAATCACAGTGCCACCTGGTGGACAAATTAAGAACTAGGAGTCCCCGGCAAGGCCCCTGTGCGATATCAAAGCAATTGGGTGGGCGGTTTCGCAGAAGGAGAATTTTTAAGATTTGCGCCTTAAAAGAACAAAAAAAAATTTAAAAAAATTAAAAAATCACTGGAGCGTGACCATTTGTACAAACTTGGTAGACATCCACCCAATGCACATCCTCACTAAGTTTGAAGTAAATCTAGCCAAAATTATACAAGTAATAATCGTCAGAAGAAATTTCCATGTTAAACTTTCCTAATTTATCTTTTGTAAAGATTTGTGAAAAAAAAAAATCATTAAAAATCCAAAAATTACTGGAGCATGACCATTTGAACAAACCTCGTAGAACCCCACCCAAGGTACATTGCCACCAAGTTGAAAGTTAATCTGGCGGACGGTTTTGGAGGAGAGGTCGAAAATGTGAATTAACATTAGAATGTCCATTGACTTCCATAGTAATCAATAGGAAAGCTGCATTGACCGATGAGTACCCGAATTGAAAAAATCGTTAAAAATCAGATATCGCAGCATTCCCACATAGTGAACAACTTTGTTTGACCCTTCTACAAGGAACATATCCACCATGTTCCAGCTTAATCTGAGTGCCGGTTCTGGAGAAGAAGTCGAAAATAGCCACAACACACAAAAATTCGTAAAAAAATAGCAGAAAAAATTGCAGCGCCACCTGGTGAACAAATTAAGATTTGGGAGTCCCAGGGAGTGCCCCTATGTGATATCAAAGCAATTGGGCGAGCGGTTTCGGAGAAGAAGATTTTTGAAGATTTCACCCCAAAATGAACAAAAAAAAAATCCATAAAAAATCCAAAAATCACTAGACCATCACCATTTGAACAAAAGTGGTAGAGACCCACCCAAGGCACATCCCCACCAAGTTTGAAGTGGATCTGGCTGACGGTTTTTGAGAAGAAGTCGAAAATGTGAATTGCCGACGGACGGACGACGGACAGACGACGGACGACGGATGGCCTACCCTCCTAAAAGCTCAGCTGACTTATCAGCTGAGCTAAAAAAAAAAAACATGGTAGATTTCTAAGAATAGGGACATGAAACCTGAGACGGTAATTCCCAGTCTCAGGCAAAACTAATGAAATGTCCAACTGGACAAGGGAAAGAAAAGTCACCTCCTATAGACATCTAGGTCCGTCTTGTCCAGGATTTGTACAACAGTACCTTGGTCAGCATTGGCACCCAGAGGGTTGCGTTCGCGCACGTACATGCGCCCGTCCGTTGTCTAGCACGAATGTATTAGATTGTCTCTTTTCAAGCCACGGGCGATGTACATAATGTTGGAACTTCGTTAGGTTAAGTCCTCTGAAATGAAAACTCCGGATCCAGTGGTTCTCTTCCTTGCCTGATAGAACTTTCGCCTCATGTTGTAGGAAGTAAACTTGACGATGATTGCCCGAGATTTGCCTGATACTCGTCTCCCCACCCGTTGGGATCGACCAATTTGCTTCTCGTCCAGAGGCACATTTAGCTTATGGGCTGCGTCCATCACGATCGCATTTGTATCCTCACCATCTTTTTGGGACTTCTCAAGTTTCACAATTTTGTCCAGCTTA
>CAXHWN010001851.1:0-40000 GCA_964020975.1 Hermodice carunculata | reverse complement strand
ACCTTTAGCGAGATTGCATTCTGATAACATTTTGTACCACTCTGTGGAGCAGTTCCAAGAATAAGAGATGCTACATCAACATCTTCTCTGCATAGATTATGGAGGCTCGAATGAGGGACATCTTGTGCAAAATCAAGGAATCCCGTACAAACGATTTTTCAATAATTTAATATATGCACTGCATTGCTGTATACATCCCGGGTATGCATGCTAAGGTTTAGCTCTTGTCAAAACATGGTCCCAAAGTATGACATTCAATTACTTTGTCAAAAAGTAAAATAGCCGTATCCTTTTTGCACACGTACTTCTTTTTAAGGTAGATGATAAAATTCTGGAGAAATTTCAAACAATTCTGCCCGAGCCTTTGCAGAGATGTCAAAAAGAACCTCAACACACAAAAAGTCATTGAAAAAAAAAAAAAAAAAAAAAAACGCCACCGAAATCGTAAGCACGTGGCCAAGAGTACCCTTGTATGCAACCCCAAAGCAATTGGCCACGTAGTTCCCCCAAAAGAAGAAAAATTGATTTTAAAAAGTAAAACATTCGCCACAAATAAAACGCGTCTTTATCTTCATCGAAAAGTCGGTGGAAAACTTTCTATGCGCAAAAACTTGAAACATTCGTTGCAGCCATCTTTGAGAAGTCGACAATACAAAAAGTCAAACAGACAGGAGGGGTGGGCAGACGAAGGACGTAAACGAATCTCATCAGCTAAAGTACTTTTTGCTAATATACTTTGATAAAATTGACACAAAAATTATGTACGATAAACATATATACTCAGATACAGAATATAGATCGTTTATGTGACATTATAATTATTAACGTCATATTAATGGGAGCTTATTTCAACATTACATGTTAACTTTCAAGTTTTACAGCACAAGACATGTAACCATTAAAATCATATGTAAAAAACTCTTTATAGTCCCTTGCGTGTTTATCATTTTCCCTGTATCGGCATATATTTATGTAATTTGACATATATCTTCTGAAACTTTATTAAAAGATTAAAATCTAAAAAACGTCACTAGAACCGTACATGTTGTGAAAAATTGTAAAAACATTATGCAATGTGACCTTGTATAAACCTCTAAATTGCCGGCTATTATTGTTCAATATGCAAGGTCTTACTTCATCCACCATTCACAAAGGTGCAAGAACCATCCCCAGTTGCCCCGTAAGATTGGCCTTTGCCTTCGCTGCTTTGTTGATCTTGTCGTCGAAGGGAAAAAGGTCCTTTGGTCTGTGGCTCGACAGTGTTTGAATGATGAAGAAGGCTAGATAACATGTGTCATCTTCTTCTAAGAAATCGCATAGCCGCGCCACTTGCTTGTTCGAAAAGACCCAAATTGAAAAATGATACGAGTTTGCAAGTTGAAAATTGCGAAAGCCCATTGGTGTCAACGTTACTTAAATTGCTGCCTTCAATTAACAAGACACTATTCTGTAATTATTATATACTATTTTGTACGTACAAGCTGACAATCTTGCAATTACAAAAAATACAGGCTAGTTATATTGTAATTGCCAGATAATATCTTGTAATCAGTGGATAACTATCTAGAGACAGGCAGTTATCCATAGAAGGTAACTGGTGGTTCAAAACCGGTCTTCTCAACCTTTAAAGCATTGTTCACAAACTAAAGATTTCATTTTTTCAAAACACGTTGGCCTAACCACTGAAAAACCCATTTCATCACTTAAGCAACAGATATGAGAGAGAGAGAGAGAGAGAGAGAGAGAGAGAGAGAGAGAGAGAGAGAGATGAAAGGTTGTCACTTTTTGCTTCTCCCGACTTGTCAGCCAACTGAATCCAGAGCAAAAGACACACCAATCTCAAGCTACCCCTCATCAGCGGTTATCTTAACATCCACCACTTAATGTCTGCACAATATCTAAAACAATAAGGTGGAGCTTTAAACAAATCTAAATGTTCATGTTGTTGTTGACACCATAGCTGTTTCTGTTTCAAAACAAATACAGGAGTTAGAAATATGAGCCTGCGTGTTCTCTGTGATGGATTTCAATCTAACATTTTCAACAGGCCGAGGTTCCACAAAAAGCTCCCGATGCCATGTTCTAATTATACGACTTTTCAGTTCGTTTACTTTGCTGTCACTTCATCGATACTGTAGGGTTTCAGTTTTTCCTACGTGAGGGTCTTGTTTCACGAGGGTGTAAAATAATACCATTGTGCAGGTTTGGATCCAGCCATCAGTGTTTGCCATCACACCCATGAAGACATCAATTTTCTTCTTAAATATATCTGGAGACTTCTCTGCCATTGCTGAAACTGAGCTATAGGAAATTTGTCGTGGCCATCATCATCATCATCATCATCATCATCATCATCATCATCATCATCATCATCATCATCATCATCATCATCATCATCATCATCATCATCATCATCATCATCATCATCATCATCATCATCATTTTTTCAATATATAATATACAGGTTTTATCTTCTTTGAATAACAAGACAAGAGGCCTGTGACAATCGTGTGCTCAGCTAAACTTTCATGCCCAGAATAAGTTACCATTACAATCCCCATTGACTTACACATTAATCAACAGGAAAGGATGCATTAACTTTTTTAGCCTTCCCACGAGCTACGTTTCCATCAGGTTCCAAAGTCGAAAATAGGAAAAACACAGAAAAAATTTGAAGTAATTCTGGCTGGTGCTTCTGGAGAAGTAAAAAAATGTAAATTTCCATTCTAATTCCCATTGACTGAGGGGCTGTATGCATTCACCGACAGGTACCCGAATTGGAAAATTCGTCACGAGTCCGAGATCCAGAGTATCACTACATAGTGAACAAGTTTGTTTAGTCCTTCCACAAGCTACAGTTTCACAGTGTTTCAGAACACGTTGAATGGCGGTTTTGGAGAGGAACTTGAATTGCAAATAGTGAAACAAACACACACAGATACACACACAAACACACATGCACTAAGACAGAAAGAACAAAATACAACGCCGCCTCTATTAGAAATTAAGAGCAGGGGTTCTTAGAAGTGCCTCTATGGAATCTAAAAGTGATTGCTGAGAACTGTTTTTTCTGATAGTCAAAAATAAAAAAAAAAGAAGAAGAAAAAGAAGAAGTCCTCAGATATGCAGAACAAAGCGGTCCTGTGGCCTTTAGAATAATATCAAGTCGCCTTTCTGATCGTCATCACTTTTTACCATATATCAAAGGCTTCCCTGACGCACTTTTGAAGTCTTCATTTCTTAAATGAAAAAGCAACAGAGTGCGCTTTTACGAAGATAAAAGCTGATATGTCAGTTTTGCCTTTGAAGGTCACTCGAGGTCAAAATTCACAACACCAAAAGAAATCCAATAAGGCACTTTTCTGCCGGTGCTTCATAGTAACCATGGGCCTAGGGAACACAATTACCTAGATTAGGGCCAGTACGTAAGTTTGACCTTCAGTCACATAACTCTGTAAAATCTCCGCTTTGACCTTGAAGCAAAAAAAAATGAATATCTAAGTAAATAAATAAATAAATAAATAAATAAATAAATAAATAAATAAATAAATAAATAAATAAATAAATAAATAAATTAAATAAATAAAAATGGAGCAGTACCCCCCCCCCCCCCATAAACGTCTTTCTGATTTATAACCTGTCCCCTCTGACTTAAGACCGATAATTGTCAAAGACCATCCTCATGCTAGCTACATCACATTCAATCAACTTCTTTTTTTCGTATTCAGGGCAATTATCCAGCGTCTGGAACTTCAGGCAATGATAATGATGTTAAAGGAGTTAAATCTGAAATGAAATGTGGCACAGTCAGGGATCCTGCAACTCCTATCATCAAAAACTTTCTAAAATTAAAACAGTAGAAAATTGTGCCATGGAGCGTTTGCACAGCGGTCATCAACGGGGGCCCTACCCAGCCTCGCTCACACAACCTTTGGCATTGCAGGGGCTTGCCGTCATTTAAATATCAATAAATCCCGTTTGTTAACTCTGTCCATGGCGGCCAATAATTAAAGCAAAACAGTTCCCCAAAAACGCGAATATATTAAGCAGAATACTTGCCAAAACATTGAAAAACATCCCCATGACGCTTGTGTTCTTGTTTTGGACTAAATCACTAAGTCACTTCGACTGGCTCTGTGTTTGGGAAAAATTAAGGGTAGCGTCCTTCTGGACTCAACGGCACCCATCGGCTACAAACAGAGCCTGAAAGGTGTCTAATTCATTCTAAACGTAGGAATTGCATTACTGTTTGGTACATGTTTGTAAATACAATGATACATTATCCCGTTACATAAGTGTCGCCACACTACAAACACCACGCAAGATTTCATGACCACGCGTGGCCTTGGGTTACACCAGGCACACAGTTGCAGTTCCAGTCTGCCCGGAATTACATATTCAATTACGTGTCCCCTCCACAAAGCAGTTTCTAGTGCAAAAAAACCCAGCACGTGTTGTGATCACACTGAGCCGAGTCCTTAAATCAAACCTCAGAGACGTGTTTCCAGCTAATTTTGGTGGCACAGGCTACTCGTGTTGATATCAGCTTAGCTATTTCATCCCACTCATGCACCACACAGTCTTTTGGATATTACTAAAACGGCAAACAAATTCACAAATAAAGTAAATTTGAGCCGTAAGTCCTGTATTGAAGCCCCCATCTGTCATACAGTGAGAAGCACAGCAACTGTTTGCTCTCCTGATTTCTGCAATGAACGCTGCGGGCTTTACATCTGACGGCTGCGTCTTAGCGTGGATGTGAAGAAGGATCTGCCAGCCCCGTCCGATAAAAAAGGGCAATAAAAAGGGCCAGTAAGCAATTTAAAGAAGAACATGAGCTCAGCAGTGTCAAAGATTTCACTCATGTTCGCAAACAATTTTTTTTTTTTTTTTTTTTTTTTTTGGTCCGAGAATTTTTAGAATGATTTGGATAACCCTGCTGAGGCGTGCTGGAGAAAAATTGACAAAAAGCAGATTAGCACTAATAAAACATAAGGAAATCCGCAGCGCCACTCTTTGAACCAATTAACGCCAAGGGGTCCCCATAATATTCCTATGTAATTTCAAAGTGATTGGCTTGGCATGTTTGCAGATCAAAATTTTAAAATATTGACCCAAAAATAAGCAAAAAAAGATTGGAAAACAAAGAATTCATTGGGACGTGGCCATTTGAATAAATTGCATAGCGATCTATTTGAGTTATACCACTACCACGTTTCAAGTAAATGCGGCAAATGTTTTTTTGAGAAGTTGAAAATGTAAATTGTTGCAGAGGTTCGCATTTATTTTCTAGCAAATTCAGGAGATGTCCAGATTCATCAGTGGGGATGAAGGGGATTGCGCGTACGATGGGGGAGGGCTCAGGAGGGGGATATGACCCCTCCGGACGCGAGACATTTTTTTGTTGTTTTTTTTTTTTTTTTTTTTTTGTTTGTTTGTTTTTAGATATGCAATTAAAATTTTGGTGGTTTAAAATGCATTTTGATGGTTTCAAATTCTAAAAATCAGCTGTAAGAAACGGAGTAGCAAAACGCGTTTAAAATGCTGTAAGCCACAGTGAGTTACCAGTAAATACGCAAAAACATTGTCACAACACAAAGAATTTATACAAAATGTCTTTTTTTTTTAAAACCCGGATAATTCGGGATTTTTTTTTCGAGATTCGGGAAATCTAGAGACTTTTAAATTTCTGGACATCTCCCGAATATTCGGGAATTTGAGACCTCTGTTGTTGAGGGACCGACGACGATGACGATAAGTATAAGCTTAGCTGACTGATAAGTCGGCCAAGCTAAAAATCCGTGTCAAGGCAGATGCTTCCATTGTCTCTTTTTTTTCTCCCTTTCCTTTTTTTTTCTCTTTCTTTCACTTTTTCCGCTTTATAACACAAAGTATACTTGTTTTCCAGTAAACCTGACGTTATTCACCCAGACTAAATATTAGCGCAGTGATGAACAAAGGGCCGAACTTCCATGCTTCCCAAGCAGAATCTATGGCAGAATTGCTCGCAGTCTCCTGTACTTTTATCGTTATTTCCCCCATCCCTGGTAACTTCGCAAAATATAAAGCCACAATCTGAGTTGGATTTCTGTGTACTTCAGGCTCCAAAAGGTGTTTGTATTTTCGGTTGATGTATGTATGTATGTATGTATGTATGTATGTATGTATGTATGTATGTATGTATGTATGTATGTATGTAATATGTACAGTGTATGTATGTATGCGGCGTTCACAATTTCGTAAGATTAATATATTTAACAACATTTTTCTTTTCTTTAATTTGAAATTGTTTTCTTCTTTATAAATTACAGTACAATATGGAAGTAATGCAACGTACAATGAAAGGGAAGTCAAAAGGCATTGACTTGCCCTGCTACCTTGTGCTTAATAAGATATATACAAGATTTGTTAAACGTCACTTATGTTATAACTGATGTCTGTGGATAAAGATAATTGCATTGATTTTTTTTGTCACTTAAAAACAACCAGTTTTTATGAGCAATCTTTCCAACAAAGTAATTGATAGACAAACTTAAACTGATGGGGCTAACATACTCAACATTTTGGGTCAAACATCAAGTACAATGTGACAAAAGTAATGTGTAATAATACTTTTTTTTGGGGGGGGGGTGATAATTAGACATTGTTTTACAAGTATGTATCTGTTGATTGGATTGGAATCCTAGGTTTGTCACTGAACTCTCTAATAATTCATTGAATACAAGAAAACAAATATCGAAAAAATAAAGTGTTGACAAAGAAGTAATTTTTACATCGTTAAACAATATGTGTGTGCAGGGTAGATAAGGGGAGAATGTGATAATTTGATCAGGCATACCCATTTGAAGATGTGGCAGGAAAACCATTTCATTTTGCAAGGCATTATGAACTTAACCTATGATCTAAAGGTCATCCACAATAATATGAAAAAAAATTCCTTGAATCTATGGAGTATCTGTACCCAAAGTTTCAAGTAAATCTGGCTTACGGTATTGCAGAAGTCAAAATATGAACTACTATTATAGACCTCTTTGGCTTACATGGTAGTCAATAGGAATGCACCCCCCTTACCATAATAATAATAATAATAATAATAATAATAATAATAATAATAATAATAATAATAATAATAATAATAATAATAATGATGATGATGATGATGATAATAAATAAATAAACAAACAAACAAACAAACAAACAAACAAACAAATAAATAAATAAATAAATAAATAAATAAATAAATAAATAAATAAATAAATAAATAAATAAATAAATAAATAAAAATTAAAAATTAAAAAATGATGAGAGCATAAACATTTGAACACAGTTGGTAGATACCAACTAGGTGTACATCCCCACCAATTTCTGGTGACTCTGGCCAATTGTTTTAGGGAGGAAAAAAAAGCCGAATTGGCAATGTGAATCCACATTAACTCAGATGTATATAGTTTGACCTTTCAAGGTCACACAGGTTTGAAATAAACCAAAATACAATTGAAAGCCCAAAGGTACTTTTCTATTAACATTTAATAGCAAGTTTTGGCCTACGATACACCATTAAGAAGCATTTGCCAATTTGTAAACAATTCTAAATTACCAGAAAAAAATGCAAGAAAGATTTGACCTTTGAATTCAAGGTTAGCTATTATTATACGAGTTAATTTCACAGACTCATAAATTATCTGTACCAAATTAAGAGGCAAGAAGTCAAGAGGGGACAAACATATCAGGGAAATAAGATACGCGGTGCGGCGGAGACGATGAAAATGGTGGACGACGGAACTAAACGCTATATGCTTTCCCTCTTACGGGAGATGCTTTATTAACCCTTTCCCATTTAAATCACCCAAACACACGCGGCTCTAGGTTGTTGTCTGCCTCAATCTTCATATAAAATTCTTGTCAAAGAACAACTTTGTTTTGCTGAGAATTGTAAATGATAATGATAGCATGCCTCATGTCAACAGCTTTCCACTCCCAGTCGGAGTATGACCGAGTCAAGTTTTTCCGTGGTGTGGGAGATGCATAATTAACTAGATAAGACATATCCTGTTGTGCTAAGTACATTATGTGATCAATATTCAGGCCACTGTACATAATTGATGTATCGTCTGCAAATAACCGTGCAGTACCATATGTGGGGAGGTAAAACATATTATGTTAAGGGACTAGTAATATATGTGGAAGCGTCTTTCAACAGACGTGAATGTACCACACCATAGCCATGAGACTTATTTGGTCCACGCGCGCCACATTTGGACTGAGTCAAAGTCTTTTATTTGGCGCGCTTTGCACATAATGAACCCAATCGCGCCGAGGAAAGCTATTAACATAGACAATTAATTGTATGTGTAGTTGTAGGCATGTTGTTACTGAAATGAAATGTCTTTTTGCAAGGAACATGAATCTACCAACCTTATAACCCAGAGCAGTTCGTGTTAAGTAGTTGATGGGAGTCGCAATTGGCAGTGAAAGAGTTTACACTCGATTCAAGTGATATTACTTCTTCCTCAATTACAGGTGATAAAATATTGTATTTTGAATTTTGTGTGTTACGAACGCACTCATTAGTGTCCAGCGCCATCAATATTTATTGCTTCAGCCACTTTCTGTCCAACACCGATAAACAATTATTAATTTCTAAACTAACCTGAAAAGGATATGTTACCTGAGTGCGAATTTCCAGTGTAATTATTTGCTGAGGCATGTTGTTCACTCAATGTTTCTTTTTATTCAGGCAGTCAATAAATGTCTCCCTGGTTTTTTTTTTTGTCTAATTCCCAACATTGTCATATAATTTCATTGCAAAATACTATTTTTACTTAATCACTTAATAATGTGCGCAGTACATTTTTATCATGGCTGTATTTTATAAAGTTTATAGAGAAATATCAAATGGTTCAGAGTGAGCTTTTTACAAAGCTTGTGTTCCGTATTGATTAAGTTAAGCATACCAGCATATAGTAATAACAATTTTTTTTAAAAATTAAAAAAAAAAATTTTTTTTTTTTAGTGCTCGTTTACCAGATACACTTAAATAATCTTGGAAGCAATTTTCAAAAATTCCGCACAGTGTGTCATAAGCATGGTTGACATCATGATATTGACAGAGAGGTTTCCCGTTTACGCCAGCTAGTGTAGGTTGAAATGTATCTAGGTATCGGTATTGTCCTTTCGAAAATTTTCCCACATTTTATTTTATTTGTGTGTGGGGTTTTTTTTTCTTTTGTTTTGTTTGTTTGTTTTTTGTTTTTTGTTTTTTTTTTGTTTTTTTTTTTGTTTTTGTTTTTGTTTTTGTTTTTTTTGTTTGTTTGTTTTTTGTTTTTTTGTTTTGAATTCATGTTTTAAATCTGCATTGTGCCTTTGAAACTGCTTCTTCAACATGGGTGTGTGTGTGTTTATTTACTTATTTGTTATTATTTTTTCTAAAGTTTTATGCCAATGTTTTCAAAAGTAGCAAAAGTACTTAGATGACCCATAATGTCTTTAACAAAGGCACCACTTTCTATATAATTATTAATGACATTTGTAGGATATGATCTTGAATGGTACCTGTGGTATGTGGACCCGGTTTGTATGTTCATACAAGATTTATAACCATGAATAAAGTTGTTATGATATAAGTTCCATTAGTGACATTATCAAGGTTAATGTGCATTTCACGGACAGTTCCTACTATATTTCCACTGTTGACGACAATTGTTCATTTATGTACATATAGGTAGGTCTCTGAATGAACGATTTCTGCTGAGATCCTTGTCTTTTATCTTCTTGTTCTCACCTTTACGAAGAAAGCATCCTTCATCTTTCTCTTGCAATAATAATAATAATAATAATAATAATAATAATAATAATAATAATAATAATAATAATAATAATAATTATTATTATTATTATTATTATTATTATTATTATTATTATTATTATTATTATTATTATTATTATTATTATTATAAAGTCAATTCCCTTAAAATATGTATGTACGCATGCACGCATGCATGATGTGCGCTGTGTGTGCATGGTTTGGCTTGTGCACAATCAAATTCCTTTTTATTTTGTTTCTTTGGGTCTTTTTTAATGCGAATTCGAGAGCATTTTCCAGCCGGAGTTCGCATATGCACGGGTTCATGCAAAATTACCTCGCAGTCGGAGTTCGTATAAATGCGGACTCACGTTTGTCAACCCATGGCTTCAATAGTAGAGCTGTTAAGGGCAAAGAAGGGGTAATCACCATGTTACACCGTTCAAAGGTCCCACTTGGCACAAATCTTCCCTGGGGCAACATGAAAAGAATTATCCAAAGAGACCCTCTGCCTCTGTGCTTAAAGTCACCTAATTAGCATAAATTATGCAAATTAACACTGGAATCAAGGACCGCAACCTTACAACCAAATACTAAAAATATGGGGAGATTTTTGCAACTAGCTAATTTAATGGTGAGGGGTGCATTTTTGAGGTCATTGTGATACTTCGCGCCATTTTCAAGATGGGCGTTGGCTAATATCTTTTCCTAAGCCGTTGTTTGAGTAACTTTAGAACCGTTTGTGCAAGAGCTATGTGTAATACACCAATTCATACTATTTTGGGGGTGGGGAACTCATTACTAGAACTGCATTGGTGATTGATGGTGTTTTGAAGGTGAAAGAAAATCTGAATTCCTTTAAGTTATGGAAGTTGATGGCTTCTCACCCACCCAGATGTGTGTTTTCCATGTTGCGTGATGGTAGAACTGAGACCTGTTGTGTCCCATTATCCCAAATCATTAACAATTCGTATTTCTGAATGAATACATTAAATTGCCTCAATTGGCATAAATTTTGCCAATTAGTGTCAAAAGGAAGCACTTTCAGAGATTTTAGTCTTTTAGCATGAAACGTTGGGCTCATTTGGATTGGCTTATTTGAGGTTGTGAAATGCATTTGACATTAATATCCACAAACAATATGGCTGCTGGCAGCCTCAGGTATTTAGCTATATTAGTCTCCTGTGTTTTTTTCCCCCAAATATCCGGATGCAACAGATTTCTTAACGCCTGGTCTCTTTCAGAGTGGACACGTGTGAAGTAACTCCTTTAACGAGAACCTTAGCTACAACCTCCTACTGGATGGGGATGGAAACAGGAGGCCCTTAATATTGCCGCAGTGGCAGTTTTTTTCTGACACATCCAACCATCGCCAGGTTATTACCCCCCCCCCCCCCTCCTCATTCCAAATTTCACCAATTTATTGGAAAGTCCATCTTCAATCTTTCAGTATACACGTCAACAAGGGAAGCCTAGAGAAAGTTTGTTTGTTTGTTTGTTTTTTTTTTTACAAGATTCATTGGGTAAAGATGATCGCTGTGACTTTTCAAGATATATCTGTTACATCTGAAGTAGTGATACAAAAACGCATGTATGAATAATTTGACATTAATTCTTACATTTTCTAATATATTGCAAACCGATCTTCATCACATTAATCCCAATTCATCACAGATGCTAATTGCAGGGACAGGCATACACCGTATTTAAAAAATACACATTCCATCCGCACTATTTACCCAAGTCCGCAAGTTACGCGAGTGGTAACTTTGAAGAAATGGGTTCGTTTCAAGCGCGCTTGGAATGGTCAATTTTTTTACAAATAATTGCGTTCACTTTTGTGAATTTGCATGCCTGTGGTCGCGCTCAAATCACGTTTGCTAATCTGTACACATGTCGTGACTTTTTGCCCATGAATGGGACAGACTTAAACTCGTTTATGCGAACGTGGAGAAAAGCGCGCTCATCACAGTACTCTTGTTTCTGTTACATAATTATGACTCATGTTAACTCGGAACCTGATGCAGTCCTAGCCGCCAGCGCCAGTCGCGGTGTGCGACACATCTCCAACATTGCACTATATTTATTCTGCAGTAATTTGTTTGAAATGATTGTTACCACATGTGATTGATTTCCACAGCGTCAAATCTTATTATCTTGCTTAGTTATTCCCAATTAGCGCTTAGATTTATGGAAGGCAAAACTGACATGTTTGGCAAAAATAATGCTTTGGATGTGCAATTGGAGTCCGGGAAGAAGACTCAAGACGTTGTCTTCATCGGTGCCAAATGCACAGTGAACATCCTTCCATATGTTTTGCAATCATGACAGAAAGCTTCAGAAGAACTATATTCAGTATTCCTAATCCTTAGAAAATATAAAACTGTCAACACATTAAGAGCATTATAACAGGCAGATTTTCCGCTTCTATCATGCCCTACATCCACGCCTTCACCAACCGCATTGTGTCAAGACCTGGACGGAAATGCTCGTTTGGGAAATCGCCGTGCTCCTAATGGTGCACGTGACTAACCGTCGGCATAAATTATTCAAATAGATCATATGACGGTTTGATTACATCACCATCGGACAATAGAAACGATCGTTTGAATTACATTTCTAACTTTTGAAACAGCGATGTTTGGCGTAAATCAAACCATATTGCAGTCACACTTAGCCAAGGAGAAAGCTTTTTACTGACACAGAAGTTCTTAACTTCCCAATAATCCAAACATGCGATGTTTATCGCAAGTGATCCAGTCGTACGGAGAGCACAAAAAAAGTGTAATTTTACCGCTGCTTTTACACTGTTGTCCCAATTTTCAACCGTTAAAGTACAACACATGGATGGTATAAGGTACATTAGCCATCAACTTAAGTAAACTAACTATTTTTATGTGGCAGTAAGAGGTCAACTTATAAAATACCACAACATTTTGTCAATCTGGTGTAAGCATACCTCGAAAACACCCCATCAGGGCCATGCGTTGCTAGAGATAATGTATCTGCGTTTGCATCTTTACTCGCTAGATATCACACGAAGAAAAATATCGGTACCGTAAAATAACTGTGTTAATTTTATGCTTTTCAGAAAATTGGCAAAATTCTAATTTTCCGTTTGACCCCCCCCCCCCCCCCTTCCGAGGAAACTGGAAAAACTGTTCCAGTGTACAGACTGTTATGGCCCCTATCCCAGCCACACCATTTATAAGTATTACTGTAAGTATCGATTTTTGATAGGAGGCAGATAATTATTTCCTTGTGTAAGATTGCTTGACCATGTGACAGCGGTGGTTTGAATATCCGCATGACCTCATGTTGGATTTTGATTGTTCTAGTCCCGTGTGTCATGTGTTTCTTGTCCTGGTCTGATGGCATCTATACTTTTCTCTTAGTTTGCAACCATACAAAGAATGATCTTCTTTATGTGATAGGCCGTGTCCTTGTCTAACTGTAAAACGTTATGTATTGTCCTTGTTCATTTCTACATGTTTCATATGTGCAATAACGTCCAAAGCAGCACAAGCATTACTCATAACTATCTGTGGAAAAAACAATGCAAAATCTAGGCATATTGTCATTTAATGTCAGAAGTCTAAGAGACCCATAGAAAAGAAAAGAAAGTTTTATGTGGCTAAGAAGGAAAAAAACACCCTATTTCTCTACTGCAAGCAGTACACAGGACTGAGGACATCGAGAAATTATGGTATGCAGAATAGGGGGTACACAGCAACTTTTTTCATGGCACTTATGATGCTAGGGGAGACATTATTTTATTCAGAAATAACTTTCATCATAAAATACATGAAATAATTAAGAATGAGTCAGGCCGTTATATTATTTTGGATATAACCATTCAAGAAAGGGGATAGCATTGGCAGATATCTATGGAAGTAATATAGAATCACATGAAATAATTTCAAAATTTATACAACAGATTCAAAATATATATAATGGTAATAGAATTACAGGAGGTGACCATAATTTGTGATATACATAAATAAAGATAAAAGAGGGGGAAATCCGATAACCAATACAAAAACACAAGAATTAGTTGAGGTATGGATGGAGGAGTCAGATCTAGTTGATATATGGAGAGTGAAAAACCCAGATATCTTCAGATCAACGTGGAGAAGGAAAAATCCGACTACCATACAATGTAGGCTTGACGTCTTTTTAATTTCATTCGGTCTAACTGGTTTTCGTTAGTGGAACAGGTAATTTGCCAGGATATAAATTTGACCATTCCGCGGTCAGTTGAAAATAAAAGTCAACGTGGACCTGAATTTTGGAAGTTAAATTGCTCTCTCTCTCTCTCTCTCTCTCTCTCTCTCTCTCTCTCTCTCTCTCTCTCTCTCTCTCTCTCTCTCTCTCTCTCTCTCTCTCTCTCTCTCTCTCTCTTTCTCTCTTGTGAGAATTAGATTATGTGCAAGAAATGAAACAATATGTTGCAGACATTTATGGCAAAAACGAAAATGAAAATTATATTATAATTTGGGAAATGAACAAAATGGAAATCCGTGCAAGTACTATGCATATTTCAGAAAAAAAGAAAACGAGACAGGAAAAAAACCCAAAGATTTAGAGGAAAATTGGAAACATCTTGAAGAAAATGAAGCAACAAATTCTTAGGACATAAAGTCAGAAGTTGATAATACGAAAATTGAATGACAAACATAATTTGAATATACAGTAAATGGATCAAAATTACGTTAAGAAATAAGATGATATGAATAGGGAGAAAAGCCAACAAAGTATTTCTTTAATTTAGAAAAGAGAAATTATAATAAAATTGTATAAATAATTAGCATCTAGATTAGCTGACTGACAAGTCGACCTATGTCTGATTCTCAATGAAAAAAATAAAATAAATAAAACTGTTACTTGGAAGACAGCTGTACTTACAGTTACCTTTAGCTATTTCAACATGATTTATGTCTGTCGTTCTTTCGTTTTATAAAACCCAACTCTGATAAATGTAGTAGAATATTACAATAATCAGGACTGTTTTACATTTTGGCGTTTTGAACTTTATAGAACCATGAGTTAGATGTATATTATCCTTAGCGGACTTGCAGATGACTTACAATGGCATACGACATTTCTTGAATTCTAAATTATTACCTGAATAAATGATTTATTAGATGACTTGTGGGATTCTATGCTTTCGTCAACATTTAAATTTCCTTTCAAAAATACTTCTGGAAACCATAGTTGAAATATAACTGCTATGATTACATTTTTGGCTCTTGTAATGCAATTTGACTAATGTTCTTGTAATTTTTGACTGTTTTGTGTTTGAAGCCTGATGTCACTTTCTTCTAACTGATGTCTGACATTTGAACCAGTGTACCTGCACATTCCTCCACTGTATTGGCTTTTCACCACTATATTTGCACATTCAAAAGCTTTTTGTTTTGATATACTCTTGGTTTATCTCCTTTAAAACAACACCATGCCATTAGCTATTGTCTAAATCACATCAAATTGTATAATCATGTTGTTTGGATTCTTGCTGATGGTCATTTTAGGCCTAGGGGCTTTTTTGATGGATTGATCTACGTGTTAGTGTCACTTTGTGGACTTGTATGGATGATCTTTGTTGATACGGCTGTTGCAACCAGTACTTTTTAAATGCTGAATTTTATTGATGTTTTCAACCAATTTGGAACCCGTGCTTGCAAATTATCTGCTTAGCTGCAGATTTCGGTCCCTTTTCATGAATTGTACGGTCCTATATGCACATGAGTGATGCACCTGTTCAAGCCAACGTTCTGAAATAGGCCTATAATGCTTAACAAAATTGTTTCCATACTTGTCAGGTTAAAAGTAGACATGGCTTTTTTGACCATATGAACTACTTACACGTCAGTTTTTGGCTTTTTGGGTACAGACGGACTATAAATTTTTGTGATTGAGCTATACATACCAAGGGGCATTGCCTTTGGTCGGAATTGACTTGGATTTCTTTCATTAGGACTATGGTTTGGATATGGTAATGACACTGTCTAATATGAATACATCAAATGGCATCAACCGGGTATGGTATAGCTACTGTTGCCAACCAAATGCTGCAGAAGCAAAAATTATCCCACGTAAGTTTCATTAGATATTAAATTCCAAAAATGCTGCATTGATTCATATACAAATGTTAAACAGACAGACATATATTTATCTGGCCACAAGAACTTGCTTCGTGCTAGATTTTATTTTCCTCTGAAATAATCCAATACAGATGTTTTATCAGTCAGATTTTGTAATGTTCCTCCTCTTATTCTTGTAGGTTCTAACAATGTCGACTTCAAAGACCACAGTTTTAACATTGGTAGTATATATAGAAACGCACGAAAGCAGTCGGTTTTGCCACTTATTAACCGTTATTTTCATATGCTATCACAAGGATATAGTAACAGTTGTCACTAATAAACGTCACGTGTAAGGTTTTCGTGCTGAATTAACAAAGTTTGCCGTCTTGCTTTGATTTATTTCACTCAAAAGTGTACCGAGGCAAAAATATTAACCTGGATATTCTGTACTTTGATCTACTGTTAGACTACAACCGTTGATATATTTTATGAGGAGCTTGAATATAGAACAATCTGTGACAAAAATCAAATCAGCGCCACGTTTGATGCAAACACATGGAGAGACTAAGTATGTTTAGAAATATACAGTTGTACATTATCAGATAATTAATCGCATGCTTATGACAACCATTTTCCCTAAATCACGTTTTGCTAACCAGTAACTTCATGACCTGCCTTCCTTATGTTATGTACAACAATGTTGTAGACAGCAAGTATTTCCCCGTTAAGTCAATCGTAAAGGGCACAAACACAGTGACAATTGCGGGGCTCATTACACCAGAGACTATTCACTATACTCATATAATGTCTGTTCGCTTTTTATCCTCTCGCTGGTTTATATTATAAGAGGAAAAATACACTAATCTGAGCTACAAAACTAGGCAGATGCAGTAAAATTGAGCGGTAATATCATATCACTGTGGCAGTCATCTTAAATTATCTTGGAGTTTACCTGTACTTACGCGCATGAATCATAATATTGTAAAAGATGAACCGTGACATCTATAAAAATTGTTTTGTCTCTCAATTACAAAATGGTACAAGACTTTGACTTTTTAGGTTCATTACCAGGCGACTTGCTTGGACTAGCGGGAGGTGTTTTCTCCGAAAGAGACGACGTATTCTTACGAGATTTGGTTGGTGTTCTTTGCATTTGTTTTGTTTGATCTTGATCTACATTTTGGTGCACGGTGTTACTCTTAATATCCTCTGCTTGTGCTTTTGGTTTGTCTGGTGACTTGGGTTTTTCAATGCCGCCACCAGAGGGCTCTATTACTGATGCGTCTTTGTCATTTTGGTGCACGATGTTATCAGTTATCAACTCTGAGACTGAATTCTTGTTTCCTGGCTCAGGCGATGGAGGTGTTTGCTGCTCATTGTTTTGATTCACACCAACGTGTTCTGCTTGTGCGTCTGGTTCGTCTGGTAGTTTGGGTTTATCAGTGCCGCCACCAGAAGCCTCCACTGATGACGCTCCTTCAATTTCTTCCAAAACGTGCGGGGCTAGTTGCTGCACCAATTCCTCGAATTGTTCGCACAGCCAACTATTTTGTATATCTGTCGAAGGTTTGGAGAAATTGATGTACAGAAGATGCGTAAAGACCATACTCATAGGGCCCTCTGGTGGCCAATGAATGTCCTCCAGAAGCAGTGGTATAATTGGCTTCTTTACAGCATCAGCCAAACTTACTTCTCGCCTACAGTTTGCGGACATTGAATATTTTGTTGTGACACAAGATAACATCACTTTGCAGCCCCTGATACCTTTGTCTATCTTCTCATACAGGGAATCCCCTCCGCCCATTTGAAATATATCCATCCAACAAGAAAACCCTAGTTTCGAAAGTCGACGGTAGAGGGCTCTAACTTGTGGTTGTTTGCCCCACTGGTATGAAACGAACACTGCTGGTGATGTAGTTTCCTGTCAAATAGAAGACACTTAGATGTAATATATTTTTCTGTTACATCTTTGACTATTGTGCCGACCTATTACAGCTATTACTGGTCCGCGCCCAGTGAATACAAATGCATATGCGTGCTTTATAAAATGAGATGATTTACATGCGTCTTGCATTTTTTCTCAGTTCAAGAATCTGTACACTTTGTGCATGTTTCATATTAATGAAGTGACACATAGATGGCAGTTATCCCTGTTCGCACCCTACGTTCTTTCAACGTTGGAAACACGTCAGCGTCACATACACTTTACCAACGTTGGTTTAACATATTGTACTGGAAGGAATAATGCCCAAGACCCAGTGACAGACGTTTTCCCTATCTCACTGGTTTATTGCTTTGTTGAATAGGTCAGAAACCGACAACCTTAATTGAACATATGGAACTATGAGTTTCTTGATTATTTGAAGCAAGTTTCTTTGCAGTATAGATGACATAAAACAAAGTTTCCATATATTTATGTTTACCTCAAAAGAAAACATTACAAGACAAATAAAGAAACAATTGAAAAAGCAATAACTTGAAATTGTCGTACCATACCGGAAGGGGAAATCCACATCCGTGGCAATAATTATACCTAAATAAACTGCTACTATTGTCTTCTACAAATGTTAGTTTGTCACTATTTTGCCTGAAGTTTGCAAGACTTGCTTTTGAACCGTATGTTGCAATTTAGACAGTGTCATTACCATATCCAAATTGTATCTTAATGAACGTTATTTGAATATTAGATAAGTGTTTAATTCGTCAAAAATATAACTATTCTGCCGCGAATTCATGGTATACAGTTTCAAATTTGCATTTTTCGCACCTGTGAATCCAATGAGGCAGCCGTTTGATTAGATGTTCCTGACGGTTGACCGGTGGTTTGATTCTTCTGGTTTATGATGATTTCTTCCTCTGGAGGGTTCCACCAGTTTGTGTATTCTATAAATACGCATAATGGATACAAGTAAGATGATGTCTTGGATTGCAAGATCGGAACGAATGGATAATTTACGTTTATTTTATCAAGCTTATCAAGTTATAGGAAGGAAGGGAACATATCATAATACCACATTTTGAAAAAAAAGGCAAACATACATTCAGAAAGGATCCTTTTGCCTTATTTGCCGATTGTGAATATGATAAATACATTGATTCTAAGTGATCGGTGAACATAAAATATTTATCAATTATAAAATAATATAAATCAGACTTGCCTCCAGAGATCATATCTTCCTTTGGCGCTACATAGTATCCAAGCTGCATCAGTAGTTCCTGGAACTTTGGCAACGGCCAATAACGTTCGTCACTGGCCGATTCTCCGGACCTTGCGAAAAATCTGATGAAAAGGTATTCACCAAATATGGGTCCCATTGCGCCTGGGGGTGGCCATGACATTTTCTCCATTAACAATGGAATTACAGGTTTGCCAAGGGTGGCTGACAAATTAACCTAAGTGTAAAAAAAAAAAAGGAATAACATTTTCATTATCGACAAATCATCACCAACTGTCAAACGATAATGCAGACGGTCTGCATTGCGGTTGACCAGCTAAAGAAGAGCAAAACTGGTGTATTATTATCTTTCTCATCAAATCCCCGTCTTTTTTATTGTGTCTAAAAAAATGACGCGCTTGTGTATGTTGATCCCCTTTTGGACAAGTTGCGACACGATCAAGTGGTTTCAGCAAAGATGAGTTTATTTCATTATGTGTGCACTTAGTAGTAACATGCACAAAGACAGTATGCATAATACTCTCAGAACTCAGCCTTATTTGCATATTAAAATAACTCATCCCGCGGGCCAGCTGGAAAGAAACAATGAAAGAGAAGTTATACCCAAGTATCATACTAACATGGCCTTGTAAAGGAATTTATATGAGCCAAAACTAAAATGTGAGGAACTGAATGTGCATATAAAAACCTATGCACGCTTCAACATTTTTAGCGACAGATTAAACCAAATGATGCTAGCCGACGGTACCCCCCACCCCCACCCCACCACCACCATAACCTCTTAAACAAAACAAATGTCTTTGGAGCTTATTTGTTAGTCCACATCCAAAGCAACGTTACAAGGCTTTTAGAGTAAAAAACTTTAATTGGCATGATTTGGAATCTATCTATGGTGGAATAACTCTATGGTAAAGTTATTTATTATATTTTCATGTTTAATAACAATCTGTCAACCTTACATAATAATGTAAACTGAATCCTACACTTTCTTTCAAACGAAAGCAGAGAGTATATGGTCTTTACGTATATACCTAGTATGGCACTAATGATAAATCTTTCGCGACGCCAGAACACATTGAAATCTACAAACCTCGCGGGTGCAATTAGCTGACTCGGCATACTTATTAGATACACAGCATATGATAACTTTTGCTGCGCGTATCCCGTGGTCTATTTTTGCGAAGAGTTTGTCCCCTCCTCCCATTTGACCAATGTCGACCCAGGCAGGAAAGCCAGCCATTTCTAGATGTTTCTTGAGCAGTTTGACCTCCTGTTGGTGACCCCATTGGTAGCTGATAAAGACAGGGGGTGGCTCTGATATTTCCTCCGGTTCCTCTTCTATTACCCCTTCTGCGTTAGAGAATATATCATACAATGATATTTAGATGAACTATTAATATAATTATCAGCATAATTAGCATGGTCGTAGCCATGGCACTCATCATCGTCGTCATCACGATCTTTATCATCATCAGCAGTACCGGGTACCCTATTGGTACTTACATAAGCATGGCAACAAAATATATGTCGAGTGTAGTGCTAAACCTTTTACTTCATTCAAATACTTCAGAGGTAGTCAAATGACCTCTGCAAAAGCAAGGAATGCTTATTGTTGTACTGAATATGGAAGATCTCGTCATGTTTACAAGGAAGGAAATAAGTGTTAACTATGCATCAAACGTACCAAGTTCCACGCCAGTGAGAGCCATTTCTCAGATGACAATATTCGGTAGTAAAAGTATTCGAGTTATAACATATTGCTAACCAGTGGGGATTTGCAAAAAATACTTTAAACAAAACCGACATCAGATACTAAGCAGAAGCAGCATTACTGTGGGCACTTGTTAAAATATAACCCGATACTATATAGCAGGTACTATGGTGGCTTACTGCATCACATGGCACTGCTCATTTAAATCCACTTACCCACTGACTTTAAAGCTTGTTGTACAATTTCTGTGGCATCTGGTCTGTTTATTTCTCTTAAGGCATTTAAAACTCCAAATGTGGCCTCACTTGTCTTGTGTGTTGCAAACCATTCATTGAGCATTGACATACAGGGGTCGGGCTGAGTGGCCCAATTTCGGACATCTTCAGCACTGTAACCAAGGCGACTGGCCAGAAGCCGCCAATCATGTTCCGCTTCCGGGTTTAGTAGTTTCGACACATCACGTGACCATGCAGGAGCATGGCTGAGAGACTAGGATGGAAAGTTAAAATTTCAATAAGCTTAACTACCGCCTCAGTTAAGCATGCTTAGTTACAGTAAAATTACAGGTCATTGGCTAAACTAAAATAATCAAGAAACGTGTATTGGGTGTATTTGGGGATTTTAAGGTTGTACATCGGTAGAAGTCTATGTGACAGTTACTCCTTGTCTGTTAAACATTCGGTATGACTATTAAGGCAATGTAATCTAAACATTTATCAAAAATGGTAAGATTCGTACTCATTATCTGTGAAACTTATAAATGGATTGCGAAAGGTCATTTCCTGTCTGCAGTCACCTGGTACCAACAACTGTCTGTGGCTAACTGGCATGGGATATAAACTTGGCTCATTTAGAATTAACCAATCACACATGCAAGTCGCATATGCTACGCATGCACATTGCAAGTAATGAAACTATTCTTGTCACAATGAAAAAAATTAACTACATATACAATTACTTCGAACTTAAATCCGAAAGAAAAAGTTATTATTTACATTGACCCTTGCTAAAGGGCAGACAAGAAAGTGTTGAAACTACTTTTGCAGTCGCATAAGGACTTTGTCAGTCTTTCCATTAAGACAGTCTATTTTAGATTCTTTTTTAGTCATCCTGTGTCTATGTATGGCCAAAGCAGACTAGATTTTAACATTTATGTCGCTGCTAAAGGCTGGCTTGTCCCTTATGTTTCCTCCGTTGTTATGTCGCACTTTTGTGCTCTAACCCCTTCCGTCGTGTCACTGCCTGATACCTGACCGTACTTAAACGCGTTATTAAGTTAGAAAGTACTTTTTAAATTGTAATGATTGAAAGATTACATGCCCCCCCCCCAATCATATTTTACATATCAAAAATGAAAAAAAAAAAAAATAGGGAAGCTATGTTCACAATAATATGTATATATATATATATATATATATATATATATATATATATATATATATATATATATATATATGTATATGACATAACAAAAGGAAGATATGAGTTGCCTGAAAACTAATATCAGCTCCATCTGAAAAGGAGGGGGTATATCTGAATCCAGCTATTTCTATCGAAGTGCAGATACTAAAATGCATTTCTCAGTCTGCTGCAGGCCAGACTATACACCAAGAAACAACAAGGTAGCCACGCATGATCAACGCTTATTTTGGTTTAACTTCTTTAATTTTCTCAAGATGCATAAAGAAATGAAACATTTATTACAACAGTATCTAATGTGAAGATAATGCAAACACATTGCATGGCATGGTATGGTTCATGTAATGACCCATTCTCGCCCAACCGGCAAAAACTGACTTGTAGAAAATGTCTGCTCAAATCATCATCATCATCATCATCATCATCATCATCATCATCATCATCATCATCATCATCATCATCATCATCATCATCATCATCATCATCATCATCATCATCATCATCATCATCACCATCATCATCATCATCATCATCATCATCATCATCATGGTTGCCGTCGTCGTCGCCGACGTCGTTGTCGTAATCATATTTATTTATTTATTTATTTATTTATTTATGTATGTATGTATGTATGTATGAATGTATGTATGTATGTATGTATGTATTTATTTATTTATTTATTTATTTATTTATTTATTTATTTATTTATTTATTTGTCTGTCTATGTATGTATCTATCTATCTATCTAACTATCTATTTATCTGTTGTCTTCATGGTAAATAAATGAATGAAAATTGCGCACGGGATACATGACAATATGCTCCAGGTCAGAAGCTGTTCTTGGCAACGTCAGGCGTTCCAAGCCTATCCAAAGGTAAATTTTCGGCCCAGCCTTAATTCAGGGAATTACTTGATACATATACACCAATACAACGCCGCAGTGATATGGCCGCACATTTTGTCTGTTTTAGCACAGAATATCGATATTTAAGGTCTTATTGTCCATATTTGGCAGCTTTTAAGAAGGTGGTTCTCTCCAAGCCCTTCGGTTTTCTCCACTAAACAAGTAAGTACGAAAGAAAACGACACCATCTGTGCCATGGAGAGTGGTTAATATAGGCTTCGTCTGTTTCGCAATCCATGTAAAAGTTATGGGTCTATATTTTTTTTCTAGAGCATGGGTGTTTCCGACACATTTGTGGGACTGAGTATAAACTTCTACCTCAGGCATTATAAATACAAATGTCAGTCATTTATTACCTTTTGATCTATCTCGTCTACTTTTTCCACTGTTTCATCCACGACAGTCTCCAGTTCGTCAATTCTGTGCTCTGCCTTAGTCACATCTTCTTTAATGTACTTAATGTCCTTTTTATTTTTATCTACTTCCTTGCCAATGTTGTCAACATTTTCTTCTGTGGTTGTTACCCGTTCATCCAATTTATCGATTTCTTCCTTTTGTTCGGATACATCCTGGGAGAGTCCTTCAAGGCTGAATACAAGACATAATACTAGTGACGGGGAAAAAGCAAATGCAAACGCATGGCTATATTTCATACGCCATAAGCGGCAAAACACCTAACGCACATGTAATGGTCGGTGTTAAATTGAATGTTATGAGAACAAACATACAGTCCTGACGTAATGGCTAGCTACGTTAATCCGATAACAAGTGGAAGATAATATCGTACACAATATAGAAAAATGCCAAAATTACAAACTAAGAAGACAACAGTTATGATGGATATAAGTTTGCAGTATTTCCATTATATTATTTACCTAACTATATTGAACCAACAACCAGTTGTGTAGGATAAACAAATTATGATTTAACGCTTTTAGTGCCCTTCTTTGGACTAGGAAAGCTGCTGACCTGGAGTATTATAATCTGTGTAACTACACGCATGCTGGAACTTGATTAGAAGGTTTTTTACTTGGAACATGAACCTACCGCCCTTTTTTATAATTCAGAGCAGTTCTTCTAAAGAAGTTCGTTGTTGGCACTGAAAGGGTTAACTTTGTACCGCGCATTCCAATTAATGTTTTACCTCCTCCCTTCGATGACGTCAATTGCTGCTTGAGCATAATCTTTTAACTGTGGGTTCGTTTTCTTCTCTTCAATCTTGCCTCTAAACTCCCCAAGAACTTCAGGGAAAGCCACTCCGATCGTCTTGATGTTGAAAAGAAGTGACATTTGCAGCATAACGTCGCAGCTCAACATCACGTCAAAAATCACACCGATGTATTTTCGAGCATGCTCCTAAATAAATCACATGAAAAAAGCAGAATAAATACGAGAGGCAACTCCTATTGGCCAATCAAGCATATTATCTATCTGAGCACTGAAGACAAGTGACATATTAGGGAAAAATGGAGGTCATGGCACCTAAGCCATGTCCATATCTTGCCAATCTTAACATAATCGTATGGTTTTGCTTTTCGGTCAGATTTTAGTGCACTTTTGGGATTTTCCGTGTTGTATTTTGAAGTGTTAACTCTTTCAGTGGCAAATTTTGGACTGACACAACAGCCTTTCTCGGCGCCCCTCGGGCGCAATGCCGCCAATGCGCGCCGAGATAAGCTGTTGACTTGAGGTATTCTCGCTGGAACGACAGGAACACTGGTACTTAAATGAAAGGTCTATTTACGAGGAATACGAATCTGGGATCCTAATGATAATTCAGACCAGTTTGACTTCAGTTCATCGACTTAATACGGAATTGGCACTGAAAGAGTTAAGTCCCCGTAGCTAGTGGCTCTGACATTCACATGTCCATACATGATATTTTGATACATATGTCTATCTGACGGTTTTACGCTTGGTCTATTACTTACGGTACTGAATTGAACAATTCCCACTTTCAGCTTAACTTTAGGTCCCATGGATTACTTTCCTATTAATGAATATTTCATAAAACATGGGCTAGGAATTCTCCAATACCAACGTATAAGGCCGATAACAGAATGGCAGGGTCAGTAAAAAAAGAAAGAAAAAAAAGCTTGAATTCTACATAACTATATATATGCACGCCGAGTTAGCGAATACATAATCATTACGTCATCATCTTCGTAAATTTGAAAAGGTCTGGAGGGGGAGGGATCTATTTGTAAAAGCACAGCATCCATACAACAATTTTCACAAAATTACGATGCATGCACCGTAATGTTGGTATGTATTTGTTCACCAGTAGCACTTACCGACAGAAGGTCCCAAACTCTGGTATCCCAGAACTACATAAGGTTTAGTATCCACATTTTTCGCCATATTTGATTACCTTTATCGAGATTACATTCTGATAACATTTCAAACCATTCTCTGGAGAAGTTTCAAGAATAAGAGATGCTGCATCATCATCTTCTCTGCATAGATGATGGAGGCTCAAGTGAGGGCCATCTTGTGCAAAATCAGGGAATTCCATAGTACTGATTTTTCAATAATGCGATACATGCACTCCATTGCTATGTACATGCTAAAGTTTAGCTCTTGTCAAAACATGGTCCCAAAGTATGACATTCAATAAATTTGTCAAAAAGTAACATAGTCGTATCCTTTTTGCACACGTGCTCATTTTTAGGTAGATGGTTATATTCTGGAGAAATTTGAAACAATTCTGCGCCAGCATTTCGAGAGATGTTGAAAAGAACAGTAACACACAAAAAGTCATTAAAAAAGAAAGAAAGAAAGAATAAAAAAGAAAGACATAAAGAAAGACATAAAGAAAGAAAGAGAGAAAGAAAGAAAGAAAGAAAGAAAGAAAGAAAGAAAGAAAGAAAGAAAGAAAGAAAGAAAGAAAGAAAGAAAGAAAGAAAGAAGCAAACGCCACCAAGATGTTAAGCACGTGGCCAAGAGTAACCTTGTTTGCAATAGCAAAGCGCTTGGCAACGAGGTTCTTGAAAAAGAAGAAAATTTGATTTTAAAAAGTAAACCATTCCCCACAAATAAAACAACTCGTCGCGTCAAAAAGTAACATAGCCGTATCCTTTTTGCACACGTGTTCTTTTTAGGTAGATGATTATATTCTGGAGAAATTTGAAACATTCTGCGCCAGCCTTTCGAGAAATGTCAAAAAGAACCTTAACACACAATAAGTCATAAAAAAGCGAAAGCAGGCGCCACCAGAATGTTAACCACGTGGCCAAGAGTAACCTAGTATGCAATAACAAAGCAATTTGCTACGTAGTTCTTGAAAAGAAGAAAATTTGATTTTAAAAAGAAAAACATTCGCCACAAATAAAACAAATCGTCGCATCTTTATCTTCATCGAAAATTCGTGGGAAAATATCTATGTGCCAAAAATTAAAACATTCGTTGCAGCCATCTTTGAGAAGTCGACAATGAAAAAGTCAAACAGACAGGAGGGATGGACAGACGAAGGATGCAAACGAATCTCATCAGCTAAAATACTCTTTGCTAATATAATTTGATTAAAAGGGCACTCAAAAATTATCCACGATAAATATATGTGCTCAGATACAGAATATAGATAGTTTATATGACATCATAATTATTAACGTCATATTATAAATGTGGGAGCTTATTTCAACATTATATGTTAACTTTCAAGTTTTATCGCACGAGACATGTTACCATTAATATCATATCTTAAAGACTGTTTATATTCCCTTGCGTGTTTATCATTTCCCTGTATAGGCATATATTTATATAATCTTATACATATCTTCTGAAGCTGTCTTAAAAAGTTAAAATCTAAACAGCGTCACGAGCACCATCATTTTGTGACAAATTGCAAATACATTATGCAATGTGACCTTGTATAAACCTCTGAATTGCTGGCTATTATTGTTCAATATGCAAGGTCTTACTTCATCCACCGTTCCCAAAGGTGCAAGAACCATCCCCAGTTGCCCCGTAAGATTGGCCTTTGCCTTCGCTGCTTTGATGATTTTGTCGTCGAAGGGAAAAAGGTCCTTTGGTCTGTGGCTCGAGAGTGTTTGCATAATGAAGAAGGCTTGATAACATGTGTCATCATCTTCCAAGAAATCGCACAGCCGCGCCACTTGCTTGTTCGAAAAGACCTAAAGTTGAAAAATGATACGAGTCTGCAAGTTGAAAATTGCGAAAGTCCATTGGTGTCAACGTTACTTCAATTGCTGCTTTCAATTAACAAGATACTATTATGCAATTATTAGATACTATCTTATACGTACAAGCCGACAATCTTGTAATTACAAAAAAAAAAAAAAAAAAAAAACCCTTGGAATTACAAGATAATTTCTTGTCCCGTAAGATTGGCATTTGCAGGGTAGTTACATTGTACTTGCCAGATTATATCCTGTAATCAGTGGATAACTATCTTGAACTTACATGATGTTCTAATTATACATCTTTTCAGTTCGTTTACTTTGCTGTTACTTAATCGATACTGTAGAGTTTCAGTTTTTCTTACGTGAGGGTCGTCTTTCGCGAGCGTGTAGAATAATCCCATTGTGCAGGTTTGGATCCAGCCATCAGTGTTTGCCATCACACCCATGAATTCATCAATTCTCTCCTTAAATATATCTGGAGACTTCTCTGCCATTTGCTGAAACTGAGCTATAGGAAATTTGTCGTGGCCATTATCATCATCATCATAATTATCATCATTATCATCATCATCGTCGTCGTCGTCGTCATCATCAGCATCATCATTTTTTTTCAATGTATAATATACGGGTTTTATTCTGTTGCATCGATGGCATTATACATAGAAAATGTTTGGATCGCAGTTTTGTAAATATTGACACTCAGTGGTTACAAAATAACGTCATCCATCTTTCACTGAATTTTATCATTATTTTCTTTGAACAACAAGACATGAGGCTTGTGAAAATCGTGTGCTCAGCTAAACTTACATGCCCAGAATGAATTACCATTGCAATCCCCATTTACTTACATAGTCATCAACAGGAAAGCATGCATCAACTTTTTTACAATTCCCACGAGCTACGTTTCTATGAGGTTTTATATCTATCTGAGTGGCGTTTTTGGTGAAAATCGAAAATAGGAAAAACACACAAAAATTTTGAAGTAGTTCTGGCTGATGGTTCTGGAGAGGTAAAAAATGTGTGAATTTCCATTCTAATTCCCATTGACTTAGGGGCTGCATGCATTCACCGACAGGTACCCGAATTGAAAAATTTGTCACGAATCCGATACCCAGAGTATCACCACATAGTGAACAAATTTGTTTAGCACTCCCACAAGCTACATTTTCACAGTGTTTCAGAACACTTTGAATGGCGGTTTTGGACAGGAACTTTAATAGCAAATAGCGAAACAAACACACATAAATACACACATAAACACACATACACAAAGACAGAAAGAAAAAATACAACACCGCCTCTTTAAGAAATTAAGAACTGGGGTTTTCAGAAGTGCCTCTATGGAATCTCAAAGTGATTGCTGAGAACAATTTTTTCTGAGAGTTAAAAAAACAACAACAAAAGATGAAATCCTCAAATATGCAGAACAAAGCGGTCCTTTGACATTTAGAATAATATCAAGTCACCTTTCCGATCATCATCACTTTTTACCATATATCAAAGGCTTCCCCCGCAAACTTTTGAAGTCATCATTTCTGAAGTGAAAAATCAACAGGGTCCGCTTTTACGAAGATAAAAGCTGATATGTCAGTTTTACCTTTGAAGGTCTCTCGAGGTCAAAATTAACAACACCCAAAGAAATACCATGAGGCACTTTTCTGCCGGTGCTTCATAGTAACCATGGGCGTAGGGAACAACATTACCAAGACCAAAGCCAATATATAAGTTTGACCTTTCAGTCATATAAATCTGTAAAATCTCAGCTTTGACCTTGAAACAAAAAAAAAAATACATAAAACTTGAGAAATGAAGCAGTACCCCCCCCCCCCCCCACCATAAACGTCTTCTGTGATTTATACCCTGTCCTTTCAGACTTAAGACCGATAATTGTCTCTCCTCACGCTGCATCAAATTAAATGAACTTCTTTTTGTCGTATTCAGGGCAATTATCCAGTGTCTGGGACTTCAGGCATTGATAATGATATTAAAGGAATAAAATCTGAAATGAACTGTGGCACAGTCAGGGATCCTAGATCTGACCTCCTACCATAAGAACTTTCTAACATTAAAACAGTAGAAAATCGTGACATGGAACGTTTGCACAGCGGTCATCAACGAAGGCCCTACCCAGCCTGGCCCATGCAGCCTTTGGCATTGCAGAGGCCTGCCGTCATTTAAATATCAATGAATCCCGTTTGTGAACCATGTCCATGACGGCCAAAAATTCTTGCAAAACAGTTCCCCGAAATGGCGAATACACTGAGCAGAATACTTGTCAAAACATTGAAAAACATCCTCATGACGCTTGTGTTCTTGTTTTTGGACTTAATCACTTCGAATGGCTTTATGTTAGGGACAAATTAAGGTTATCGTGTCTCTTGACTCAACGGCACCCATCGGCTACAAACAGAGCTTGACCAGATGCAAAGGTTGTGGCTAAAGTGTGCACTCTGACTGATTGCGTTAAAAAAGGGTGGTGGGAGCCGGCGGGCAAGAGAAAGGTTTCCGGCGTTTCCAATTTTTGCGGCTCTCTTAGATATTTCTCCCATACGCGATTTAAAAGGTGTCTAATTCATTTTAAACGTAGGGATTGCATTAACGTTTGGTACAGGTTTGTAAAATACAATGATACACTAGCCCGTTACATAATTGTTGCCATACTATCAACACTACGGAACATTAATTTTCATGACGACGCGTGGCCTTGGGTTACACCAGGCACACAGTTGCAGTTCTCGTCTGCCAGGAATTACACATTCCATTATGTGTCCACCCTCCACAAAGCAGTTTCTACTGCCAATACCTAGCATGTGTTGTGAGCAAATTGAGCCGAGTCCTAGAATCAAAACCTCAGAGACGTGTTTCCAGCTATTGTTTGATGGCACAGAGTCCACGTGTTGAAATCGACTTAGCTATGTCATCACACTCATGCACCACACAGTCTCTTGAATATTACAGAAACGGCAAACAAATTCACAAATAAAGAATATTTGAGCCGAAAGTCCTGCACTGAAGCCCACATCTGTCATACAGTGAGAAGCACAACAACTGTTAACTCTTTTTTCTGATGATTTCTGCAACGAGCGCAGCGGGCTTTGCATCTGGCAGCTTTGTCTTAGCGTGGACGTGAGGAAGGACCTGCCAACCCCGTCCATAAAAGCTGGAAATAAGGCCTTTAAGCAAAATCAAAAATCACATAAGCTCAAGAGTGTCAAAGAAATTTCAATAATGTTCGCAAAGTATTGTTTTTTGAGTCCGAGAATTACTGAGATTGATTTGGACAACCCTGCTGAGACGTACTGCAGGAAAATTGAAAAATTGAGAAAAAGCAGATTACACTTATAAAACATAGGAAAAAAAACTGCAGAACCACCCCTTGAACCAATTGAAGCTAAGGGGTCCCCATATTGTTCCCACGTAACTTCAAAGCAATTGCATTGGCACGTTTGGAGATGAAGATTTTATAATGTTTTCCCCAAAATAAACAAAAAAAAAAAAAAATTTTTTTTTAAATCGTTGTGACGTGACCATTTGAGTAAACCTGATGGCAATCTATCAAAAGTATACCACCATCACGTTTCAAGTAAATCCGGCCGATGTTTTTTGAGAAGTCGAAAATATAAAATGTAGCAGAGGTTCGCTGTCATTTTTCAACAAATTCAGGAGATGTTTTCGGATTTATCAGTAGGAATTCTATCTATCTATCTATCTATCTATCTATCTATCTATCTATCTATCTATCTATCTATCTATCTATCTATCTATCTATCTATCTATCTATCTATCTATCTATCTATCTATCTATCTATCTATCTATCTATCTATCTATCTATCTATCTATCTATCTATCTATCTATCTAATCTATCTATCTATCTATCTATCTATCTATCTATCTATCTATCTATCTATACATCTATCCATCTATGTACGTATGAGTGTATTTATTTATTTATGTACTTATTTATCTATTCTTTTATTTATTTATTTGTTTATTTATTTATTTATTTATTTATTTATTTGTTTATTCATTTATTTATTTTTCGTAAAGCATGCTTTATTGGTGGATGGTACGGTATAATGACAACTCTATAAAACAATATACAGAAGTCGTATTATAATTATATGTTTCCCAACATACAGAATGTTCTTGGCCTTACCTATTAGATGCACGTCCTCTCCACTGAGATATTTATCTATCAATACGGTGGCGTCATCCCCCAGTAGCTCTACGTCCGTGATACCACTCATAATATTATTTGCATCACGTTCCATGATTTCATCCCCACATTCCCATAATTCCTTGACCGCCTGTAGAACTGGCCTCACCACTTCTGTCTGCTCTCTGTGCTGTCAGAAATATATAACATTTTAACATTTCCTCATTACCATACGCTTTCTGGGTATTTAATTATGCATCTAGATTTACTGTATGAAGTTTGGTGTTTCTGTGCCCAGTAGTTTTCAAGTTATTAAGTTGCAAATTACAGTGGAAAGTAATGGGAATACACGGCCCTAGCCCTCCACTCACTGCAGTGCCCTCTTTTGGGCAGTTCTTGATCCTTCTGTTCTAACCTTTGCCTATTAAAATTGTTTTCTTCTTTATAAATTTACAGTACAATATGGAAATGATGCAAAATACGATGAAAAGGTAGTCAAAATGCATTGCCTTGCCCTGCTACCTTGTACTTAATAAAACACATACAATATTTGTTACACGTCATTCATATGCAAATTTGTATGGAGGCAAGTTAGACAGGAGAAAGAGAAAGAGAGAGAGAGAGAGAGATGAGAGAGAGAGAGAGAGAGAGAGAGAGAGAGAGAGAGAGAGAGAGAAGCAGGAAGAATGGCTATTGCAGAAATAGAGGTATAAGCATGAGGATAACCTGTTGTAACTTATGTCTGTGGATGAAGATTATTGCATTGATTTGTATGTCACTTTGAAACAGCCAGTTTTTCATGACATATCCTTGGAACAAAGTAATGGATGGACAAACTTAAATTGATGGGCCTGACACACTCAACATTCTGGGTCCAACATAAAGTACAATGTGACCAAAGTAACGTGTATTGCTTTTGGGTTTTTTTTGGGGGGGGGGGGCGAGTTGATAATTGTATTATAGGTATATAATTGTGTTTGGAACGAGCGGGACTCGAACCAGCAACCTTTGGCACCAGTCGCCTAGCTGAAATGGGAAACGCACATATCCACTCGGGTAAATCCCTATTCTAAAAAGAATGGTTCAATGGAGGTAGTTATGTGCAAGTGCCATATCGACACGGTTATGTAATATATTTATTGAGTCCGCATATATTCCAGAACCACTGGACCTAAATCCTCCAGCATGAAGGAAATGCCGAAATTATGTTTTTTTATGTTTGGAACGAGCGGGACTCGAACCTGCAGTATGTATTTATCTGTTGATTGGATTGGAATCCGAGGTTTGTCGCTAAATTCCCTGATTATTCATTGAATTCAAGAAATTAAATATCAAAATAAATAAATAAATAAATAAATAAATAAATGAATGAATGAATGAATGAATGAATGAATGAATGAATGAATGAATGAATGAATGAATGAATGAATGAATGAATAAATAAATAAATAAATAAATAAATAAATAAATAAAATAAAGTGTTGACAAAAGTGTAATTTTGACATCCTTAAACAATATGTTTGTACAGGTAAGATAAGGGGAGAGTGTGATAATTTTATCAGGCATAACCATTTGAAGATGTGGCAAGTAAACCATTTCATTTTGCAAGGCATTGTGAACTTGACCTATCACCTAAAGGTTACGCTATTCCCAAGGTACGTGCACTCAAATTTGAAATTCATTTTAATATTAAGTGTTATAATGTCACACCTTAATTGTTATTATGTGGCTGGCGAAATCAATCCTTTGGATCTTCTACTTCACAATTGAAAACTGTTGTCATACGACCAATGCCGAGGAACGAACTTGATTCATGATGGAATTCCCGCTTGAATTTGGTGCTAGAATGTCGGATTGTTTGCCCAAAAGTTTTTCTTTTTTTTTTTTTTTTTTTTTTTTTGTTGTTGTTGTTGTTGTGGCATACTTGTCACAATTTTAGGCGTGTTGCCATGGATATATGTGAATTTTAAAGGATGATCAGGTTGATATACCTGCAAAAATAGTTATAGGAAAAATTGGTGAGTTGCAGTTTGTCGGTATGTAAAGAAACAGAGAAATCATCTCATGCGTGAAGTGAAATGGTGATCCAGATGTGAACCTCATTTCAAACCTTGCTATGCGTAAATTTTATCATCCTGTTGGTCTTGTTTTAAGGATAATTTATTACAGTATGTGCCTTTTTGTCATTTTTTATAAGGCCAAGAAGGCAACATTTCGCCTGGTTGTCACTCTTTCTCGTGAAGGCACCTGGTGGATCAAATAACTTTGTTCCTCCTAATGGCATGCTGTTGCCAAGAGCAGCCAGCAGGAAGTGGTGTGCCATGAAAATTAGATACCCATAGCACCCCCTCTTGTAGCCACGGCGCAAAGATATTTCAATATTTGGCTAAAAAATTGGTGCGAGGGGAATACCCGAAAAATTGTATCCTGTACATAAGATTTTTAATATCGCGCTTTGCGGCACAGCTTCAGTCAAAAGAAAAAGACTAACCCTGTAAATGTAATCCTCCATTATGTCTTTACATAAAGTCCAATGTATAGACTTTTCGTCGCTTTTTTCGGGGTCATCAAAATCTTGATCTTTGCAAAATAGGAAAATCTTAGTGACTTCAGGCACAATCTTCCCTACATCTGGTCCATCCCTAGAAAAAAAGTAAGCCCACGTACAGCTAGGAATCATTATTTTTGTCATAATAGTTTCTCAGTTAATCTTATGGTTGGCCTTCTTGAACATACAAATATAAAATCACTTGAAACTATCACGAGAACAGTATTTTAATCATAACAGTACGAAATAAATCCAAGTGCCAACATTCCTTTTAACGATTCTGCGTTTTCTTCATCGTTAAACACAGGGAAGCACAACTGATTCCAACCTTTTTTGCACAAATATACAATGATTGAGATTTCTTGAATGACTACTCCATAATACTGCTGCGACAATAACTGAGACATAAATTTTCAGGTCTCGATCTTCATTGCAATAAATATAGATGTTTTTGTCAATTATTAAATTAAATTTGCGCCTGTGTATTACCGTTATTGGACAACTAAGCTCACTGGGGCAAATAGATACATTCATATAATGGTATATTCTCCAAAATAGAGCAATTGTAGTTAAACCTCCCGTAAATTTCCCAAATAAATATCAAACTACATTTTTACTCGTACATACATCAAGGCACGGAAAAGATGTGTAGATAGCAGTTGCAGAAAAAACACGGCATGACAGCTTTGAGGCATATCTGGAAATGACGTCACGGCTTCGTACATCCCATTAAGTGCTTCCTTGTAATATTTTATATCAATCTAGAAACAATGTCATGCATAATGCGATTATCTTCCAATTCTAAAAAGAGTAGTGGTTCAAATCAATTGAAACAATCTACCTTGAAATAATATATGAACGTTACACATTATTCAGTCATTCGGATTAGTTTTAATCCTTTCTCGTTTTGACACACTTGGCATGGAAATACGGCCCCTCGAAAAGTCTGGCACTTATTAAAATGGAGCCAACTTTGAACATGCATGTCAGCTCATAATTGGTAGTTGCACAAATAATGAATTTGGCATCTTTCTTAATACTGTTCCAGGACATGTCAAAGAACATTTCTCTCAACACGAGAACACGAGTAATGATTAGACAATCCATTCAATTCAAAGGCTCTTGACTGCTTCGGAAATTTAAATGCTGCGCCAGCCAGCTAGATTGTAAAATTACTTAACCGCTGTTGCCTTTGGTCTGGTTTGGATCCACAGAATACATTTTCGTCCAATAATTACAGTTCACACACACACACACACACACACACACACACACACACATATATATATATATATATATATATATATATATATATATATATATATATATATATATATATAGATTATAGATTATAGCATGCTTTGTTGACGATATGAAGTATATCAACGAAAACTGGATGCCATATACCAGAACGAGTGAGCAAATCGAACGAGTTCTACTATATGTTATCCAGTGCAAGTTGATTACTTCATATCGTCTACAAAGCATATTATAAAATGTTTATCTCATGTTTGGGTCGATTTGTACATTTCAATACACGAAGCAAAAACAAGAACGACATTTGCAGAAAGATTTACTAGTCATCAACACAATTACCGATGGAACCGGAAGAATGTCTTGGGTGGTTTATGGGCAATAACACTGCCCACAACAAAATATACAATGGAATAGGTCCTACAGCTGGTTTGAGGGTCATGCCTATTGTCTGCGGGTCAATTAAAATTCTCAAACCGGACGGTGGGCAGTATATACCAAATACAGCTTACCCACAATTTCTGGGTATTTAAAGCCCCCAGGTAGCGCATTGAAACATGCAAACATGGTTTTTAGGCATTTTTCAACTGGCGATAAAGCCAACAACAGCCCACAAGATGGTCCGATGATTATAGTTCTGCCCATAAAGCACCCAAGACATCTATATATATATATATATATATATATATATATATATATATATATATATATATATATATATATATATATATATACATACATATATATATATATACATATATATATACATACATATATATACACACACACATATATATATATATATATATACATATATATATACATACATATATATACACACACATATATATATATATATATATATATATTTATATATTCAATATTCAATACACTACCTAGGGGGTTTCAGAAACGTTCAAAGTAGCAGATCTGCCCATATATTATGGAAAGCTATAAATGCCCAGAAATTGTGGGAAGCTATACTTGGTATATACTGCCCACGGTTCGGTTTGAGGAATATAATTGACCCGCAGACAATGGGCACGACCCACAAACCAGCTGTAGGACCTATTCGGATGTATATTTGTTTTGTGTAGTGTACAATTGCCCAAAAAACCACCCAAGACATGTATGTATATATATATATATATATATATATATATATATATATATATATATATATATATATATATATATATATATATATATATATATATAATATGAACTCAAGATGTATATTTGCATACTTATATACCGATGATATATCTACATTCATCTCCGCCATCGTTGTTTGCCTTTAATTGACAACTATCAGTCCAAACTACCCAGAAATCTCCCGCTTGATTGTGTATCCATGACAGAATTTAGTGTATTTTGTTACTTATTGACAAACTGCATGAATCAAACTTTAATTACCTTCCATGGTACATGGTCGGTGCTGCAGCAGACTGCATGATAGACTATGATGTCTTTATGGCGTTCCTTTATCTTGGCCAGGCACACCTTGACCAGTTGATATAAACGATCCCCTGCCGCGGCAGTTTGCTTTTGGGACCTGTTCAAGAAAGTTTTTCATGCCACTATTCCACGTATTTTCTAATATTGCTGTTTTGGGAGGGCACAGATTTTTTAATGCTTTTTGTGATATGTGGGTACGACATTATGAATACGGCTTCTTGTTTCCTATCCAATTAAACAAACAATTACCTGTAATAAATCAATACACCAAAATACATTTTGAAAAGGGACAAAATGTTGATGTCAGGTTTGACAATTCAACTCCTGTCTACCAAACCCCAAATTACATAATTTATGTTGCATGTAAGAAGAGGGTTGTGTGACCAGCCCATGCTCAGCTGAACTAAAAATTCCAAACACTAGTGGCCCTATGACCTTGGCATAGGGTCAAGTGCACTCATGTTCTGTTTAAGTCTGACCTTTTTAGAAGGACACTAACATGGTCCTGGGTCAAATAGCTCTCAACTTTACCAATGTTTCATGTAAGTGGCCCTGTGACTTTGGGAAAGAGGTCAAGGTGACACATATACTGTCAATCTGTGTACAAAGGACCAGCACCATGTAAAACACCAAAGTCTTGACTAAAGTAGTTTTCACGTTGTCAGCGGTAAAATCACGAAAAGGGCTCAGATCTTGTAAATGAGGTCACGCTCACCCATGTCCCTTGTAAATCTCGCACTCCTGTCCAGAAGTGCTTTCATATCATTTAAAATTATTGGCTGAGCAGTTTTAGAGAAAATGACTTTCTAAGATTTTGCGGAAAAACAAACAAAAGATTTCACGTATATTAAAAAAAAATCACGGAAATGCAAAAACCTGAACAAACTCAATGAAGCCCTACCCGTACATTCGCACCATGTTTAAAGTAAATCTAGTTGACGGTTTTGGACAAGAAGTATAAAACGTGAATCATCTTTGCATTGATGTACATAGTAATCAATAGGATGGTATGCATCAACAGATACGTACCGAATTTGAAAAAAAAACAAAACAAACAAACAAACAAAAACAAAAAAAAAAAAAACAACAAAAAAACAAACAAACAAACAAACAAAAACAACAAAACAAAACAAAAAACAACAACAAAAAATAGGAATCCGCAGCATTACCACCTAGTAAAAAGTTCGTTTGACTCTACAATAAGGTAGATTTTCATCACGTTTCAGCACAATCTGAAGGATGCTTTAGCAGAAAGTAAAAAATAAAATAAACAAAAACAAACGCAGATTCGCAAAAAATAGAACAAATACAGCGCCACCTGTTGAACAAATTAAAGTCTAGTGGTATTCAGAAGTGTCCGCAAGCAGTTCCAACGCAATTAGCCAAACGGTTTTCCGAGTGTTTTAAGGTTGTGCCGCACAGTAAGAAAATTCCTTAAAGAAGAATCCAAAAACCAATGGAGCATAACCATTTGAACACACTAGATAGCCCACCCAAAGTACAATCCTAATAACCTTTTAGTTATTATGAAAGGCAATTTCGGAGAAGACAAAAATGTGAACTACCATTGCCACCTCATAGACTCGCATAGTAATCAATCGAAATGCATGCATCAACCGACAATTACTTGAATTCATAAGAAAAAAAAAAGTAAAAAACAAAAACCAAAAAAACAACAACAGTTTTTTGAGATTTAACAAAAGTTTTGCTCTAAAAATTAACAAAAGCAATCATTAAAATAAAAAAGTCAATACAAGATAGCCATTTGAACAAACTTGGTAGATTTCTACCCAAGGAACATTCCCATTAGAATCGAAGAGAATATAGCTGTCGGTTTTGAAGAATTCAAAAATATGAATGGTATAAGACGCCGGACGGACGGACGACGGATGCCTACCCACCACGGAACCCCAGCTGACTGACAAGGCAGCTGAGGTAAAAACTGAAAATTGCCTAATGACATCAATGCTCGTTAACGGTAAAATATATTGGAGGCATTATTTTATTTAACGATATACAATGAAGTTAGATTTTATTTCTTAAACAAACAATCCGCCATGTAGAATCATTCATTCTTCAACATTATTGTATATTCTTTCAAATGGTGACTCACTTTAACTGTTTCAAAAACTCCTCCATGACATCGGTGTATCCACTGAAACTCCTATCTCCATCCGCTTCTAAGTCGGTGAGTTTCATGTATATATCAAATATACGGGAAACCCATTCTGGCTTATCCTGAAAGACACACATGTGCATATGTGTAATTCCGCCTACCCAGAAAGTGAATCACACAACCCCAAGGGAAATAAAAGGGAAAAACTGAACAAAACGAAATGAAAACAAAAATAAAGATTAGGACCGTGGCGCGTACCCTCCGCTCAAGTGGCAGTGAGACTCCGCTCAAGAGACAGTGAGACGAAATAAGTTACATGTATATGCAATATGTCAAGGCGGTAGGGTGGTCCAGAAGTCACATGTATAAAACTAAAAAGCTAAGCTAAATTATATAAATAATATATATATATATATATATATATATATATATATATATATTATATATATATTATATATATGTATATATATTTATGTATATATATATATATATATATAGAGAGAGAGAGAGAGAGAGAGAGAGAGAGAGAGAGAGAGAGAGAGAGAGAGAGAGAGAAGAGAGAGAGAGAGAGAGAGAGAGAGAGAGAGAGAGAGAGAGAGAGAGAGAGAGAGAGAGAGAGAGAGAGAGAGAGAGAGAGAGAGAGAGAGAGAGAGAGAGAGAGAGAGAGAGAGAGAGAGAGAGAGAGTATGGTGATTGTTTGGAATTAAAAATATATTTTATCGATGAACTGCTAGAAGATAAGTCCAATGGATGCACGCGGACACGTATCCTCCTTGAACCCCTGTTATTCAATATTCTTCTCTTAAATTGTCGCTATATAATATAACACTAAATTCTAGGTGCAGCTACAATGAGTTTCCTAGTTAGACGAATGTCAATCTGAGTCGGTAATGCCGAGATGGATACATCTACAGATCGACCACATTATTTTTAAATTTAATATTGACCAAACAATAAGTATCACAGATCAATATAAAAGTCATACAGACAACACAACAGTATTATCAATATAATAGCCCATAGTAATATCATTTCGATGTATTCAACACTTATGTGTAAGCTTCAGGAACTTTCTAATTCATTTTTTGCCAAAAAGAACTAACATACGGGCTGTCAACTAAAAACAATTACAACACATTAGTAGAGATTTTGTCACTTGCTGTTGAATAGTACCTCAAAATGTTCGAAAGATATCCAGAAATGAATGCGTAAGCTACTCTTAATCC
>CAXHWN010001848.1:0-16000 GCA_964020975.1 Hermodice carunculata | reverse complement strand
TCCGGCTATTCTCTGGAAATGCGGGAGCAACAAAACCCACAACAAAAGAGCCAAGATTTTATTCTATTCAATACATTATTGAACTTTCTGGTAGTGTCATCTTGGCATGTGGTCAAGTATGGACATCAAAAGGAATGCTTCGGGACAGAAATCGATCAATATGGGTTATTTGGCACCCCGTGAATCTAAATATGAATACTTGTGGACTTTCCAAAATGTTCAATAACATGAAATGTATCACCTGCAACGAACAGGTATCAAAGGGATTCGCACAACTTCAATAGTGTGCGACAGAATGTCCTTTGTGAATCTACACATGAATACTTGTGGACTTTCCAAAATGGTAAATAAAATGAAATGTATCACCTGCAACGAAGAGGTCTCAAAGAGATTCGCACAACCTAATTGGAGTGCGACAGAGTGTTCTTTGCTTGAACAGATATCTGCCTTACAGTTATGAAACAAGGTGTCTACGGACATCAAGGACAACAACTTGTGCCTTTCCATGTTCTATCCAATCACAAAATTTAATGAAAATTAACCCTTAAAGCGCTGATGTAACATTGCGTCAACAGCTTCCGTAGGGACACTTTGCGCGCATTGCGCGCAGTGTTCTCAGGAAAGCTGGTGACTAAGAGTACTCATTGCTTTAGGCCATGCTTGCCGGTATTTGAAAGAAAGGTATCTTCATGAGGATTTTGAATCTTTTAACCATTATATGTTTAACGGTAATGAGAAAACGACTATAGCTGTGACAAACACTTTAAGGGATAATTGACAAGCAAAGTCCATCCAGGATTGTGCTACTGTATCACATATGGTAATATTTCCTTTTATATTTTTATTTATGTATTTATTTTTTATTTTTTATTCGAATATACCCATGCAGGGGCACTCGTTCAGCCAGCGGCTGTTCTTCCACGAGGCCCTGTTACAGATAAAATACAAAGTAATACAGAAAAATACATACAAGTGAAGAAATATATACAACATAGTTTTGCTTTAAACATACATAGTGCATATATAAACAAATCAATGAAAATAGTGTTTTTTTTATAATAAGTTTTAAAATAATCCATGTGGTCACTTTCCTGCAAAAAGTTTGGAAGGCTGTTCCACACTACAGTACCATTGTATACAAAGAATCTTTAAAAGATATCCGTACGTGGAAAAGGAGTACAAACACTCATTGATTTGACGTGTCTGGTATATGTTAGTGTCCCTCAGAAGGTTTATTTAGTCAGAAAGATAATTTCGGGCTAAACCGTTTATACATTTAAACATAAAGTGTGCGGTGTAAAATTGCTTCTGCTCTGCTATAGTTTGCCATTTTAATTGCTTTACTAAGTCCCCCCCCCTACATTATATAAGCACAGTTTCCTGTTATTACCCGAGCGGCAGTATTTTGTAATCTCTGGGCCATTTTAAGTCCCTTCGTGCTGCAGGTTTCCCATACTGTGTCAGCCTAGTCAATGCAAGGCAATATCGTCGTCTTATAAATTAATTCGAATATATTCTTTGGTAAAAACTTACTTAATCTTCTCAAAACAGCTAGTTTAGACATAACTTTAACATGTTATCTTTGCAATTAAGCGAACCAATTTATATTTTCATCAAAATACATATACAAATATTTGGTATCATTAACTTGTATTTTCTTGCTGTCCATTAAAAGTTTGGAAAGTTCCTTGTTAATTTTATTTTGGGTGATAAGCATCGACTTTGATTTACCTGCACTGAGTGTAAGCTTATTTCTAGTGTACCAATATCTAACATCATCTAAACTGTCGTGTAAATTACCAGTTCCTTCATGGAGGGTCTTACCTGTGGAGTATACTACGGTATCATCAGCAAACAAGTTACATGAGCATTTGTTTACATACTGACCAATGTCATTTACACACAAAAGAGAGAGGGAGGGACCGAGGATAAACCCCTGAGGGATCCCTGTCCGAACATTCAGCTTACTTTATGATTTTCAGTTACAGACTACGACCTGTCGTCTCTATCATAAATATGAAGAAAACCATTTGAACTCATTGTCAAGGATGCCATACTTTCACAGCCTGAATTTTAAAATGTCATAATTTATGGTAGCAAAACATTTCTGTACATCTAAAGTCACATTGCTGTGATTAAATTATCATTAATATTTGCTAGTCATTCATCTACTACCTTGTGCAGGCAAGTCTGAGCCCAATGGTGCTTCAAGTGCGCAGATTGTTCCGCGCTGATGAAGTTATGCGAAACTAAATAGTAGTTGTGCCTGTTCACCCTTTTCAATCAGTTTACCAACATGAATACCTACTGATATGGGTCTGTAATTGCTCTTTGTTGCCTTTGACCCTTGACCTTTGTAAACAGGAGTAACACGTCACAATTTCCAATCAGCTGGTACTGTTGCTTGCAAGAGAGAAAAATAAAGCATGCGTGAAGGCTCAATGCTTCAGCTAGTAAACGTAAAAGCTGAGCATCAAAACCCGACAAGTTCAAACTGCTTCTATCTCTAGTCTGCGGGTGACCTCATGGATACCGAAAAGTGACATGTTAAAATTATACATGTTTGGCAACCCTTTCCTTGGCGGCACACTTATTTTGAATGTGGGTGTCCTCGGTAATAGTATTGCCGCCCAACATTTGGTAATGGTTTTCTCTAGATAGGCTAACATATAATACTGTAACACTTTTGGTAGAAGGCTTAATTTTATCAGCTGATACGATTTGTTGGCCATATCTTATGAACCATTATTATTATTATTATTATTATTATTATTATTATTATTATTATTATTATTATTATTATTATTATTATTATTATTATTATTATTATTATTATCATCATCATTATCATTATTATTATCATTATCATTATCATTATCATTATCATTATCATTATCATTATCATTATTATTATTATTATTATTATTATTATTATTATTATTATTATTATTATTATTATTAGCGGTTGGGTTCTTTTTCCTATATTTGAAGGTATTTACAAGGAGTTGTGTGACAGTATGAACAATGTTCATGCTCGAAAATACGATCCAATATATTTTGTCGCGAGCTACTGTGATAATTGTTCCTATCAGCTGGAAAGGGCCACGGTGCACATGTTATTTTTTGCATCGTTATCTTTATGTAATCTCACTTACCATAAAAACCATTCCCAAAACCCATTAACATTACAGTGCGCTATAGCTGTTGACGGCCCATGAGACAAAAAACTTGCGTTAACGTTTTTAGCATTTGCATGTATGGACCAGCAAATGTTCCCAATAATTCATTTCAAATGACATTTTGACAAATAATGGTGCTTTACAAGTTCTAATGATGCCCATTACTGTGCAGAAACCTATAAAATATTGACTTAAACATAGTTGTCAGTGTAGCACCGCTATTGATTGAGAGAGAGAGAGAGAGAAAGAGAGAGAGAGAGAGGGAGCGAGAGAGAGAGAGAGAGAGCGAGAGAGAGAGAGAGAGAGAGAGAGAGAGAGAGAGAGAGAGAGAGAGAGAGACATTATTATTCCTAAAAGTCAGGTGTGAATGACCAATAATTGGAGACATATAATCAACTGAATAGAAACAAAAACAAAAGGAAACATCATCACTATTCCAAACGGTATGCACAATTTCACAGGTAGGTCAGTCACCATGGCAGTTTGGTGGTTTTCGGAATAACGGTGTCAAAAAAAAAAAAAATCTGGACAAATTTAGGTACCATGGAAAGAAAGAAATAACGAATCCGTAAGAAAACAATATGCCTGGGTTGGCACCCAGACATAAATAAGAAAAATGATAAGCACTTAGACTTGCTAGCCAAAAATATCCCACAGTAGAGATCACACTTAAAACAAATGCGATATTGCATGAACTTGCCAAAATAAAAAATAAAAAAAACAAACAAACAAACAAACAAAAAATGAAATTGTACCTCAACATTGTCCTTGTAGATGTAAACTTACCACTCGTAATAGGTCGGTATATCCTATTTAATGGCATTTAGAATACCACTCGGTCATGATAGTGACGCTTTAGTACTATATATGTGCAAAGTGCCTATATGATTGTTTTTCTAAAATATCCAAATCAAGACAGTGAGTTCAGACATATCTAATTACGGGATGCATGCTTCCTAACGATTAATGTCAGCACACATAATAAATGGTTCACTTACTGGTTTCAAGATCAATTTTCTTCGGGTTCTGTCTATTAGAAAAGACATCAAATTAGATAGGTATGTGTAGGCCCGACAATGATTGCAGAAAGAGTCACACCAAATCAGATAACGCGTCTGACTCAAGCACATGGGAATCGTATGAATGGAGGTGGTAATTAGCTAAGCAGACTCAAAGCTGAAGTTTAATCCTGGATCTACGTCTGCTTCTAATCAAACAATCTGTATTTCAATCTTGTGCTTTCTAAAATAAGGTCCTTGAATTGTTTTCAAATTTATTCAGAAGTTGTAATTGTATTCATACTGCGATGTATTACTTCGCTACTACTTTTGTTTTGGTCCAAGTTAAAAAACAAAAAAAACAAAAAGCAAATGTTTAAAAAATTCTGTCTCAAACTCACGTATTCAGTGATTTATCACGATGGTCTGCAAGTGGGAAGCCATAAACCCTCTCCTGCATGGTGTGCAAGCACTTGTTCTAACATCCGACCTGCCTTAATCGCTATTCATTTTAAATGTTATATTCCGATAACGTTTCATAGAAACCTGTACATTTTCTACCGGATAATTAGTTCGTCAATGGTTCTGGATTGATTTTCAATTACCTGAGTTCTTTGACAAATGACGAAACAAGGCAAAAATACTTACACTTTTAGTACACTCATTTCATCTCGTTTTTGTTCTCAGCATACACACACACACACACACACACACACACACACACCACACACACACACACCACACACACACACACACACACCACACACACCACACACACACACACACCACACACCACACACACCACACACACACACCACACACACACACACCACACACCCCCACACACACACACACCACACACACACACCACACACACACACCACACACACACACACCACACACACACACACACACACCACACACACACACACCCCCACACACACGGGTTATATATTTATGTATGCATTTGTTTGTGTGTGTGTGTGTGTGTGTGTGTGTCACGTTGCGAACGCCACAATTGACAAGAGACAATATAATCTGAGCCAGACAACATGGCATCAAAGAATCCAATAAAAAGTATCATATAACAGGACTTCGACCTTTGCAGTTTTACATCGGTTTGGTTTTGCACGTGTTCATTTAAATAGACATGCTATGCGGAACCGTTGTCGCTACTTAAGATATATTACTTCACATCTTGTTTTTCACGGGTACCCAATTATGATGTACGCTATACAGGGACAAGTTAAATTCCAATGTGGGCAAATATCTTGGCAAAAAAAGGCTTTACTAAAAAATTGAAAGGGGTGGAAAATTAAGTAATAAGATATTAGCGAATAACATGTCAAGTCAAATTGCCCCGAAGTCTAGAATAAACAAATATGCTGGCCCTGCTTATTTAATCTGGGTAGTTTTTTGTTGGGGGGGGGGGGGGGGGCACACGAAAGCAATCAGGTTTATAAAAGTTGGTTTTCGGGTCATTTATGTAACTATATACTTGTTATATCGATACTTGGGATAAAAGAGTAAAAAAAAACATGTAATGGTGAATTTACTTACAATGCACAAGTAGCTTTGGACAATGTGTGTATTGAATACTTTGGATGAGACGAGCACGATTTCCAAAGGACTCATAAAAGTTATAATTCATACATTTGAAAATTGAAAATTACATTATAATAATCAGATACATAAGATACATCTCTGATAAAGATTTGGTAAAGCCGCGGTCAATATTTTTTAAGATATCGCGGTAAAGTCGTCAGGGTTGACGCCACTAAGACCGCTTTCAAATGGACACATTGAAAGTTTTATGAAAAGGTTGAAAATAATCAGAAGTAGCTGGTTATGAATAAGAACCTGGTCCATCATAAGGTCCTTCTGTGACCAAAATTTGGTACAGCTATGGTGTATAATTATTTTAGATATTGCGGTCACGTCGACAAGACGGACGGACAGACCGACGGACATTTGGGACGCGCTGCTGCTTGACACTTTTGCACATATCTTTCTTTTTACTTCTGAATTTACACCACGGTATGATGGCAGAAGGTGTCATGCAAGCAAAACACACACACACACACACACACACAACTATTGAATTGTTTTGAGGGTATTATTGAACATCCATGCATTCACCTGAAAATGTTTTAACCTGTCTACGAGTCTGTTACCCCAAATTGCCCACTAGTTTTGTAACTGATGATGTAAGATCTACCTATCCATCCATCCATCCATCCATCCATCCATCCATCCATCCATCCATCTATCTATCTATCTATCTATCTATCTATCTATCTATCTATCTATCTATCTATCTATCTATCTATCTATTGTGTTTGCCAAGAACCACTTCCTAGTAGTCATTACCCTATTCCGCAGTCCGAACTCTTTACTCTCCATAAGCTAACCTGTCCCTGTCTAACCTATATACATGTGGAATTACTATTGTCCATATTGTATGCGTTCCTCTGCAAAAAATTGACATATGCTATATAAGCCCAATTAAATTAAAGGGTCTTCAGCGGGTAACTACTCAACATGTTTCGCAGCCTATTACCCGTACATATCTCTCTGACAAGCGGCTCCTTGTCTAAGCTAAATATTCATCAAAGACAACCCACATAATAATGAATAAATATGAACGTGGTAAATGATGAATTAGCTAAATACGTGAAGTTTCGTTTATAAATGCAGAGCTTCATTATGAAAGAGGAATACCTATCAAAGAAACCATAATTACTAAATTTGAATAGTACAGGTTCAGATCAGAACAATTTGACTTACCCCTGAACCAATATGTACCCTTTCTAGCTGGACAGCTAATCATAGTTACACCACCCGCTAGTGTATAACTGAAGTGGAAATAAACTGGGGCATTATATTCAGTCCCAGTCATTGTAAAATAAATAGTTGCAGCTAGACCACCTGTACAAACCAAGGGAAATCCTAACAAGGACTGCAACAATGGACATCCTGCACCAGAAATGTAAAACAAACTCCATGATAACACCTTCCCCTCAAACATTTAAGCTCTATTTCACTGCCAACCCCGAGTCAATGTATCAGCGCAATGTGTCAGGTGTGTGACATTTGAGACAATACTGTCAATTTTGAGCATTTTTTTTTTAATTGACTAAATATGCATTTGGGCATGTCAGAAAAGAATGAAAGTCATAAGCATTTATGCCAAAACATGTTATCAAAACAATTTTTCTTAACAGGATTTTAAGTACAATTAGGCAAGCATGTAACTGTCGTAGGCCGCTGCTTGCTACCGATACCGGGGGTTTAACCTGACAGAAAAACATGCAAACCTAAAATACCTGAAAGTGAATATTAAAACAGAAAGATGTCGAAAGATAAAGTTAAGTAGCAAAACAGACAGGTATAAAAACTGTAAATTATTGTAGCCAAACTTTCAAATAATCTTTGGGTATTAACCGCAAAATTATAGGGCAAGTCAGAAAAGAATGAAAGTCATTTGTATTTCAGTCAAGAGAATGCAATGCAAATATTATATTTCGTAACCAGATGTCATGTACAATTAGGCAAGCTTGTAACTGTCTATTTTGTGTATATATCTCTTTCCAGGGCCCCATTGTATTTCCCGATTTAGTGTTAAGGGAAGTTTTACAAGTACAACAGTAAGGTTTCTTGTTCATGGAGTTGTGAAACTTTAGGTTTACGATCTTGATAATATTTTTTTTTTTTTACATATGTGGAGATTGCTAAAAACGGGTTTGCCCGGCCGTTATATTTTAAGGCAGTTGGACGCAGCAGGGATTCCTGCTTAAAGTGGCTGGCAATGAAATTAGATCGTACATGAGGAGCCGTTTTAAAATTCAATAGTATGCAGTCTGAATAGGTGGCCAGTGCACATTTGCTAAAGAGCATAATAATGGGTGGGAGAGAATCCGTATCGACAGAGCTAAATTTGAAGTTATTCGCGTGACGTCAGTGTTCATAACAGCTAGATATAGAAGTGTAATTAACGTATCTCTGCATCGTTTTGCGATATCTCTAAATGTTTGGAGATATCCCTAAGTACTTAGAAGTATCGTTTAACGTTATGAAATGTTCAAATGGCTCCTCATTGTCAGTAGGTTATCGTTCTGTAACATACTCTCGACATCCGGGGCCGTATTCACGAAGAGTTTAATCTGATGCTGATTTTAATCCTAAAATAAAACTCAGTGTGCCTTTGGGCCTTGAACTATTGAATCGTTGGCCTTGTCTTTGATCTAAACATGCCGGATTAATTAATCTTTGTTCTCTTCTGTAATAGGAATTTTGGAATTAAAGTTTCCATTTTATTAAATCAATCTTGATTTAATCCAGATTTTAATCCTGGATTGAAAGATTAAATACTGGATCTAACCAAGATTGATTTAATAAAATGAGCCTGTAAAGCCTTAAGTTTATATTGTTGCCAAAAGCATATATTGGCTAATCCTCGAAGTTTTGATCTAACATTGAGCCAAGGATTAAGTAGTTTAGGGTGTAAACCACATTGATTATAATTTTTGGATTAAAGTTAGGATCCGATGAAATTCTTTGTGAATGCCGCCACTGGGTCTTTACATCTCTTGCGAGCAGGTTTTGACAGCACAGCATTGTAAGCAAACACAATAGAACCATTCAAACATCATATTGCAGTAAAGTAGACCACGTGATCACGCATGGCTTTTTATTCCTAAAATTATTATCCAAAAATGGAGTATTACAGGTTAAAGTCAAAACTTGTCGCCGAGCAACTGCATTTTAAAGCCATCAAACCTTTGAGTTTCGTTAATATGTATTATCGCAACTGAAATATGGAAATCAAAGATAATCTAGGGGTGTTAATTACGCTCGGTAATTATTTGACACAAGCGCACCCTTGGTAATGTTTGACGCCTTATATTTCATCCCAGTTGGTTCTGCACGCAAAGATAATTCGCCTTCTCTGTAAATCGGAAACAAGCAATTATGCCTCACGAAAAGACAATTATATTTATTTTGCCATTTTACTTAATGCAATCAATTGCAAGCACTTTTCTCAATGTGTTCCTGTTTGGAGTAAAAAACGGGAATAGCGACATTACGTGTCGTGATTCTTGTTGGATTGTGGGCGTGTGGCAGCGAAATCACGGCCCGCTGAAATTCTTGTTGGATTGTGGGCGTGTGGCAGCGAAATCACGGCCCGCTGAAAGAACAAGACATTCCGAAAAAAAGAAGATGGTTTGTTTTTTAACCCAACATGTTTGATTACAACTTGCAACTTACTGCTTATTTGTTTCACATATTTTACAGTATGAAATGCTGTGATAGATTGAGATTTTAACATTTTTTGTTAATGGCTGTTCAACGAAGTCCTTACCATGAAGAAATACTAATCTGCCCTCACTTCACGTACATGTTTAAGTAATCTAGCCAAAAAACCCATGCTGTTGCCGGAGTTGAACCTCAGACGATTGCCAGAGACAGTTTTATTCTCCAGCTGACACTGCCGCATGCTCACCTGACTGATCGGCACGTTGTAGTAAGCTTGAGAAAATATAGTAGAACGGCGACCTTCCTTCACAATGAATGGTTTTTCATGTTCCGAACACCATTGGTTATCATCATCATCATCATCATCATCATCATCATCATCATCATCATCATCATCATCATCATCATCATCATCATTTATTGCAACTATTGCAAGTTCTCGACTGTTTACAAGTCTGTCGCAAAATACACAAATTTCGTAGAGAAGAGTTGCATCTAAAATATATATCAACAAAAGGCAATTATTTGCATTTAATGCGGATGCCATAACTCCCTTTTTCTCTGTTCGTATCAATTGAGCAATCATGAGCGTCCAACAAGCTAGTGATATATTGCAACGCTGTCACAGTGCTCAGTAAAATGTTGCTTATTCAATGTATTTGCATGGGTATCTTAACCCTTCAAATGCTGGTTTAAGTCTGAGTCAACAGCTTTTCTCGGGTCTATTGGCGCGCAATGCGCGCAAAGTGCCCCGAGGAAAGCTGTTAACTAAGACTTTTTGCTTTAGACTAGGTTTGCTTGTATTTGAATGAAAGGTATCTTCATGAGAAATTTGAATATTTTAGCCATTATATGTGTAACGGTAATGAGGAAAAACCTATTGCAGTGATTAACACTTTAATGGTTAATAATATCTATGTGAGCTTCTAAATTAGATGTCGATGCAAGGGTGGCCTGTGCAGCACACTGGGAAGCGAACGGTTTTTCAAAATGAAATTTCAGTGCAAACATGGATGCTTGCACCTTCAAAGCAGTTTGGGAACACAAGGAATAATTATACACTAACTCCATCTAGTGTGCGAACGTCGGTTCCATTTTGCACATCATGATTTCAAAACCGTGGATGTGACGTAATGCCTCTTTCCCTTTAGCTTGACTTGATAGAGGTATTGCATTTACGCGAGTTTATTATTTTTTTTTACATTATTTAAAAGATTATTTTCAGTAAATAATATCAAACAGAAATGATACATATTGCTTTGCTTTATATCGTGTAGAAATATTAAATCTGGATGTAGAAATAATATATCTTTTGCACACCGTGATTTCCACATTACAATCAAAACTAAGTCACTTTATTTCATCATAGGTAATTCCCAAGTAACTAGTTTGCTAATATCAACGATATACATTTACATACATTTACTCCAGATTGTCTGAACGATCAAAAACATGCATTAATTGATCTGAAAATGAATTCAGAAATCAGCTCAATTAGCATCGTTTAATCAAATTTTATTTTAAATTTCGAATTTATGGTCCATGTGCAAAGTCAAACTCATGAACCTAAATGCACAAATTTAGGTTGTATAATTATAAACAGTAAGCTAAAAAGCTTTAGACATTGTCACGTGTTAAACAACACAGTTTAGGCCTGCGTAGATTTCATCTCTCCCTTTTCGTTAGAATTAAAACCTCAAGCAGATCCTGTTTCCAATCTGTTACTGCTATTCAAACCTTTATCAGGATCTCTTTTGTAGATTTTAAGTTTGTGAATTTTCTTTTTTAATAATTGGTATAAAGGTAAGGTTTTGCACTGTTTCCAATATATTTTTTTCCGCAACCAAAACAATTTAAATGTTGCATGACAAGAAATATATTTGTGCTTGATGCTCGACGTATGACTTTTATGTCAAATTATGTTGACAACTTTAAATCCTTAGTAGCGAGGACATTGGGTCTTTGATCCACTTTGCATTTGATGACCTCGACATCGTGGATTTGGATTGGTCGAGAAGGTCATGTGAACAGTCTCTCTGAATCAATACTCCTGTTTCCTGATGGGTCGAGAGCCGTCACTTGACCAGACAGTGGGAAAAAAGACGATTCAAAAACAAAAACAAAAATGCGACTCTCACGTTCGCTTGCGAGGGGATTCTTTTTTTCTTTTTTTGTAACACACAGTTTTCCAGAGCCCCATTTAGTGCTGGACTACAGGCCTGTTTCAATACCTGAGGACCACAACCCAGCTTGCAATATACCAGATAGCGCCAAGGAAGAGCTGTTTCCTTTTATAATGAAATATCTGTGTACAGTGCCACAGATAAGGGTACATGCTTTATCTTACGCTATTCCTTTATTATTGTTTATGTGGATAATTATGCTAGTCATTATATAAATAAAAGGTAGGAGTAAAATCCACATTTTACTAATTCTTTGCAGACAGTTTTAAATTCTTCATAGTGCAATCCTATTATCTGGTACAGAGTGTAATAGGATAAAATGCATGTGTTCCAACATACTTTAATATTAGACTATCTAGGTTACCGTGTATGCCATTGAATCAATACTTTTACCTTGGCATTAGAAGTCTATTTTTATCTGATTTCAAGGTCACTTTGTCATCTATCACCGATTTTTTTTTGGGGGGGTAGGTTTTTTGGGGGGGGGGTGTTTGTTTTTTTGTTTTTTTTGGGGGGGGTGTTTGTTTGTTTGTTTTTTGGTGGTTTTTTTTATTTTTTGTTTTTGTTTTTGGGTTTTTTTTTTTGGTTTGTGCACATACAGTATGAAAATGATGCTTTCAGCTGAGTACAATGTAATTAATCATCACTTAATATGTAATGTATGCAGAAACATCAGTATCATATACTTCTTAAAGACCGTATTGTTGCATGTCACATATGCTTTGTCTTTGTCTTTTTTGTGTGTTTTTTTGTTGTTGTTGTTGTTTTATTTGTTTTGTTTTGTTTTGTTTTTTGATTTTTGTTTTTTATTTTTTGGGGGGTTTTTTTTGGTTTTTGTTCTTTTTTGTTTGCTTTTGTTTTTGTTTTCTGTTTTTTGTTTCTTTTTGTTTGTTTGTTTTTGTTTTTTGTTTTTTGTTTGTTTTTTTATTTTGTTTTATTTTGTTTTGTTTTTTTGTTGAATATTATATCAACCACAAGTCTGCAGCAGTTACACACAAAGCTTTCAATGTTGTATCCAGAATCAGAATGACAACGATACATGTGAACGCAATTGCAGATCTGAAAATAAATTGGAGCACGAGTGTCAATTTATGTTGAGCAGCCATCACACCACACGTAGCAGGTACATGACAGGAGAGAGAGTTTGTTGGTACACAGGGGTAGGAGAGAGAGTTTGTTGGTACACAGGGGTAGCAGGTACATGGTAGGAGAGAAAGTTTGTTGGTACACAGGGGTAGGAGGTTATGCCACGTGAGGGCACATATACGCAGCATTTTTTCACAGAACTGAAATTGAACGAAGAGTACACATGGTCGCTCAGAATCTATTCTGGAACCTCCAGTTTTTGGGCGCTTCAGTTTGACATCTCTGAAGACGTGTGTGAATAAATATATACAAAGGTAAAAACTAAAGAGACGATTTGCCTCAAAAGCAAATTAGTTCGTGTGCTTTCAAAGCTTGCATAAATGAGAAGCCTATAATCTTGACTTTTATGTCCATCGGCTGCACCCGCAGCAAACCATGTAAAAATGGCGCCAGCGTTATTTTAAGTTTAGAATTCATGCCACTTGAAATAAAGAATAAATTTACATTGTTCAATAAATCAATGCGAAGTGAACCCTCAGCAGGTATTCAGATTATAAGTATGAATAAAACAAAAGCTTAAACCTAAGATTGAAGGACGGGCAGACATGTCTACCTCGTTCGAATTTTGCGAGTGTCGCTAATTAGCATAAATGACATAAATATTCTACACCTCTTACCTGTACCCTGTCAGCCTACAGGAGTCTGATGAGCCAACCAATATGTACCTTTTATAGCTGGATAACGTTCCTTTTTTTTCAACCACCTGCCAGTGAATAACTGAAGTAGAAACAAACTGGGGCATTATATTCAATCCCAGTGATTGTAAAATAGACAATTACAGCTAGACCACCTGTACAAACCAAGGGAAATCCTAACAAGTATTGCGATAATTGACATCCTGTACCACAAATGTAAAACAAACTCCATGATGACACCTACTCTTCATTTTGAAAATGTCCAAACAATAAAACTCTATTTCACTACCAACCCTGAGTTTATGTTTCAACATAATGGGTCACATTTGTGATATTTTAATAAATACTGTCAAATTTAAGTAACTTTTGACATTGAGTATATGCGTACTTAGACATGTCAGAAAAGAATTAAAGTCATAAGCATTTTAGTCAAGAACGTGCCATCAAAATACAATTTTTCCTGACCGGATTCTAAGTACAATTAGGCAAACTTGTAACTATTGCCGGCTGCTGCTTGCTAACGATAGCCCTTGGAGGGTTCACCTGAAAGAAAACATTTCAGCCTAAAATTTCTGAACGGTGAATATTTACACAGAATGAGCCAAAAGACACAATTTTTGTGGCCGTCGCATCTGAAAATTTGTTCCATGTGCTTCATTTCACTTTCTTGCTAATATTTATCTTAAAGGAACATGCGCCTTTGTCAAGATATCCCGGTTGATGCCAGCTGGGTGGTGTGAATTTTATTCTAAATATGCAAGAGCATTTTATTCATTTTCGATGAACAGTAACTTTGAGTTCGAATTGTCGGAGTTTTCGTTCTGGTTTCTGTTTAACCAATATATCTATGAATGATAACTTCCCTTGATTGCTTCCAATGGCGTTTAAGTATGTCTATAGAATGGCGTCAGGCTCCATTGTGCACAGCATTTTTTTCTTTTGACAATGTTGTAAAGACTCCATGTTTGATACGTTAAGCTTGGCTTCAGTTGGACATTGCTTTAGACGAAAGTTCAGTCTCAGTTAGCCTTTTCAGTGTCGTCACTTCGTCCTGTACAATAGAAAATCCTTTTGCCAGCAACAAGACACTAAGTTATGGTGTATTCAAATTATGGGAGCTGAGATTAATCAAAGGATTGTCAATCACTTGATTTTGTGCTCGTATAATTGTCAAAAACACGCGAAATGGAAGTTTTCATCCACATAAGATCATGTTCACTGATATATTCACATTCATGCAGATGTTTTCCCGAGCGCCGCCCCCCCCCCTCCAAGAAAAAAACCTAAATAGTAGCGCAACTGTTGCTATTTGGCCTATTTAAAAATATGAGATTTTTTTCCATTTTTTTCTGGTAGGGACGTGACGTAATAATAAGTAGGGAGAGAGAGAGAGAGAGAGAGAGAGAGAGAGAGAGAGAGAGAGAGAGAGAGAGAGAGAGAGAGAGAGAGAGAAAGAGAGAGAGAGAGAGAGAATGAGAGAGAGAGAGAGAGAGAGAGAGAGAGAGAGAGAGAGAGAGAGAGAGAGAGAGAGAGAGAGAGAGAGAGAGAGAGAGTCATAATAATAAATGTAGGACCGCGGTCAGCAAGAAGCGGTTTGCATTTTGACGGTCAAATGTCCTCCAATCCAATGTCTTGTCAACATTTTCACCCTTTCAAAAAGACTTCTTAGATTGTGTTCTTGTTACCAGTAAATAATTATAGCCTTAAAGTGACCTTTTTGGTCGCAGAATCGAAATCGTTGCGGCAGCCCGGTTTCTGGGCTGCCCGCACGATTTCGATTCTGCAACGAAACCGAAATGGGTCACTTTAAAGCTTATTCTGAAATGTTGCTGCATAAAAATCCTTCAATATTCCCCACAAAACACATTAAACCACTAATATGTTCACAAAATCCTCCAAGTGTCATCTATGTTTCGCTGCCGATTCAACTGTTCTGACAATGGAGCATACCCCCACATGGTTTGCAGGGCCATCTTGTGGTTCTGAACGAGATTAACCAGTAGGCCTAAATTTGGTGGATTTAAGCAAGATTTATGACTGATTTTTATGTGTCTTTTGTTTAATCATCGCTAATTTCCTTTTTTTTAAAAAACAGTACAAATTTTTTAAAAATGCAAATCAATTGCACAACATTCCGCATCAACAACAGTGATTGGGGATTGATGTGTGTGTCAATTAGGTCTACAGCACTTTTTGGACCATTTGAGTCATATAAACTCAAACTGGTAGAAATTGGTCTGGGGACGTAAATCCTGGAAGTTCCCTGGTCACTTGCTGTTATGCATCCTGAATCATTTTAGAATTAGGGTCAAAGGAGATCCTAGTAAAAGACAATGACACCACATGACCATTCAAGCCTTTTTGGACATAACCGTGTCGTTTTGATACATTTGCGTCATGTGATTATTTTTTATTGGTTAAGTACATGGTTACCTGAAAATTTCTAATTTAATATGATACGTTTTGGGCCGACTGTCGAAGTTATTCGGTCACCTAAATTACGGACATCTGAACCAAGTTAATTGAAGCAACATGTTTCCGGTGCGCCTTTCAAACAAACATGGTTGCAAAACGTTTTGACCTTTGAAAAGCTGACCGGAGTA
>CAXHWN010001847.1:0-12500 GCA_964020975.1 Hermodice carunculata | reverse complement strand
ATATTTTGTGCTCGATCACGCTGGCCGGATTACACGTCGAAGGGTCAGAAAGTAAAACACAGGATGTGCCTGGGTTTTATGAAAAAATCAAACAGTCAGCAAACTAAAATGTACGTTTCACCACTGATATGACATTTTAGGTAAAAGATAAGCACTGTTCAGCACAATCCATGCTGTAATTACTAGCGTCAGCCTTGGTGTCCGTTGTGAACATATGGAGGCTTGGGCCCGACTCGGCCACTTGGTGATTGGACAATCAGGCCAACAATGGAATGCATAATTAATTTAGGTCCGGAAAAGTTCGGTACAAGTCGGTATGAACAGGTCTATTGATTTCTCGATTATCAGCATGAGTTTCACTTTGTGTGTGTTCATGTTTGAGAAAAAAAATGTGTCACACTACACATAAGTCATCATCGATGCAAAATGCGTCAAACTCTCCTCAAATCTTCACTTTTAAGAGTGGCTTCTACATACAATATTTTGTCACAGATATAGCATCCCTACATAAAATGTCACTTGCGATGCGTAGATAAGTATCATTTTCTTGTTTCTAAGTGAAATTTCAGCAATGGATACAAGAAATATTTCGTAACTACCTCACCATTTGGTGTCCTTTGCTCCTGGGAAAAAGTTAAACTATCTCCGAACTTGCTAAATTACGCTTCCCTTCTTTGCCAAGACCACAAACAGGAAGAGCAAAAGGGGGCGGGGGGAGGAGTAGCTATGTAAACAAGTAAATACAGGTAAAAATAGTTGTATAAGATTACCAGATATAAACCACATTCTAAGTCTACCAGATAATTTAATATGCTTGTGGACAGCCTACAAATTTCCACATTTTGACCTTTTGCAATTCCTCTTCCTTTTATTCCGAACAATAAAGTTTTAAAGTTAAAATAACCAAGAGTTATTATTTTACATTACAGTTAGTTCCGTAGTATTGCATACTTATCACATTCGAAGAAAAAGTGACAGATAATTTCCCGATTAGCTCCACATGAGCATGAAGGAGACGCTACAACGCCAATTTTGTACAGATCGTTGTTCAGCAGGTACAGCCCATTCTCATTCTTGAATGGATTATGGCAATTTTCCAATCTCCAAAGTAACACAATTCGTTATATTTTGGACTGTTCCTATTTATTTCGCATTTAAAGTGGTCAATATCTTCAGTGATCCTAACTGATTGGGGTAATGAACTCCATTCACGAATGGTTGTTTGGAAGAAGGAAACATAAAATGTGGTTTTCCTGGTCTCAATGGCTCTTATTTTCTTTGTCCGTGATGAAACGAGGACGTACAAAAGAAAGTAAAGAGATTCAAGAGCTTTTCTGTTCAACTCTTACTGTAGACGTTTAAGGACATCAAGAAGTTTTTTGGAATTTTGCAATAATGGGATTTAGATAGACTGACCATGAAAGATCAGAAAAATCCAAAGATCGTGGAGTTTGGGCACTCCTACATTTTTAAGATTATTGTCTTTAAAAGTCAAGTTGGGGTGATCTATATGGATGTTTTTTCTACTTACAATCAAGAATTTTTCAGGATTAAAAGAGACAAGCCATTTATCTGACCATTGGGACATTGATTCCAGAGCATGGTTCAGAATCTCAGCCGCTTCCATTGGATTATCAACTGTGATAGAAAGTGTCGTGTCATCACCAAAAGAGACGTATTTGTGACCTAAAAATATTCACAATGTCGGTCACATGCACAAGACACAGTAATTGCCCCAAGACTGAACCTTGCGGGACCTCTGCTATGCCCCCCCCAACCCCCCCAACCCCCCCCCCCCCCCGACACCTGGCCCTGAATGAATACTCTTTAGGTTCTTGCATAAAGATAATGTCACAATCAAGAAATAAGTGGACCTCGGATGCCCGCATTTTTAGTGTGTGTATTATCCCTGGATGATGCACCCTGTCGAAAGCCGTGGTGATGTCACAGAATATAACTAGCACTTCTTTCTGGGGATCAATCGCTTTTTAAAATTCATGATAAAGATATACCAGCTGATTGACCGTTCCACCAAGGGGTAAATATGCAGATTGATTTTCCGAGAATTCGTAGTTATCACGTAGAAAATGGAAAATGTGCTTAAACAGCGCACGCTCAAAAACCTTACCTACACAGCTTAATAGATAAATAGGTCTGTAGTTGTTACACAATTCTGCCGTGTCATATTTGTGAATTGAGTTATGTGTGCTCTTTTCCATTCGGTTGGAAACTTACAGTTAGAAGGAGAAAGGTTCAGTAGTTTAGCAAGAGAAGAGGTAATGCTCGGAGCTACCCCCCTTAACAGCAGGGGGCTAATGCCATCTGGTCCACATGCCTTGTCAGTGCCCAAGGATTTAAAGTATCTTGCAATTGGACAGTGTCTTTGTCTAAAACAATCACTTCCAGTAAATTTAGAGAGTATTGAACATCGCCAGGTAAAGTGAAAGTGGAAGAGTTAATATCGGATTGTTTAAGAAAATGTTCATTGAAGGCTTCGGCTTTAGATTTACTCTCAGACAGGACCAAAGTGTTCGACAGTATAGAAGGCATTGATTGGTATGAATTACCAGGCATCGAGTACTTAACTATTTTCCACCATTTTTTGCTGTGATCCTTGTGGCACTTCTCTTTGGGCATCGGGAGACTGGATGACTGCATTCAAAGGCGAATGTTTGATGGAACATCATGGACAGAGCTCATTGCGAGTATTTTATTAAGAAGAACGCGTGGGGACACCCAACCACTTTCATCTGATTCAATTTTCTTCTTTCTGCTGTGCGCCAGATCTAGAGAAACCCCCATTATGGCACCAGGATTCAAAGATAATTCAAATGTCATAATATGTATCTGATCCTGATGCCCTTCTCTCGGCATCCTTGCATTTTCTGAAACTTTCGTTGTACTGATGCTCGTCACCCCCTTAGACTCCACCTGGCGGATGAGATAGTGATAACCAATGTAATGCACACATACCAGCCCCATCTGTAGAATCATCTTTAAAGGTCAAAAGTGTAAGATAAACATGCTCTTGGGCTTATATATATATATATATATATATATATATATATATATATATATATATATATATATATATATATATATATATATATATATATATATATATATATATATGCAATTTGAATTTCATCGCAAAGTCGGAATGAATCGGCTAGGCAGTACAGACATAAGTTCTCGTAAATTCAACCACCTTGATTTCGCGTCACCAATTTAGCCTGTTGTATTGCGCCTTATCACTTTCAAGGTATGTATCACTTCCTTTGTTTTCGTTGTACTTTGCCGTAACCTTGATTGATTGATATAATTTACTGCACTGCACTGTTTTAAGATATTACGTTTAAGTTTTTAGTTGCATACATTTGTTTCATATGTGTATATGTGTGTGTGTGTGTGCACAAAAAAGTGCATTGTAAAATGGTTGTCTCAAAATAACTTTATTCTGTCTAAATAAGACATGTTCGGTCAAAATGTTTTGGAATATGATATTTTTCAAACTAAACAACTGACGTTTTATTTATGTATTATTATTTTTTTAATTTTAAATATTTTTGACTGTGCAATTTTCAGACAATTCGCATGACCACAAGATCTGTACATTTGTGTAAATTGCAACGTATCAATTATCTCAAGATAAGTTGAAATAAATGAATATGTTAGAATGTAGTGAAAGACATGGATATTAGTTCAGCTACTGCTGCTCTTTAGAAGACCCTAAATAACCGAAAAAATAGGTCTAGGTGAATCATCGAGTATCCGGTGCCCATCTTCTTCTGCTTTCCGGCTTGATATAAATTTGATCCTTAACTCGCAGCATCGAACAACACAATGATACAAAATGTGCCGTCGCACTTTTAGCTATCCGAAGCTTTGTTTCTTCAGGTCAGTTTAATAAATTGTTGATTCATCTGAAACTCCTCCGAGATTTTGGAAATGGTACCGACTACAGGTTAAGATCGAAGATCAGGGTACCAAAAAGGATTCATTGGTTTCGCTTTGCCACTTTCACTTACAGGACAAAATTGGTAGTTAAAGACTCCAACAATCACCGAAATAGTTGCAAGAAGATGGAGCCAACAGGAAGAAACAACAAAAGAAAGAATTTTCGTATCCGGTCGATTTTTGGTTCAAAGGTCCAAACAAACTTGAAAAAATCTCACAAGTTGGGAAACTAATTGCAGGAAGAAACCGCACCATTCCAATAATCCTCCTTTATCTTAAGAGGCTTAAACATAGCCTGTTTAGCTGACTCGATGGGTTGTTGAATTTTGCTGGCTCATGTATCTGTATGAATTTTATTAAGACCCAAAATGGTGTGTGAAGGGTAACATAAATACTGATAAGTTCAGCACCAAGATACTTGCATAGCACTACACTGGTATGCCGACTGATGAAAAGAACATCCACAGCTGAATCAACAGTGTGTGACCCCCCTGTCCGTCCTTGATCCGGAACTTGTTGGTGTTAGTTTCACCAGAAGACCCCTTTACGGTATTGACTCATTGAGATCGTGTGAAGACTCTTTGGTCTTACTGCAAACTGGAACAGCACAGAAGAAATTGTAGTTGTGTCTTTTTGTCCAGAACCACTTCCTAATAGGCATTACCCTATTGCCCAGTCCGAACTCTTTACTCTACATAAGATAACCTGTCACTGTCTCACCTACATACATTGTGGAAGTACTATTGTCTATATTGCACACGTTCCTCTGTAGAATTTTGACATAGGCTGTTTTAGCCCAAATAAATTAAAGGGGTCTTCAGCGGGTAATCTGCGTAACTAAATAAACAGCTTGTGCATTTTATACAGATTTGTGAGAAAATACACGTTTAGCTTGATTCAGATAGTTTGGTGCGTCCAACTATCAGTTCGCTTCCCAAAGAAATCGTTGTCTAATGAAGGTTGACATATGCTTTGTTTGCTCTTTGCTGATGACAATTTTTTATCAAGTTATAAAATCATACATAGTCAACAAAGTAGTAAGAGATGTTATGACATGATTTCATAATAACAAACTATCAATAATTATTGAGAAAACAAATTTCATTATTTATCAAACAAGTAATAGGACGAATTGTTCTTCTGATTTTCCATTTAAAATATGCAGCGAAATATATCTAAATATGAAACTTAAAATTTCTTCGGTTTGGGATTTGCTGAAATTTAACTGCAATTTTTTTTTATATTACGAACAAAATATAGTAAACCTATAGGGATTTTTAAGAAGTCAGATATAATGTTGGGATAAATACTTGCGTTCAGCTGTATTATGATTTAGTGCACCTTTATTGTCTGTGTTGGGCTATTACATAGTCAACATCATCAGAAAAGCTTGTAAAATTAACTAAATGGACCTTAATAATAATGTCTATCTCAAGTTTGAATTTCCATACCAGTGCGTGGTTCTTTAAATTCGACATTTTTATTTTGTTACATCTGGATTTGTATCAAACACACAATCAATTGCATCCATATCTTGTGTTTTGGAGGTTGATTTTTTTCTTCTTTCTCAAAAAAAATTTATATTTCATTTTTGTGTTACCATTCGGTAGGGGAATTATCCTGTCATAAAAGCAAAACCACGTTCCAGCCTTTCGTAGTTTAAAGCGAACCTCTTTGTCTTTCATGTCCTGTAGCCTTTCCAGGCAAAATTTGGCAATCGTCCCGGAACTTGCAATGCACTGAACTTGCAACTGTTTAAGACGTTGTCTTAAACAGTTGTGTGAAGTACTTTACACGAAAAATCTGATTTGGGGCCAAAATATGTCGGGGAAGCCAACGTAACCTGGTTAGAACTGACATCAAAGTGATGCAATATTTGACTCTTTTATATATGGCCTACCCAATATAACTATACAGTTCAGATTTACACCACGTACACAATGACAGCTATTTCGTAAACCTGCGGCAAAGTTTGGTCTCAAACGACTTTGGAGCATACATATCTGCTGTACCGAACAAATAGGCCCACCTGTCATTAAGAAGCCACACTCATATTGAAACAGGTGGAATCCAACCCCATGAAATGTGATCTTCATCTTGTACTTGAATTTTGCTCGTTAAGTCTCCAACTTTCATTGGCCTGTGGTACGCTAATTTTCCTTTGAAGGCAAAATAAAACTGCAGTAGCCCTTAGTGTGCCTCTCCTAGAAGAGTCATTGAAGGCTTATTATTATTATTATTATTATTATTATTATTATTATTATTATTATTATTATTATTATTATTATTATTATTATTATTATTATTATTATTATTATTATCATTATTATTATTTATAGACAAATAAAAATACCGAACCGGTACTCTGAAGTTTCGTCATAAAATATTCCCAAGTTTTTAACATTAATACTATTTTACTTTATTTCATCAGAATATATCCACCCAGGGTGATCCGTTCAGCCTGGGACTGCCCTTGCACAGGGCCCTGCTATAAGTATTCAATGTACAATAAAAGTAAAACAACCAATAGTGGTACAATATAGACATAAACAATATTTGCAATCACTACTACCTACTTCGAATAGTATCAAGTAACATAAAGGACCATGTATGGACTTTGAAATTCACAAATATCATGACTTTGCTTAATAAAGTCCGGAACACTATTGAATATCCTGGAACTATCATACAAATCCGATCGTTTGAAAAAATTTTTTGTAGGGGAAAGGCACATGAACATTATCATTAGAACTATATCTTGTTTCACAAACATTAATGTTTCTCAAAAAATCAATTTGGTCACATAGATAATTTGGGGCAAGTTCTCTTCTCTGTAACTGTTTGGCACTTTTAATTGTCAAACCGAATCTTCACCCCGAAAGTTTACATAATCGTAATTACCAGTCATTACCCAGCTGCAGGATTTCGTAATCTTTGTGCTATTCTCATTCCGTATTCACTGCAGGCACCCCAAACTGTGTCCGCGTGATCAACACATTGTAGGTAAAAGACACTAAACAGGCTTGCACTGATCTCGCGCGAGACCATCTCAAAGTCACTGATGCTGAATCGACCACATTTAGTGCTTCTCATCGCTTGAGTCAACAGAAGGATGGCAGTATTTACATTCACTTTGTGGACTTGGACCAACGCAACCGATGGTTGGGAGCGGCGAAAAACTTAAAAACCCATCCTGACAACATCTCTATCACACCTGACCTTCCCCCAGTTATTCGACCCTTGAAGAAAGACCTATTGGATCAACGAAAGGACCTCCCACCAGATATCAAAACTAAATCTTCCATTCAATACACCAAGACATGGCCTTATATTCAGCTTAAGATACCCGGACGTGACCCCGCCTACCCAAGGGCAACAAAAGAAACTGTTTTATCCCACTATCTGGAATCGGATTTCAAAATGACTTTCTCCTATGACCACGATGACTGAATATATTGCTCTATGGACTGATATAGAAAAGTTCTCATGTACTTCTTGCGTGGCTTTTTAACCATGCTTATCTGTTACTTTGCATGACCGTGAATTATCAACATTCCATATAAGATCTACATGTATTGAGATAGCTGTAACTTATGACATTTTACATAGTATGCTAAATATTGCTTATTCCCTTTACCTAGTACCTGCAAGTGTTGATTACCAACATTTTTATTTAATCTATATATATTCATGGATCCTCGAATTTCGAGAGTTCATTATATTGTGGTATTATTGTAACTTATGTCATGTCTTTTTTTTTTGATCAGTTAAGCTATCTAATACATGTATATATTATTAAGACGGGAAAACAGTTATATAATATGTTACCTCCTGTATACACACCGCAATTTAGTAGAACAAGTATATCCACCTTTGCTTTTTACGTACATGATATTTATGTATGTATGTGTATCATGGAAAAATACAGTCGCACTTCTATTCCCTTTTTTCTATAGATACGGATGCAGTTTCATACATTATTTAAATTGATAACACCAAGTTTGTTCAGTGTTACCGTTACTTTGATAGATTGTTTGCCCACCTCCCATTTGTAAATTCCTTACACTTTGGGAAAGTAACAAATATGTTACTCTATAGCAAATCGCTTATCTGCGAGTTTATCATCTTCCTTTTTGTCTTGTGTATATGCAGCAAGTGTATGACAGCTTCTTTTTTCTGTGGACAATTTTTTACCATCACCATTTTATTGTTTCTTACTATATTCCCATTTAAGCCTTTTCAGACCATCTGTCGCACTGTAAATGTTTCCAAAATGTGTTTAATTTGGAAAACAGACCAACGATGTATTTTGATAGTGATTCTAATATTTGTCAAACTAATATCCTTATTTTGCAAGGTTTATCCTGCCTGAAGTATTGACTCATGTCAAATACGTATTAATTATTATAAAGTTTGGGAAGAATGCAATTCCATGTACTATATTTTAATTATCAACGTGCCATTATATCTAGATATGTGACTCACAAATCCAACAATCGGTCATGGTCTTTTCATATTATCGTAAATCCAATATTATTTTGATATGGAATCAAACATCTTAGTCAATAATACGCTACGTAATTTTGGTGGCGTCACAAGGAACAATCTGAACAACTTAATTGAAAACCCAGATGATCTTGATAATGCTATTTCAATCGCTTCCGATTCACCTTATATAGATAGTGATAATCTCACTGAATACATAAAACCTTTTTCTCAAACTTTTTCTGTCTTAGTTTTGAATGTCCAGTGCTTAAATGCCAAATTTGACAAACTTAAACCTTTACTTGATGAACTTTCAAAGGATCATATAGAATTCAGCACCATGTGTTTACGGGAAACATGGATTGAAGGCCATTGCCCTGACACAAGCCTCTTTGAGTTAGACAACTATGTCGCTATTCCTCTTGGCGCCACCTGTAGTTCGCACAGCGGACTAATTATTTATTTGCATGAAAATTTTCAGTATGTCATTCGAGATCTCTATACCCCATGCAACTTATGGGAACGTCAGTTCATCGATATTTTTGGTAATGATTTGAGGCAAAAAATATCACTCTGTAACATTTACAGGCCTCCCCGTGATAGAAATGATGATATCGAATCTTTTATTAATGATATGTCACCAATATTGTCAACCTTATCGCTAGAGAGATCAGACAAAATGGTCTTAGGTGACTTTAATATTGATCTTTTGAAAACCAACACCAGAGAAAAGTATTCTGACTTCTTTAATGAATTGATAAAAAACGACTTCCTAGCTAAAATTACATTGCCAACCAGATTTTCGGAACGTAACGCAACGTTAATTGATAACATATTTTGTAATTTATCTAACAGCAATAAGGCTATTTTGTCTGGTATTATGTTTACGAACTTGTCAGATCATCTTCCATATTTTACATGTTTAGACCAAAAGTTAGATCCGAAAGCTCCTCCGAAGTATATTCAAGTTGAAAATAAGCATCCTGATGCTATTCAAAATTTTGTACAGGAAATGAAGAACATGAATATAATGCAGGTTCTTGACCATGACTTACAACATGACCCGAATCACAACTATGATCAGCTTGAAAGTGTTATACAACGTTGCAAGGATAAAAATCTTCCTATCAAAAGTCTACGCTACAACAAATATAAACACAAACCGTCCCCTTGGATAACCAATGGTATCCTAAGGTAAATTAAATTCCGTGACAATCTATATAAAAAGTGGTATATCATCAAGTTTACGATTATTTTACACAGCATAACATTTTCTATAACAGCCAACATGGTTTTTAAAAGCTTCACAGCACCGAAACTGCCTCCCTAGCATTCATTGATAGATTATTTAAAATTCTTGACTCCGGTGAAATACCCATTACTATAGTTGTAGACTTATCTAAAGCCTTTGATACCTTAGATCATGATATCCTTCTCCAAAAGCTTAATTATTATGGTATCTCTGGCTCTCCTCTTAAATGGTTTGAAAGTTATTTTACAAACAGATCTCAATACGTTCAACTAAATGCTATTTGCTCTAAACATCTACCTATTACTACTGGCGTGCCTCAAGGTTCGATTCTAGGACCACTTCTCTTTATTATATATATAAATGACTTATATCTGGCTGCCCCTAAATTTGAATCCATATTATATGCCGATGATACCACACTTATTAATTTACTTTGTACCTTTAACTATAAACCGAAACCTAATAATGAAGACGTTTCGAAAAACATAAATTCTGAACTTGATAAAGTCCATAAGTGGCTTGCAGCAAACAGACTGTCTCTTAACATATCAAAAACTAAATATATGCTATTTTCTTTTCCTCAACGAAAGTTAGAATTAAACATAAATCCTAAAATTGTTGATGCATGTTTAGAAAGGACGAATGAATTTGACTTCTTAGGACTAATTATAAATGAAAACTTAAACTGGAATGCCCACATTAATAAAATTCTGAATAAAACTTCTAGAGCTATTGCTATACTTAAACGACTACATAAGTTGTTACCTACAAGTACCCTTCTGCTCATATACAATTATCTGTTATTACCCCATATTAGTTATTCTATACTTGCCTGGGGTTTTACTTGTGACCGTGTTCTTGAACAGCAAAAAACTGCTATTCGATTACTATGTCACACACACTTCTACGCACACACAGAACCGTTATTCAAAAAATTAAATGTTTTAAGGGTTTCTGACCTTTTCAAACAAAAAGCCCTCAACTTTTATTATCGATACTGTAAAAATGAACTTCCTGGCTATTTTCGTGATATGTTCGCTACCTTACCCACCACTTACCAGTATTGTACAAGACATAGAGATTTTCCTCAGTATGCTACTCCTCAACATATTACAGCTGAAAAGTGCATTAGATATGAAATTCCTAAATTACTAACTAATACACCTTCACTCATTACAGACAAAATTAAGACACATTCTTATTCTGGATTCTCAAAATATATCAAGGTATTCTCAATAAATCAATATTCTGAAACCTGCGACATTGTCAACTGTTTTGTTTGCAAGTATCAACGATAACTGTTACTCATTCCCATTATTTTTATTATTATTATTATCATCATCATCATCATTATTATTATTATTATTATTATTATTATTATTATTATTATTATTATTATTATTATCATTATGTATTTATTTTTATTTTTTTTTCTACTAATCACAATCTTGTTAAAACTTGTCATTATTTTCAATTGAAATCAGGTGTAACTTACCAGTCAAACTAACACAGCTGGCCACAGCGATAGCGGATGTTTACATCCTTAGCTGGGTCATCCTGACTATGTATTTGCATATATATATCCTGTAATTTTGGTAAAGTCAATTTTGTACACTTCTTTCTTTTCTATTACGTAATACCATATATCTGACATTTGTATCTGCTGATCTTATGTATATGTATATATATATATATATATATATATATATATATATATATATATATATATATATATATATATATATATATATATATATATATATATATATATGTCTAATAAATAGATGTGAATCCTGAATCCTGAATCCTGAATCCTGTAGAATAGTGTTTTTTTAATAGTTTTTTCTAACTTCTGTTTGGGTAAGAATTTGCTCAAGCGACTTAAATCGAAAGTTTGCCCACCACTTGTACATGTAATTTTTGTATATGCTTGTACCATAAAACCTTAGCATCAACCCTTATACCCAAATACTGAATTTCATTTTCCTGTTCTACTAAACGTTCATTTAAGGTGGAAGATGTGAAGCTAGTGTGCAGTGAGACTGGCAACTTTGGATCAATATTACCCTTTTCATTTTTTCACGTGTACACTAACCCTATATATTTTCAGATTGCTACATATCCATAGATTTGTAGCCATATTTTTGCAAGATTGGCATTTATTTAAATTGTATAGAATTCTTTCTGACTGGGTAGGATTTTTACATTTTTCGCATAGAAATCGCACAAGATTGTTTTGGGTTTTTCTTCCAGTTGAAATCAAAGGAAATTGAATATATATATATACATATAATATATATATATATATTTATATTTATATATATATATACATGTATATGTCCAGGATAGAATTCAATGGCGAGTCCTCAAATAGCATAAATAAAAAGTTATACAATTTTTATGTTGGTTCTACCAGGTTGTTCATTTTCTTTCTGAAGATTGCTCCAAAAGTCACGGAAGGGGTAGTCAGAAAAAAGGTCATGGGATCCGCTCCTGAATATGATTTTTTTTTTATGTCCGTTGATTTTAACGTGATAGGGCAATTCAATTGTTTTATGGCTATGTACACATTGCATGTGTGTGCAAAAACAGTTCTGAGAAAATTGCGTTGAAAGGAAATGTTGCCAATTCTTACGCATTTAATACTGCAATATGACACATACTCACTTCTTCTGTCCTGTGTATATATTATTATATAAAATAAACTTATAACTTTACCTCTGTGATGTTGTCAGTACAAAGTATATCTTGTGGCTAAAACTCCACTTTTTTAAATTGTGAGCATGAAACGTAACTGTACTTGGTT
>CAXHWN010001846.1:0-68847 GCA_964020975.1 Hermodice carunculata | reverse complement strand
GAAAATATGAAAGCGATTAACCCTGTGCGCGCTCATCACCAGGAAAATCCCGTTAGTTCACAGCTATCCCAAACATGCCCTGGGCGCAGCGAAGCGCCCATGAAACTTTTATTATAAAATAAAAAATCGACCTCTAAACGTATTTACATGAATAACTTGACCACAAAGTAATCAGTACTATTTCGTTTCAGATCCAATTCAATTTCGACGAGGTTCTGTTGTAAGCAAACCTACATTTAATGTGCCGCTCCCTGGAGGAGCTCAACATCATAATACAAAATTTCGGTTTCGTCAACACGGAGACATCAGTTTTACAGCAAACCAGAGCCAATGGAGCTTAGATGTAGTCAATTTTACGTCTGCGTTCGAAGACTTTGAGACAGAATCTAGGTAAGGTAACTGGACATAATATGCAATCGGCATATGGGGAGGGTTGCACACTTAACATCGGAAGAAAAAAAGGACAAGTTTAGTACGGTCGTTCTGGGCCAGAATACAACTGCGCCAAGGGCATTTAGTGTCGGTTGTCATTCAGAAGGAAGGACAATGGATTTAAAAGAAAGCCGATTGTCTAAATTACGGCTGTTAGCGTTGCCTTTTCAAAGTAGAGTTTTGCTTCCGTTGTATCCCTGGGACAAAGCTTGTGCACGGCCACAAGATGCACCAATCTCTGTGCATACGGTCGGGTGTAACCTATGGTCTTTTTGTCATCAAGATTACATGAAGTATTAAGTAAAACTAAAAAATGCTCAGATTTCCGGTTTGCATTGCAAAGTTAGTACAGGGTGAAATGTATATTGTGTTTTACAACGTTCATAGTGCTTGTCTTACAGATTATGAGACAGAATCTGGGCAAGTATATGTGAAGAGAGAAAAAGGGAAAAAAATAAGAAAGGAGGAAAGAAGAAGAAGAAAGAAAGAAGAAAGAGAAAAGAAAGAAGAAAGGAAGAAGAAGAGAAATAAAGAAAGAAAGAAAGAAAGAAAAGAAAGAAAGAAAGAAGAGAAAAGAAAGGAAAAGAAGAAAGAAGAGAACAAAAGAAAGAAAAGAAAGAAAGAAGAAAAAAGAAGGAAAGAAAGAAAGAAAGAAGAAAGAAGAAAGAAAGAAAAGAAAGAAAGAAAGAAAAGAAAGAAAGGAAGAAGAAAGAAAGAAAAGAAAGAAAGAAAGAAAGAAAGAAAGAAAGAAGAGAAGAAAGAGGAGAAGAAAGGAGAAAGAGAAAGAAGAAGAAAGAAAGAAAGAAAGAAAGAAAGAAAGAAAGAAAGAAAGAAAGAAAGAAGAAAGAAAGAAAGAAAGAAAGAAAGAAAGAAAGAAAGAAAGAAAGAAAGAAAGAAGAAAGAAAGAAAGAAAGAAAGAAAGAAAGAAAGAAAGAAAAGAAAGAAAGAAAGAAAGAAAGAAAGAAAGAAAGAAAGAAAGAAAGAAGTGTCGGCATCTGGAGTAATATTCCCTGGCGATTCCTGAAGAAACAAATCGTCTTATTATTAGCTCTTATACATTTGTTTCAGCATCTGGAGTAATATTTCTGGCGGTACAAGGAGAAACAGATCATCTTATTATTACCAATACCATTGCTATTTAAGAATAGCCGGTGATCACATGTTACATTTTAACGGTGCTGGCTTTCGCTTTGCGGAGACGGTGACAATGGACACTCGGAACACTATGTGCGTACACGTGCTCGTAACAACTGTCTTTGTGTCAGCCATTTTGAAATATTCGTAAAACGTGAAGATTTCATCACAAGTGGACTAAAAACTTGCATATTTCAGCATAACATACTACATCACAAGCCGGAGCCACACTCTCTTCAAGATCTACTGAATAAATAGAATGTAGCTTCTTCAACAAAACTTAAGTCACTGGTACACTTTGGTAGCAGTGAGACACTGTCATGTGTCCAATTAATCTGTGTGACAAAATAGTATGAAAAGAGAAAAATCTGAAATCTGGTAATCCTGAGGCAGGAGTATCTTCACGAAACGCACAACTAAAAATGTATGCACTTGAACGTTCTAAGCTAACGCTCCATTACTTTCGCAAAACCATCAAGACGGTAGCGTTGTAAGAGATTCCAGTCGATGTAAGCTCGTGCCTTTCAGTTCGGAAAGTATTCGTGCTTATTTCACGGAAAGGCACCAACACCTGATGCAGAATACTGTCACACAGAATTTTTTCCATAGAGTTTTAACTCTTATCTGGACGAAAGTTTCAATATTCTAGGTACCGATGCAGTTAACATAAATTCGTGAAATTCTACATCAACAAATCAGCAAAGATCTGAATTATTCATGCGTTAGTTGAGAAAAATACGACGGAATTAGTGGGAAATTGACAAATTATGTAGATTAAGCATTGGTACCACCAACGCTAACTCATTACTTTGCGGTCGGGAGGAATAGTTTAATTCTCTCAATATAAAAGTGCCAAAATTAATATTGATTGTTTTCATAAAATAAGTTCTAGTTACAGTTGACACATTGTTCGAATCAATACTACAGGTCATATTGTCTTTAAAAATTGGGTCAACTGGGCCCAGGGTGTTTAATAGATAGCTAGATGATATGGGTCAATGCTTAGAGGAGGACTGGTGAATATTCCTAGACGATCTGCTTCTGTATTTCTTATCGCATGCGAACGATTTTGCTCTCTTTGTGGAGACTGTAAAAGACAGCTGGTGGTCTCTCCATCTACATATATTGCAGGAAATGATGCATAATTGCGGACTTACTCAAAAAAAAATAAAGATATATTCTCGGGTTTGCTTTCTTTTTTTATATTTGCAACAAGATTTAAGTGGTACCAATTTTAATTTCTGTTTTTCCTCAATTGTAAAGAAAAAAAGTTGCATCTCTATTTTATTGGCAAAATATAATGCAGAGTCCATTTTTCACACTTGCTCTAACTTTTGGGGTCACTAACCTCAACCGCAGACTTAACGTAAACCCATTGACGTTTTCTTTTCAGTATAATCCAATTTATACCAAAACATAGTTCGGACTGCTTTCAAACTAATGCAGCAAGATGGCTGTGTTTTACTGTGCGCCTGCGTAAATCAAAGCAGAAATGATTTATAAACAGTGTATTAACGATGGAAATTAATATCCAAAATAATGTAAAATAGATAATTGTATTTCTCACCAAAGACATTAATTTATCACACACCTTTTTTCCAGATCTATATCGTTTAGGTCAAGCTCTGGATATGGGGTGAAGTGTCCACCCAATTACTACGATATCCTTCTGGAATTTTCCACCGATGACGGCGCCAATTGGATTACACTGGCCATAGTACATGGGAAAAACCCTGGTCCGTATTCTTACTTGGTTGAATATATAGCAATGGCCAATAGGACTAAAACTTATCATTGAAACCGGAACGGTTTTGTTGTACTCATTTGCAGCCGAATATCTGAATTGTATCATGATGGTGCCGTTCATAGTGACAAATATCAACAATGTGTTACCTGGACTGACAGGATATTTGAAAGTTTATGCATATCGTGGCACATATTGCAAAATATATCTATATATGCAAAGAATCAATCACCTACTTAAGTAACTGTTGTGTTATGAAGTCACTATCCTTCACAATCAAATTCAAACTTGCTCTGGCTATTGTTATGTTCTTTTCCATAAAAATACCTCATTTATTGAAATTCCTCCTTGATACCTGCTGTAGTGATATTTTCCGCCTGACCTCCAGGTTGATACTATAAAAGTGACGTATTGGTGGTCAGTCTTAGTTCATGTAGGTAGGAGGTATACGCCACGATCTGTGTCATGGAGAGTGAATAATATAGGCTTGGCTTGCTTTGCAATCCATGTAAAGATATGGGTCTATACTTTTTTAGCCTTCGTTCCCTATCAAATGTGACCTATAGATGTACCGGTAGACGGGTTTGTTCGCCGTCAAATGTAGTCTCAAGAAGCACTGGTTGTCTGTGCTCGTTTGGGCCATTGATGCTTTACATAGCATTTTTGTTACTCATGCGGGCTATGCAGTTCTGTAATCATTGAACACAGTAGACCATTTCATAGGACTCGGGTTTATTCGGTTATCTTCGGGAAACACATCCTGCTTTGTTTGCATTTTGTGCATGAACACGCTGGCTGGATTACAGGTGGAAGCATCAGAAAGTAAAACACAGGGTGTGCTTGGATTTAACGAGAAATCAAACCGTCAGCAAATTATAAATGCACGTTTCACCACCGATGTGACATTTTAGGTAAAAGATTTGCACTGTTCAGCGCAATCCATGCTGTAATCACTAGCGTTAGCCGTGGCATCCGTTGAAAACATATGACAGCATGGGCTACTTGCTGATTGGACAACCAGGCCAACAGCGGAATGCATGATTAATCATGGTCGGGAAAAGTTCGGTACAACTCGGTATGAACAGGTCTATTGTTACCCAAAGAATGCTGCACGTGTACTACCATGCTAATTGAGTGAGTGAAAGGTTTATTTTAAAAGAGGGTTTGCCTGGTCAACGCAGAATTGATTTTCATGGGACCCTCTAAAAATACAATAAATACATAGCATATAGAATACACAAATAAATAGAAATATGCTCAGAACTTCAATGTTTCGTCTGCGTCTTCGGGAAGGGATTGTAGTTAAAAACTTTATAGACCGCACATGTTTTACATATATAATAATAACTTTATTGACATGAATCGATATATATTACACGATATAATCAAAACACGTACAAACACAAAACTAGCATATCAACAATATCTACAGGAAAAAATGGAAGAAAAGGATTAATAAATAAAAAAAAGAAGAACAGAATTAAAAAAGTACACAGGCAGATAATTATAGGCAACATGAATATTTACAAAACACAGGTGCACCCAGTGATCACAGCTGATATATAGGATTGACACTTTATTCATGTTGACACCAAACCTCTGTGTTGACATGCACAAACCAATTAGAAGCCGAGATGCTTTTTTCTGGTGTCAAAAATAATATTAATATAACTCAGTATTGGCCGGCCGGCCTCAGGGCTGTTGCCCATTTTCATGATATATAGGAACTTGTCATATGCGTTTAGGACCACAAAGTTTGCATCTAAGCCTGTCAAATCAGAATACAGATTGCTTCTATTATTTTGGTATTTACTACAACCGATTACCACATGGTACTCATCTTCAACTGCTCCATTGTCGCATAAAACACATCTTCTCATTTCAATGGGTGTTTTTGGATTGGTGTACCTGCCGGTTTCAATAGCCAGAGTAAGTGCGCTAATTCTTAATTTACTCAGGTTTTGCCTAAGTTTAAGGGGCCGATTGTTTCGTAAGTATGATTCAATATCAAATTTATCTTTAAATTTACAATATGTGCGAAGCTTATGAGAATCTTCTCTTCCAGTACCCTTGATATGTTTGTACCACTGGGCCTCGTACACATTCTGGAAGTGACTTTTAAGTTTCGATAACATAGCGTGTGTATTAACCCCTCCTAGGTTGTTTCAAGTTTCCTGCATACCAGCAAGATGCAAAATTTTAGAAATAGACTTGATCCAACAATCTTTTCCCTTATAGAATTGGTCATAGTTCTCCAATAAACATTTAAAGACCAGTGAGTTTTGATTCTAGTTTTGAAGGTGGATCCAATATTTTACGGCCTTACAGGCTATTTGGATCATGATTGGGTAGCTTCCCAGTTCAGCGATCACCGCCGCATTAGTAGCTTTTCGATGTACACCAAAAATATATTTACAAAATTTTACGTGTAAACTTTCCACAGTTGGTTTATTACATAGTGCCATCAAATTGGTGTCATTCAATCCTTTCAATAGGGTGGGACCCCAAACTTCACTGCTGTGGGATAATATTGGCATAATAAGAGACCCAAAGAGTTTTAAAGATAGCTTAACATTGTTATTAACCGGGAACTGACGAATCTTAAATAAGGGCTTATTGGCATATATTACGGAGCGCACCAAAGCACTGGCCAGGCTTTTTGCGTATAGTTCCTGCCTTTTGGATATATTTATTTAGAATCTTGTGAGCTTAAAAGAAAAAAATGCATATTTTCAGATTTTAACATTATGTTTCATAACTTTTCACGCTCACATCACCTTTAACGTATCCTAAATAAATTGCGTTAGTCGAATGTCAAGCAAAACAAACCAATATGTCTTGTGTCCCTGCCCCCTCTAAAGACCTTTGCTTTTCTTTTCACCTAATGCAACCATGATTCTACCTTTAGCCAGCTGTGCTTGTCATGAAGTAAGGATTGATGATATTGCTGTAAAGGATTTCTTGCGGGATATTTTAACAGATTAAATGGCACTTTGTATTTGTTCATTGCATTTTCGATTTAAAATCTGAATCTATGGGTCCGGAGCGGGTGCTACCAGAAGAACACGAACACTAAAAATTGGCAGCCAGGAATATCAAACAGTTCTATATTAGAATTGGGACATGAGTATCGAAATATAAAGAAAGTAGCTTTTCGAAATCTTTCACTTTTATCACATATGGGTATATTCCAACAGTCAGCGAATGTTACTATATCGTAGTTCTCCAAGATGCACTTTCCATACACAGAGAGCATCATGAATCAGTTGGAGCAAAATATCGGTGTAAATTTACGTTAAAGTTTTTGCCTGGTACTCTAGGCTGGTTGCGATCGAAGAAGACGCAATACCTCATAACAGTTAGTCCTTGAAAGGTCATGATTGGGTCGTTGGGTCCCACAGCTTCCTCGACGCATCCTGGGCGCTCAACGCCAAAGACGCACAGAGGAACGCTGTTGACTATAAGCATGTTATTTGTTAACATTTTCGTTGAAAATTTTTAGAAGACCCATATTTAACAAAGTGGAGTGACAGCCTTCAAAATCACGAGAAGCTGTAGACCGGTTCGACCGAGGAATTGTTAAAGCAAATTTCAAATGAACGGACTTTGTTAAATACCATTAGCAGGGAGATCTGGGTACGACCTTGTACGTACTTATGCTGTCTGGTAGAGAAGTTCTAATTCACCGTGATACTAAATGTGAGGATTTACCAAAAGGACAAAAAACATAGAACAAAGCAAAATCAATCTAAAAATAGCACAACGTAATTCGCACCCCGCACAAAAGCTGCACATTTTTAGCGAAACATGGAGTGTCGCTTGGGTTCTGGTAACAATATTTTGATTTAAGTAAATCTCTGCAAAGTAAATTGTTATTGCAGTTCATGGTACGTGGTACCCTTGGAGACCAGTCACCACGTGTTCTAAGTCATGTGCAATAGGCCGGCAGCAAATGTCGAGGATATGTCATCTTCCAAAGTATTCCGGACAGTACTGCGTGGGGAATTCTTGGCAAATATTGAATTGTACAACAGGACGAGCATGTGGTATGTTATATCTACCTTCTGCTATCGTAGATGTACACTTGTGTGTCAGCAGGTTATATAACATCGTGAACCCTGGACAATTGATACATCATTGCATAGTTGTTTGGTTCAAACTCTGCGTTGCCTTCGCAGCCTCTGACGTGTGTTGTTGCAACTTCGAAAATTATCTGACGTATTAATAGCACATCCATATATTAATAATTATACTCTCGAAAATTGCAGCTGAAAAAAAAAAATGTCTGATATACCAAGATGTTAATAAGCTACAGTACCGGTAGAGATTGTTTCTCCAAAACCTGGGCTTTGTGAGCATACGTCCATGTTTTACATTGTTCGATTCTGAACAATCCCTTGGATAAATCCGCTCGGCTGGGGATCCACCTTGCCTGGATATCAACTAAGTTTTGCAATATATTTATTTTTTTGCCAAATTCCCTTCCTTTAAAAAAAAAGCATGTGATAACGTTAGAGCTCGCTATAACTTAATTTGCATCCCACTTTTCTGCAAATAAGTCTAAACTGTCATAGTATAGACCTAACGTGTATCCGTTATGGTACCTGGCTTCACATCGCTTTATCAAAAAAGCAATAAATTTCCTGAATAGAGTCAAAACTTTGTTGAATACCAAATATTATGCCCCCACCCACCCAACCCCCAACCTCCGCCTTTGTGGGTGCCAGGAAGTCCGCTGTCACGCGCTACAGCTACCCGTGCTGGTTGCCTCCTGTGTTGTGTGGTCCCTTGAGACTCGGACATGGCCATCTCTTCTACAATCCAACAGTTGATATGACTACTTTCTATTGAATGTCTGACCTACAAGTTAATGTCAGATATTTGTCACGTAACAATTTGTGCGCAGCTGAGTACTAAACTCCAGTGACGAAGTGAATTATACATTCACAAAATAACACCCTTGCAACATGCTGTAAGTTTCCCACCTTGTAATTTGTACAATAACCATGGTATCTCATGAAATAAACGTACAAAAACCCAAATTTTGCTAGTCGAGACGAAGACACGATGAGGCTGACCCAGCACAGCGGAACGGCCACGTACTGTCTTAATAATGACGATTGTCCACAATTTTAATCATAATATAACTTAATGCTTGAAAATAACCGTTAAAGCACATAAGCAATTTCACATTTCATTCATCACCATGCAAAAGTTCGGGTCCTTTTTTTTCTTCAGAATTTGTAACATTGAGCCCATCACCACCCAGGCCATCTCCTCATTATGACGTACCACTTCCGGTATGGGCCCGCACAAACAGGACACGCTTTCGATTCAGGCAGCATGAATTTTCCTTTATGTGGTACGCCTATAGTTATCGATGGGCTATAGACAATGTAAATTTCACAGTCGCTTTTGATGACTTTGAAGCAGGAATCTCAAGGTAAGTCCTTAGCTCTGTCTTGTTGCACGTATAAAAGGCTGAATGTAAAGCTTTAAAATGTAAAGTAAATTCGTGTAAGATAACGACTGAAGGAATTTACTTGGACGTAGGAATGGAGGACAATGTCTCTGTCAAATGTGTCGAATGCCGCATCAAGGTATTTGAGAGACCAAAGAGCTCATGCTAATTACCACTTCAAAAAATGTACAAAAAATAATCCGAACAGGGAACAGCGAAATTCAAAGCCGTAAATCCTGTGTGCCAGCATGCCACATACTATTTAGCATTTAATAAATCCCAAACTGAAAAGCACGTTTCATCTTTGCATGTATCTACACGCAATTCCGTTGGGCAGCTGCCCTTATAACATTTTTACATTCAAAGAATATAGCTTCAATGTTATGTAGAATCATATGATCGAAAAAATAACGATTTTTTTGCCAGCATGTATCACCACGCTTCCCAATGGGCAGAGGCCCTTATAACAGTTTTATATTGAGAGAATATAACGCTAATGTGATGTAGAATTATACGAAGAAACAAACAAAACAAAAATGATGATTTTGTGCCAGCAGTGTCTGGAGGACGGTAAGTCTGGGAGAGTCGTATTACACCTTTAACCAAGACTGCAATTACCACCTGGGAGGGCATAATAGTCTTCTCTTCCAAAGGTGGCCATGGCGCCGGTATGCAGAAACAGTGGACCTCAACGTGACAGCAGTAGAGTAAGCATAAGTATCTTTATCTTGTGTATGCCACCGTCTGACCTGAACCAATGAAACGCCATTCATGTGGTCAAGTCCATAGCTCATGGCAGTAGAATAAGCATAAGTATCTTTATCTTGTGTAATGCCACCGTCAAACCTGAACCAACGCCATCCATGTGGTCAAGTCCATAGTTTATGGCAGTAGAGTAGGTATAAGTATCTTTATCTTGTGTATGCCACCGTCTGACCTGAACCAATGCAACGCAATCTATGCGGTCAAGTCCATAGCTCATGGCAGTAGAATAAGCATAAGTATCTTTATCTTGTGTATGCCACCGTCTAACCTGAACCAACGCCATTCATGTGGTCAAGTCCATGGTAGTAGAGAGAGCATTCATGTATGAAGCTAGTCACATGTATGCAACCCTGTGACAAAAACCAACGCAACGCTTCTTATTTGGTCAAGTGCATAGTTCACGGCTGTGGAGAGAGAATGTATCTTTCGTTCTGTGGTTGCTAGCCTGTAAAATGAATCAATACAAGGTCTGTTATTTCGACAAGTGGATAGCTCATTTTAGTGCAGTGAGCAAATGTACATTTATGCCGGGCCATTCATCAAATTACCTGTCATCTACAGGTGTCACAGTAGCTTGTTATGTGTATCAAAGGTTGAATCAGATGTCAATCACAGACTATATCTGGCATTCAAATTCATTGAACACAAATTCTGAAACAGCTTTTTAAACTACTTCATTTATCAATTATAAACTTAATAAAAATCAGTATAGCTAGTTTTTCAGCAGCCTTTTTTTTTTGTTTTCATTTGTGAAGCATGCCATCACTTGCTGGGAACTTTGAAGATTGAAATAACAAAAATGTTGTTTTAACATGGCCATGCTATTAAAGCTCTAAACTAAAAACAGCGGGTAACCTGTAGTATCTAAACTTAGCATACACAAAGTGTAGGGTTGATTTGACGGAACGGTCTTGGAAAGCCTCTTAAAAGCCTGTTTTCTTGGACAATATTTATCCATCGTTAAGCATTCGTGTTTGCCATGGTCGATGGACAAGCCAACAAAGTGGCATTGTTTCAGTGTATGTGTATCATAAGACAGCAAGAATGTTTAAAAAACCGGTTTTATGGGAGTTTGTTCTAAATCAAACTGAAATTTAAAACAAGAAGAGGAGTATTACTAATATCACTTTCACTGAGGGTTTCGTTATCCAGTCAGGTTTCCTTTGCGATACAATATCAAGCTATGAGGTTTTTGGCAACTTCGTAATTTCCTCATTTTATTTATTTATTTATTTATTTTTTCGTAACGCGCGTCTCTGTGATTTTTTGGAAAAAATGTCCTTCCAGATCCATCAACTTTGATGTCACTTTTGGAACATGTAAAGACCGCAATCGATTCCCTGTCTATGTTGAATGTTCTACTGACGAAGGAAAATACTGGGTTCAGCTTGTCAGGATATTTACAGAGGATCCACGTATGTATATCCACAGTTGTGAGGACAAAACATTCCCTTTGCATAGAAAAGGATTGACTTGGTGTAGGCACCTCATACTCTTATCCAAAGCACCCTGATTATTATGTCATTCAAATGAAGTAAAAAGAACTTGAGGGTGCCTGCATGTGTTAGTCCAGAGGTAAGTTTGTGATGGGGTCGAAGTCAACGGTGAAATATTCTTCTTCTTCTTCTTCTTCTTCTTCTTCTTCTTCTTCTTCTTCTTCTTCTTCTTCTTCTTCTTCTTCTTTTTCTTCTTCTTCTTCTTCTTCTTCTTCTTCTTCTTTGTTAAGTACGATTCACAATTGAAAACTGTAGAATGAACACTGTCTGAAATTAATGTGCTTTTTGCTATGAAAGTAACCCGTTTAAGTTGCCTGCTCTTACTTAGGGCACATATAACAGAATGGTACAAAAAGTGCCATTGTGTCCCTGTTTTTGGATACAAGCCCATCGATGTACACATGTTTAGTTCTGTCAATATGCGTAGTTTCTTTGCATGTTACAATAAATATTCTAAGATTAGTTTGTCAAATTTGAGAGCCATTTTATTCAAGGGGTCTGATCTACACTTTGAGAAAAGATCACAACAAAACTGTTGGCATAAAAAGCTTGAAATGAACGGTCATGTAAAGACAATAGTTTATGTTATCGACTTTGAAGCATCTGCAATTAACATTGATAATTTTTCCACTTTGGATTAAAAAAAGCAGCATTTAAAACTGGAATATTGCCAAACAAAAATGTGTACCTAAGTTATAACTCTTGTCTTCACATAGTTGTTAATTTCACCAAGATTCATCCATCCAGTTTTGAGGGAGGCTGTCTCAAAATTACCAAGTTTTGTAATAAATTGTTTCTGACATATTCACTACCAAAGATAAGAAGCAAACATGTCAAACAATCCTAAACAAGCATAATATTGAACAATTCGGGCTAAGTTATATAATTGATATCACTGTAGGCTGTCGAACACTTTGACCGTTAAAATGCCACTAATAGTGTCTGCATTGTACTTGTACTTACATATCAACCGCCCAGATACGGGAGAAAACTTAGTTCCATTGTTACAATATGGAATGAAAATCACAAAAGTCAAATTGGAAATATCGTATCTTTTTGTAAGAATGTCTTTTGATTGTTTCGAAACCCCAAACTAAAAATATAGTGTGTGCCTAAATAATCTGACTTATTCATATTGTTTAGTTATTTAAGCTGTGTATGAAGAGAGTATTATCATGACGTTTTTCATCCCATAAACGCAAAAATCAATTGAATGTGCCTTGCTTCCATTTTGGGTTCCAAGGTATAAACTACAATTAAACTGTATCCGAGAGAGTATATTTTTGCTATTGGAAGTCGTACTTTGTAATATGTACAACCATGCACGGTATCGATGATTGTAGACACTAGCATTTAATAGTCATAACTGATATATCACATCAAATACATACATAAACAATATGTCGACCATTGGTCTTTAAAGATACATCCTCAATCTGCGAAGACGAAAGCAGCTACTTTGCCGAGAAGTTAGCACTTTCCTAATCAGACGGATCAACCCAACATATAAAATTATAAAGCCATTTCGTGTATGTACAAAGCGAAGACGGCCAATCAATTATACGCCGTGGAAAGCGTACAATCTACTGTCAATTCTATTCAATAATTATTGTTTAAAACAACATACCTTTTATGCCATGTTTTGTTTGTTCCTTTATTTCAGAGCCCATCCTTCTTAGTCCCAGCAGTCATACGATTTTGTACATTATACCTCTTCCTGCGCAAACGCAAGTCATTAAGACCCGTTTCCGGTTCCGGCAATCTGATGGAATAAACTATGGCTTTCAACAGCAACGATGGGCAATAGATTATGTCAACTTCACAATTCTTTCCGATACCTTTGAAACAACAGCAGATATTTCAAAGCAACCTCCTAAGTAATTTGATTTCTGATTAATTTTGAGTGTACACTATAGCACGAATGTTAGTGCCCTTGAGCTGAGACGTTTGAACATCCTTTGCACATGAGTTATGAACGTTGGTACGTTCTGTTACGCATAACGTGACAACGTTGTAACGTTAATTTGCATATCAGTTAAAAACGGTGGAATATCCTGGTATACATGAGTGCAGATCAAAGTCGCTCGAGTGCACTTCTTTTACTGTGAATTTGACTTTCCCCTTATGCAACGTGCCCTCCTGTAGTGTGTTTTGAAACAAAGTGTACATCGTAACTGTCATCTTATTATATTCCTACCACTTTGGTTTTATGTTGGACAAATTATGTCAATCAACTACCTTGTTACTACCAAGGCAAGGTGATCATGAGAATTTATTCTTCCTCTTCGTCACGCTCTTTGAAATATTTACTTAGACAATTCTACTCAAGTCGAATCGCACTTACTCGTGGGATGGGGCATAAATTTGAGAATAAAGAAAATTTAAAATTTAAACTAGCATTCGATATGAATATGTGTAAAGCATTCGTACTTTATGACACATAACATTCCATGAGATGTTAATTAATATATTACACTACCAATGAATTGTTACACACCAGCGGGTTTTTTTCCTTTTCTGTCTCTTTTTTTTTTTAGCTCAGCTGATAATTCAGCTGAGCTGTTTGGAGGGTGAGGCATCCGTTGGCCGTCTGTCCGTCGTCCGTTGTCAGCCTTCCGTCGTCCGTCCACAATTCACATTTTCGAGTTCTTCTCCAAATCCGCTGGCCAGATCCACTTCAAGCTTGATTGGCAAGTACCTTTTGGGGGGTCCCTACTAAGTTTGTTCAAATTGATACGGTCCAGTGATTTTTGGATTTTTAATGATTTTTTTTTTTGTTCATTTGGGGGGAGAGCTTAGAAAATCTTCTTCTCCGAAACCGCTTGGCCAGTTACTTTGAAATTTTATAGGGATACTTCTGGGGACCTCCAGTGCTTAAAGTGGTCAACAGGTGGCGCTGCGATTCTTTTCTATGTTTTTTTCTTAATGAATTTTTGTGCGTCTTGCTATTTTCGACTTCTCCAAAACCGTCTCTCTGATTGTGCTGAAACTTGGTGGATATGTTCATTGTGGAAGGGTCACGCCTGGTTGTTCACCAAGTGGCGGTGGTGTGGATCCCCGATTTTTAATAAGTTTCTCAATTCGGGGTACTTGTTGGTCAATTCATGCATTTCTATAGTTTACTATGCAAGTCAATGGGAATTGCAATGGTAATTTACATTTTCGACCTCATCTAAATATCGTTAGCCAGATTCACTTCAAACTTATTGGGGATGTGTTTTTTGTGGTTCTCTACCAAGTTTATTCAAATGGTCACGGTCCAGTGAGTTGGGGGGGGGGGTAGAAAGTTATCTTGCTGAATTTACATGCCTATTGATTACCATGCAAGTCAATGGGGATTGCGAAGTCATTAGGGTTTGCAATGGCAATTGACAATTTTTGACTTCGTCAGCGAAACCATCAGCTAGAATCACGTTATACTTGGTGGAGGTATTTCCTGGGCAGGCATCTACCAAGTTTGTTCAAATGGTCACAGTCCAATGATTTTTGCATTTTTTAAAATGATTTTTTCTTCATTTTTGGCCAAATCTTCAAAAGTCTTTATCCTTGTATATACTCAGCCAATTGCTTTGAAATTTCATAGGGACACTTCTGGGTATGAGGGTGATACATGTACAGTAGGTGAGTGACCTTGGCCTCATTTCCAAGGTCACAGGGCGAGGTGTATGAAATTCAGTGTTTATATGTTAACTTGAGAACTATTAAGGCTAAGACATTCGCATTGCACATGCTAGTTGTTCTTAATGAGGGCCAGACTTGCACAGTAGATGAGTGACTTTAACCTCATTCCCAAGGTCATAGGGTCACTTGCTCAAATTTTACTGTTCACTTGACAACTTGAGATCTATTTGAACTTGGAGCTTGATGTTGAATATGATGGTTGTCCTGAGCAATGGCCAGACTTAGACAGTACATGGGTGACGTTAACCTCATTCCCAAGGTCACTGGGACCCAGACACTTACGTGAATTTTACTTTTCACAATGTAACTAGAGAGCTGTGGAAGGTAGGACTATGATGTTGAACTTGTTGGTGGTCCTCTATTTAGGAAAGATTGAGACCGTACATTAGTGACCTTGACCTCATTTTCAAGGTCACAGGGCCACTAACATGAATGGTACTGGTCATGTGATAACCTGAGAACTATTTGTACTGTGACTTTGATCTTGCAAATGGGGATGGCCCTCTATGAAAGTTAGATTCAGAATAGGTCGATGACCTTGACCTCATTTCCAAGAGGTCATAAGGCGACTTAGTCAGCTGATCACAGGACTGTCACACTCCTCTTTTTTCTTTTTTCTTTTCTTTTATTTTTATTAATTAATTTTTTATCTATTTTGCTCAGCTAACTGTCAGTCAGCTGAGCTTATCTTACAGTCCTTCTTCCATAGTCGTCGGGATCGGCGTCCGCGTCGGTCCGTCAACAACACATTTGTCCACTTGTTATGAAAAATGTTTTTGATATTCCTTTTCGGATGGAAGTGTACAAGGCGGAGAATTGTAACAAAAGTACGCTTTGTAAGAAAATATTCATTATTTACAAGTATGCAAACACGATCTTTTTTCTACAGCATTTGGTACAGCATCACGGGCGGTAATGTCACATACAGACCATCTTGCAGTCAGTTGCTTCACGGACAGTATTCTCTCATCTTTTACTTGGCTGGTAATCGGTCTGCAGAAACCATTGACATGGATATGAGAAATATAGGGTAAGTCAATCTTATATTGATATATCGTCAGCTTCCTCCTTCGAAAATGCTTTTAAAAAACATTATCCATGATTAGGACTGTTTCGATGACTCATTTGGTGGCAGTTATAGTGCCTTTGGTTACTGTGTTCAGTAGGGCCCGCCCACTGTGTTTATGAAGTACTCATGCCCACTGCCTTAAGTGGTACCAACGTCCAATGCATTCAGAAGTACCCTTCCACTGTGCTGAGTGGTACGCATGTCGACTGTGTTCAGTAGTACCCATGTCCACTGTGTCTAGTAGTACCCATGTCTACTGTGTTCAGTAGTACCCATGTCTACTGTGTCTAGTAATACCCATGTCCACTGTGTTTAAATTAGTAGTACCCATGTCCACTGTGTTTAGTAGTGCCCATGTCCACTGTGTCTACTAGTAACCATGTCCACCGTTTCCAGTACCCATGTTTACTGTGTCTAGTAGTACCCATGTCCACTGTGGTTAAATTAGTAGTACTCATGTCGACTGTGTTTAGTAGTGCCCATGTCCATTGTGTTCATCAGTACACATATCCACTACGTTCGCTAGTGCCCATGTCCACTGTATGAAGTACTGCCAATGCCCTTTGTATCGTGATCTTTCCAGATTTACTCAGACTTCCATCTATAATGACTAGTGACTGTGAAAGTACCACGGAGTATTTTCAGATGAATTAAAAAGATCTCGTATTTTATGAATTTCTGATGTATACACACACACACACACACACATACACACACACACACACATATATATATATATATATATATATATATATATATATATATATATATATATATATATATATATATATATATATATATATGCGTATATATATATATATATATATATATATATATATATATATATATATATATATATATATATATATATATATATATATATATATCAGAAATTCATGAAATACGAGATCTTCTGCATAAATTGATAATCACCTGCCACGAGATGTAGAGTTTGGGAAGGGGAATCCTCAACTGAGTAAACGGGGCGGTGGAGCAGGACAGAGCCAAGCCGCGCAGGTATACATGTATATGCAGCAACGGTGCCGGCTCTGCTCGTTTATCGCCACCAGGACGCGGTAGCACAGTAACAAACATGAATTCACAAAATCGTTTAAGACCATCAATTGAAAAGATCCCATGTTTTATATAATTTTCAAAAACCCTTCTCTCAGAATTGTAGTTTTAATCCGTGTCATCCAGATTCATGGGAAATGTATGTTTGTGAATCATCAACATTGACATGTGCAGGGAATATATCGGTTATGTTGAAATATATAACACTCTTTCGAATCTTTCTAGAGTAACATTGCATGTGTTTCATCTTCTGTTCCATTTTAAATCCCATAAACTGTTACTTTGACGTTAATACCATTACTCAGATGAATATCTATTTCGTAGATCCTATTACATTGCATGATTAAAGGTTATAGCGCCTGTCAAATCTGCAGTATTAATTATAGATACATTTTGATTTGTAGGTCGATACAGTTTTATTTTGCTACTGGTAGACATTGTTCTGCCAATTATCAAGATGTATTTTTGGAATTTTCAACTAATCATGGCTTATCGTGGCAACAATTCGCAATTATCAAAGGAAGATACGGTACGTTTGTGAAAATGGCTGCCATGGTGACACACAGAGCGACAAAACAAACAGAACAAAGAAATAGAGAGCTGATACCTCGTTTCCAGTCATGCTAAAATCTATCAACACAAGTGACAAATGAATATAAATGTAACTTTATGAGAAAAAACAACAAGGGAAGTTTCCGGGAATTCTTGGTGGCCAAAATACCTTGCAAGTTTCGCTAGTTTCTACCTGCCCGCTTTATTTTGCGCAAATAAAGCGGGCAAGTAGAATTGATATAAGGTACACATTGCGACAAAAGATGTGTTGCTCGGTTTCCAAACTGTGAAGTTATCAGTGCAATGTAAGGTCAGATCATTGAAAGTGCTTAACGCAGGTAAAGATATGTTAGGAAATACCGCCATCAGGATTTTTAATTGGATTGAGCGAGTATACCCCACTCACTATGTAAATGAATGAATGAATGAATGAGGAGGGAGGGAGGGAAGAAAGAAAGAGAGAGAGAAAGAAAGAAAGAAAGAAAGAAAGAAAGAAAGAAAGAAAGAAAGAAAGAAAGAAAGAAAGAAAGAAAGAAAGAAAGAAAGAAAGAAAGAAACAAACAAAGAAAGAAACAAAGCTGTATTTAATGTTAGCAAGGTATTGTCATGGTAAGCACAGGCTGAAAGTAGAGGTGAAGACAAGGTGTGGACAGGTAAGGCCGCTTTTCAGCACATAAATGGTCATGGATATTATGAGAGTTGCATTAGGAATGTTTGTTAGATGAAATGTAGCTTGGTTGTTTGAAAAGCTGATTTCAACAATTCGAGCAATTTCTATTCTTTATGCGTTCATTCCAAATGATAAATATGCTACATTTGTGTGACATCTGCTGCATCTAAGTATATTATTTATACCAATGCTACAAATCTTGTACCTTTGGGTTCTTACGTGTGCAAGACGGTTATCCGAATCTTGGCACTTTGCGGCAACTGTATCTTTATCAGGAAAGACAACAAGACATTCCCATGATGTGGTTCCCCGGGACTATTGGTGCCTTGTATTATCTTGAGAATTTGGGAATATGACTGTTCTTATTTTATTTATTTTGTTTTATTTTGTTTTATTATATTATTCTGTTTTATTTCATTTTAATTTAAGTTTTTATTTTTTTATTTGTTTGTTTATTTATTTATTTATTTATTCATTTATTTACTTACTTACTTATTTATTTATTTATTTATTTATTTATTTATTTATTTATTTATTTATTTATTTATTTATTTATTTATTTATTTATTTTAACTTATTTTATTTCATTTTAGTGACATGGATACGAGTAATGTATCATTCAGTGCCCAGTGTCTCTTGTATGTTGTATATTGAGAGCCTAGGAGTCAGCAGATAAAGTGTATTTCACTTCATTTTGTTTTCATTGACACCTTGGTAATTGTCCTGATTTTTCATTCATTGGTATTTATTCTATCTTATTTTATTTTAATTTTTGTTATTGTTGTTTTTTTTCTATTCTTTTTTCTTTTTTTTTGGGGGGGGGCGCACTTTTATAGATGAATGTGTGCTGTACATACGTTGTACAGCCGCAAGTGGTCACAGGGAATCGCTGTAATTAGTCTGCCGAATACCTCTCTATTTAAAAGAACCACCCATCGCCATGTGCATGTTTAGCCAATCATGATGGAAACATTCGAGTTTATTGTCATTTCATCTACCCCCCTATAATGCTGAATTACATTGCAGTTGGTGCCAAATGGAAGCCATGGACGCCGGTCACCAAGTGCTCAAAGACCTGTGGAATAGGCCACCACCTGATGACCCGAACTTGCGACCTTCCAGATCAGTGGGGTCCCTACTGCGTTGGATATTCGTGGCAAACGTTAAATTGTACGACGGGGCGAGCATGTGGTATGTATGAAACGAAATGAATATTTAATCTGTTTAGATCTCCACGATGTTGTAACAATGAAGAAAGTTTCAGATAATAGGAGAACCATGACGTCATAAGAGCACAACCCCTAGTAGGCAATAGAACATTAACAATTTCATTTGAATATAATTTTTTCTCAGATATTCTCAGACGTTGCAAAATCCGAATCCCTACTAGGGTACTTTGTGCCTCTGCTCTGTGTTGAAATTTTGCTGAGTATAATTGGTGCGTTATATATACTGAGAAAGGCATTTAGTATTGAAATAACTTTCTAGAAAATTATAGGGAAATATCTTGCAAGCTTGGAACTTCATAACAATTGTAAGCTCATGTTCAAAAGCTCAAAAGAATAACCGACCGTTCATCGATATGTTCAGATAAAATATTGAGTAATATCCCCCAATGTGTACGTAGTGTTTCAGTCTTGCCTCCAGAGACACAAAATGGTTACTGTAAAGTGAAAACCGATTTACTTGTCCGACTGAAAGCAGACAAGGTCACGGAAGGTGTGTTTTAGCAATAGTCTTTGGCTTTTTTTCAGAGTGAAAAAAAATAAAGTCAGTTGGGACCTGTATTAGTTCACCTGATTTTAACGTGGCCTGCCGTGCCTGCACCACTAAATTCTTGAATGTGGCTCGAGCTTGTACACCAAACAAAAAGTTTGGGTGGATAATACAGTGCGACAACGTAAACAATGGTCAATTTAAAAGAAATCAAAATTGTGAAAAACGATCAAATATTTTATGCCTGGTAATAATAATTTAGTGATGATTTTATTGTTGATGATACTACCCCTTTACAGCGGGAGCATCGTGCGCAGGGTAGAACTCACGCTGCGTAAAATACATAAAATCAAAGACATAGAGCATGTAAATACACGCGTATATGTACGTAACGTTATCATTGGTTTCAAACCTACAACGTGGAGCAGCCGGCATTGCCACCCAGGGTGTCCTCGCTCCAACCCCTGCCCAGGTGGCGCAACCGGCAAACACCTTACCCCCGCGAGAGGGCGGGCATGAGGTTATCGCTTGGTCAGTCGGTGGTCGGTCTGGGCTTGTCCGTATAAAACGCATGCCTTACACTCCAAACTTTTGTTTAAAACTCTTTACAATTTTTTTCCATAAATAAAGCAACGATGTTACCACAGAAATAACCATGGTCCCCTAAAAACAAGCAGTATGTTAATATAGATGACCCCCAGTAACAATTCCACAACCCTTCATAACGTAGGTTTCTGGGAACACCTTCTAATTTAAGGTAACGTGCTTTCCTTGCCTCATTTAAAGCTGGACAAAGGAACAAAAAGTGCGCTAGGCCCTGGGTAGCACTATCACACAGGTCACATTTTGAATCAGACATACCCCATCTTTTCAGATTCTTGTTACATAGCGAGGCAACCTGCGCGTGCCTGAAATTTTAATTGCGTTGCGTAAAAATCACTATTATTGAACGTATGTTTTTCCTGAAATGTAAATCTCTTAATCAACCGAAACAGATAAAATAAAGAGCTGTCATCGATCTCCTGAAAAAAAAATGAAACTGTATGAATTTACACTTAATTTCACATATGGTCCAATCTCAAATTCGCTTAGACTACAAACAGTGTGATCCAAACCTACTTTTTCAAGTAAACTGTGACATTCTGAACAATATGGCGACAGCTTTTCCTGGAACATAATCATCCATCAATTGTACGAAATCTTTTTACATAACCTGGAATTGGGAAACGTGTACATCATTTTGTGTAAACCTTAAAATAGAAACGATCGGCAGCCATACCAATTCACTGAAAGTAACTAACATTGCCGGACATGACTCAATGCAGATTATTGCTCTGGCAATAGAGTACCGGAATGATTTAAGGAGGGATAGACTATCTGTAGTGTTATTCAGCCACACAGAGCATCCATGAGACAGAGATGGCAAAATAATGCTTTTCCAAATACTGTTACCAAAATTAACCCTATTATTGTTCTCCTGAGAAGACATAATGTTACACAGATAACCTGTTAATTGTAAGGGCTTGTCCTTCAAGTCTGACTTGAGGTGAGTCGGTTCGCTCAAAAATTGTTAGAAAAAAAAAAGAAAGAAAAAGAAAAATAACAATACCCGAATTTTTAATGTTTGTATGTGCTGCTTTCTGTTATATACAAATTACATAATTTCCATTTTTCTCATTATATATACGTTTTCCAATTACCATTACTTTAGATTTATTATTGCTGACAGACACATCTTCTACTTAGATGCAAAAGCATCTGACAAATTGAACATTTTTTTGTAAAATTTACCCCCCCCCCCCGATCTCCTTAGAGGTAGACATTGTCAGCATACAGAAGAAAATGAATTTTACGCTTACGAAACGGGATTCCAAAATGATGGCTATAAAACATGTCATGCTAGGTCATACATTACTGGTGAAAAGAATGTGGGTGGTAAAATATAACCCTGTTTCATTCCATTCTCTACTTTAAGCCACGAGCACTATGGGTCCAATTATGACTTTATTATCAGCTGCGTTGTAAAGACCGTCTACCAGGCTCCGAGCCTTTCCTTGCATTGTAAAGACCGTCTACCAGGCTCCGAGCCTTTCCTTGCATTGTAAAGACTGTCTACCAGGCTCCGAGCCTTTCCTTGCATTGTAAAGACCGTCTACCAGGCTCCGAGCCTTTCCTTGCATTGTAAAGACTGTCTACCAGGCTCCGAGCCTTTCCTTGCATTGTAAAGACCGTCTACAAGGCTCCGAGCCTTTCCTTGCATTGCTTTATCCCATAAATGGACAAAAGTATGTCCCTATTGACCGTATCAAAGGCCTTAGAGATTTCTTGATAAGCTTGACAAGTTTTTATCTGACGACATTTCCTTCTGGAACACAAAGCCTTCAGGGCAAAGTACTGGTCTCCCAAGTGACGATCTTTCCGATATGCCCCCTGTAGTTCGTCTGAAATTTAATTATCTTCTAAAAAAAGTCCTACATTGGGTTTCGATAACGGAAGTAAAAAGTGTGTAGAAGTTTGCTGTTACAGTAATACCACGGTACATATATAGACTCTCTCTCTCTCTACTGCTTCCTGTATGCAAAGACTTAACGAAACCTTTATACCATTGATCAGGGAAGTTCTCTATTAGTCTGCCAAAGTTAAATAGTTCTGCCAAACTGTTAGTCAATGTACTACCACCGCCCTTCAAAAATTCATTGGGAATATCATCTATTGCACAGGCCTTAACCAGCTTTAGTCCTATAACGTCAGTCTTTACCTTATCAAAATATATTAAAACATCAGTGAGACCCTCTACTTCACCAGTTCACAAATATATTTCATCGACTTTCAGTGACTTACCATACTTACTTTTGATTTTATCCTTTTGGTTATATTAACCCCTAGGCCTTGCCCGTACTCGCTTAAGATTTTAGTGATCTTTTCTGGATCTTCAATGTAACATGTATTGTCGCGTGGATCTATGATCCGTATGGGGTAATCATTATTGCCTCTAAGGCGTTTCAACATGACTGCGTGGTCCGTTTCTTTTCAAATATTCTTCCCATATATTTTGCACTATGCCAAGATAATAATGCCCCTTTCTTGCCCAATACCTGAAAATATTATTTACATTTTCTCTAAGTTCATCATGCGATGGTAGTGCAAATTAATCAACAACTGCAATGATTTGACTATATGAGACTGTAAATCCACAGTAGAATCTTTTAATGAATCAATTTCTTAACTATTGTTAGATTTACACTTCAGCATTTTCATTATCAGGTGACAGCAGCATTCATTCTAGTTAAAATATCCTGGAAATTATTGTTCTGGACGAGTCAAGCGTCTATGATTTTTTGTAATCATTGAACGTTGATGGGGCATGTGGACCGGACAGCATTAGCCCCGTACCTTTAAAATAGGCGGCCCCAATGATTGCACTCTCCTGCACTAAAATTCAATTTCTCTCTGCCGGAATATCAATTGCATTTCCTTCCCAATGGGAAAATGGCACATGTAACCCCGATTTTTTTTAAAGGAATTCGAATTATGCTCTTTGTATAGACCTATCTCTTTACTGAGTTGCGTTAGGAAAGTTTGTGAACGTGCTGTATCCAAACATATGTTTAGCTTTCTGCAAGACAACCGTTAATTGTCCGCAAATAATTCGGATTTTATACCACAAGACTGTAGAGTTAATTATTAAGTATATTTATATGATGCGTTTTAAAAGCCTATTGACCTCCAGAAGGGAGCTCGAGTGATGTTTTGTGATATGTCGAAAGCCTTCGATAGGGTGCACCCTATAGCTTCGATACATAAATGAAAACCCTGGAATGCAAGTTCCTTTATCACTGGCTGGAAGATTATCTTTATGCAAAAAACTTAAAGGGTGGTTATTGAGGGTCAGGCTTTGTCTTCAGGCAATATCAAAGCAGGCATACCAAAATGTCACTGCGCAGAAGCACTTGGTTGTTTTGCTTTATGCGGATCTTTCATTTTCAACTCAATCATGTGAATCACATTGTTTCCAAAGCAAATACGTTAGATGGTACTTGCAACGTCAACAGTAAAAATTGAACAGGAAAGTTGGAATCCCTTTACTCTCAATTTGTAATCCCTTGTTTTGGATATGCGAGCGTGGTCTGGGATGGATGAACACAGCATACTAAAGATCAATAGGAGGTATTCTTATTAAACTATATTAACTGCAGACCTGCTCTGGTCCCCTTAGCTGCTAGGCAACCGAACTATGCCTCCACCATGATCAGGGTACTTTTACAAGTTAAGTTACTTAACCATCTATAAATAACATTTTTTCTACCAAGCAAATTAAATTTCTAAATATGTTAAGAATCTTGTACGTTTTAAAACTTAGTGAATGACATTTCTTTAGCTTTTTTGCTTTCTAAAGTTGCTCCTTTTATCAAAAAAGCTCATTTGGCCCTGCTCAACACATGAATGTGCCCTCCTTCCTGCCAAGTTCCTTGCTGTAGTCTAGGTGGCAGCACATGATCCCAGTTAATATGCATACCTCTTATTGGAAACTCAGCAGCAGGAAGCATCCCTGGCATTCTTACTGAAATAAGTATTGAACACCTGTATGTTCAGACAGGTGAGGAAAAAATGGCTGAATGCATGAGAATGCAAAATTAGGGCTATTGTTTACGATACTGCAGTTCTAGAAATTTTCGCGCTCGATTTAATTGCTCGCTTTTCGCGATAGCACTGAAAGCGCGAAATTAAAATGCAAGAAACAAAGTTACATTGTATTTTACTTTGGTGTATGGCAGATTAAAATGCGCGAAAATTCTGTAATTTGAGAAAAATCGAGGGCGCGAAATTAAACAGGCGCAAAAATTTCTAGAACTACAGTAATGAATGGACATCTTCCTGCATATATTTACAAACTACAGTGCCGGCAAAAAAGTTTGCTCCAAAACTCGGCGCCAGGTTAAAATTCCCCCAAATGTGCGAGGCACACAATATAGAAGTAGAATTTTGCAAGAAAAGAAATTTAAAAAATGAAGAAACACATAACATCGTATTTTCCATAGACTGTGCCGTGCGCCACGCTGTATAGTATCAACAAGTTTCAAAATTCACTTTGGAAGAGTGCACAGGTGCATCCCCCCCATGTCAGACAAAGGTTTATACCATAATATACTTTATTAACAGGAAAATCATTATTCATTCCCAACAAGCAATCATTTAATGTCTTCGAAAACATGTCCATACCTGTGATATAATTAACTCAGGGCAGCTTAAGCATGAAGTTAACTTTTTTTTTTCACTGCGCATAACAAAGAAGAATGTTCAGAACCCAGACAACGAAAGCACCCCTTGGTAAATACCACAGGAGTATAAGAGTGGTCCCGGCCGAATCGTTCATGTGCGGGCTGTCGGGGTTCAAGTCGGGTCCGAACAAAGGGACTTTTCGGCTCCAGCTCTCAAGTTCGAGTGGTCGTGGTATGTGCTGCCTTGTCTGTAAGATAGTACATATACAGAAAACCGCTTGCTGTGATTCGAGAAGAGCAGCCAGTGACGGCCGCAGCGAGCTCTACCGTGAATCCATGATCTGATAGACCGTGCAGTCAATGTGATTATAGGCCCCCTCCCCGGCCATCTCAGGCCAGCCTGAAGCTCAGTCCCCACCACGCTCCGCATCAGGCGAGGCCATTGCAGGGGCTGGGTGTGTGCAGGCCGCCACTTGGTAACATTCCGGGGACCCGCTGCAGAATCATCAGCAACTTTATGACGGCAGCCAGGAAGAAGGCACGAAGCATATGTGAAGTTTGTCAGCGAAATTCTGAATGTCAGCAAACCATACATGTACATGTATGTGCTTTTCAATGACATTGAACATGAACATCATTTCCTACCATTAACCTTGGAAGTCACACATGAAATTCATGAGGACTCTTCAGTGGAGTGAGGATAGAAAGTAATAAAACTTTAATTTAATGTCACTTGCTTTGTGCATATTCAAATTTTTCAATTCCATTTAAAAACATGATATTTACCTCTTCCCTGCTGAAAACGTCCAGAAGCTCGCCGATATATTGTCGCGAGAGTTTATGTTTTTGCTTAAACTTCATATAAATAGAAAACATTTTTGCTCAGAGTTGTAGGTTCGACTTTACTTCAGGTCGAGAGCTTTCCTTTTACTTACGGAGAAGGATTCACATAAGCTCTATTAAGCTTGTTTCCGAAACCATTTTCAAGTGAAATAAAATATGTTTAAACTGAACCAGCTTTTCTAGCGCTGAGCTGGGAACTGAGCATCATTCCTGCTCCGGAGAAAACTTATTGACTTGGTCATCCATGCAAACATAGTTCCATGTATGTATGTATGTATGTATGTATGTATGTATGTATGTATGTATGTATGTATATATGTATGTGTGTGTGTGTGTGTAGGGTATTTATGGGTGTATATATAAAGCTATCAAGAAGAAAGAAGATGCCATTTTAAATATTTTGGTGTCCATGTGACCGAAAAACTCATACTTTTCTGTGCCATTATAGAATCTAGTTGATTATTATGTTTTCTTTTAAGAATTTCTAACATTGAACCCATCACCACCAGCGCCGTCTCCTCATTATGACCTACCACTTCCGGTATGGGCCCGAACAAACAACACTCGCTTCCGGTTTAGGCAGCACGACTTTGCCTTCTATTGGCACCACTATACTTATCGATGGGCCATAGATAATGTAAATTTCACAGTCGCTTTTGATGACTTTGAAGCTGGAATCTCAAGGTAAGTCCTTTATTCTGCCGTGTTACACTGATGCAAAATATGTTGGTAGCACGTGACCTTACTTCAGGCAGCACGTTATTATTATTTTTTTTTTATTTATATATTTATTAATTTACTTTTTGGGGGGATGTTTTTGTTTTTGTTTTTGTTTTGTTTTGGGGTTTTTTGTTTTGTTTTGTTTTGTTTTGTTTTTTTGGTTTTTTTTTGGTTTTTTTTTTGGTTTTTTTGTTTTTTTTTGTTTTGTTTTTTGTTTTGTTTTGTGTGTGTGGCACAGTCAAGTTTATCGATGGACTTTTGACAGTGTGAATTCTACTATCACTTTTGGTGACTGTGAAGTGGCAACCAAGCAAATATTCTCAACTTAATTTGTCACATATGTGCAGTGAAAAATATAGGCACAAGCTTGGAAATGGTGAACTGACTGAATAGTGTAATTACGATAGAGGTGTTTGACTATTTGATGCCAGTGTTTAGTGTAATTTGCTACTTTACTTGCACTCAAAGTATCGCGCACCAAAATAATAAAAAATTAACACGTTAAAAATGAATTTTTACCCGTACAGCCTTTGGGGGAAGGTGAATCTCGGTGAAAGGTATTACACTTTTAACCAAGACTGCACGTATCATATGGGAGGAGAGTATGGTCTTTTATTTCAAGGAAGACACTGGCGGCGATATGCAGAAACGGTGGATCTCAATATGATGGCTGTGATGTAAGAATATCACCTTTCTGTACAATATGTTTTACCTTGTGTGTGCCACATTTTAATATTTACATATAGTCCAGCGAAGACTACTTCAGCCAGTTCATATTCTATTAGTTTTTACACAATTTTCCTTTAAATTAGTGAAGTTCATCAAAAGGAGCAACCACAAATAATAAAGATATTGTTCATATATGGCCACTGTGGATCGCAGGTGTAGTTTGATAGACCAGCATTGTTATGCTGCATGATGTGAAATTTGACATTTGGTGAGTGTGGAGCTGGGCCCCACTTTAACTGTTTCACTGCTAATTAATAGTTCGTAAATTAGCCTGAAGTGGGAGTTAAACTCCGGCAATCACTACACTCTTTCATCAGTGTTTTTAACCGATTTTGACAAAAGTGGACGTGCTCCAACCTAAAACGACGACACCCGATTCATAGTCTCTGTAGAACGATCTTTCATCCAACTAGCAGCATGCTGACATTTACCTGAGAAATAGAGAGCCCACGGGAATGATCCAGGATCACAGCTTTACTTGGCGCACTTTGGGGCCAGACAAGCTGTGAACTAAGCTACCTCTAGCGCTGAAAGAGTTGCCTCAGTCAAGTTTGTAGTTTACTTCAGTTCCTTTTGTTGCTTTCTATCTAGACCCAAGTCCTATATATGCACATGAATGATGAACCTGTTCAAGCCAATTTACTAAAATAGGCCTACAATTTTAAACAAAACTTTTTGCATTCTGTCATGTTAAAACTAGACATGGCTTTTTTGACCCTATGCACCTTTGCACATACGTTTTGGGTGTTTTGGGTGAAGACGAACTATAAAATTTATGTGATTCAGCTATACATACCAAGGAACATTGCCTTTGGTCGGAATTGACTTGGATTAGTTTCATTAGGACTGCGGTTTGGAGATGGTAATGACACTGTCTGATTACTTAAGCTCCCCCCCCCCCTTTTTTTTTCCGTGGGGGGGGGGGGCTCATTAAAATGTACACGTCCTTTTCTGTGTTTATTCAGGTCAATCAGCTTTGATATCAGTTTTGGAACATGTATTGATCGCAATCGTTTCCCTGTCTATATCGAATGTTCGACAGATGAAGGAAAACACTGGGTTCAGCTTGCCAGGATTTTTATGGAAGACCCACGTATGTAAACACCATACTTTTAACAATTTCCCTCGAATGGTGAACAGCTTTCACAGGGATGAGTAAGACGCTAAACCCCCAACCCACTTCTAAGAAAGTTGTTAACTTAGGGTGTCTTATTCTGAAAGCGTCAGCAGCAATTCTCATTGCACCTCGTGTTCGTTGACGCTGACATTAACTCATTCCATACTATGGTCACAGGCCTCGGTCAGTGGTTCTGGCACTGCCTGACAAGTCATGCTGCAGCTGCCCGGCCTTGAGCAGTGCCAGAACCACTGACTTAAGACTATAGGCATGTTGGTACTTGAATGAAAGCTCTTTTCACGTAGAACTTAAACATGCAAGTATCGTCTTAAGTCAAGGTAGATATACGGAAGAATCAGGGACTGATATGGAATGAGTTAATAAGCATTCATTGAGGCGGTGATCTTTGGCCATCAGCTGATTTTGCCACTTATGGAGAAAGAGGGCAAAGAGGGTAACGCGTAATCAGCAAAAGGGGTAGTGTTATAACATCCCAAAGACCTCACATACAGAGCTGATATAATTACTGTCCATTTACAATACATCGGCACATATTTGCAACATAGAAGGAGAGGCACTTGTCTATAAATCCAAATCAGTCAACCCTTTACAGGGCATATTATCGAACTAACTCAATAACTTTACGCGCAGCACCGCAAAGTGCGACTCCGAAAGCTGTTGACCAATGACATGTTATCCCGTTTCGTCTTCCACGGAATTTCCATAGAAAGTATTCGAAAAAAAAAAAGAAAAACAACAATATTTTCAGAAAAGACAATGTCAGACCACCTTTCCCGATGTTTATAGCCCGGTTTGACCAGGGCAGTATTGGAGAAGCCAGGGGCCATTTTTGTGTGTTTGTGTATGTGTGTTCGTTAAACGCTGACTGGCTTTGATTCTGAGGCCTTCGAACGTGTAATGCATATAAAGGGTTAACAATACCAATACCAGCTGTGAGATAGAAGCTGAATAACCGCTTTCCCAGTCGACCTCGCCTGCAGCAACGGATACTTTGCCGTCTGTTCCATCCGTTCTATTAACAATTGTCCTTTCTGTTTCGATGAATTTTTCGGACATTAACCAGGATACGCATGCCAATACTCAACAACTTTCTTCAACGCGCTGTTGGTGTTGGGCGCCTCTTGTGCCCCGAAGAAAACTGTTGACTTACTTTAACAATATCACCCTTTAAGGTTTAACATAGTAAAAACATAGCGTGGTATAAGACCACTCCGGGTAAATTTGAAAAATAAACAAACGCCATACAGCCAGAAATGAATCAATTTTTACACCCTCCGGGAAGGAGGGTATATATTTATGTGCACACATATATAGACCAATCTTTGGTGAAATACAGCCTCCCAGCCTCACATTGGCAACTGGTATGGAAATATTATCATGAGAGAATGTGCTTCAGGGGCAGGGGGGTCTGATTTCCCTGCGTACTCTCCCGAAAATGATGGCGTTTTATTTTACGATGTCATGTTAATATATGTTAATTTTATATCTCAGTCACTTATTTATATCTAAAGCTTTGTATGTTATATTTTCTGTAACTTCATTCTAGCGCGTCACCATATGTACTCATTTCTCACCCAAGGCTTGGTGGAATTTCAGTGTTGCACACTCAACCAGTAATCCTGGGTTAAGAATAAGTTAATCTATCTATCTATCTGGCTGTCTGTCTGTCTCTCTCTCTCTCTCTCTCTCTCTCTCTCTCTCTCTCTCTCTCTCTCTCTCTCTCTCTCGCTCTCTCTCTCTCCCTCTACCTGCTTGCATGGGGCAACATTGAACCATCCCTTACCAGAGGGACTGCCCGGTATCCCGTAAGCCGTATGATGTACTTCCAATGTATGTTTCATGATGATAAAGCATGCTGAATTATTGAAACCTTTTTGCTTTTTACTTCTCTTATGTGTTTTATTTTTATTTAAGAGCCTATCCCACTGATCCCAACAGCAGCATACCAGTTTAAAGTGCCTGTCCCTGCGCAAGCGCAGACCAATAGCACCCGTTTCCGGTTCCGCCAATATGATGGGATCAACTATGGATTTAATCAAAGAGTATGGGCGATAGATAACGTCAACTTAACCACTCTCGTAGATACCTTTGAAGAAACGACTTATATTGCAGACCAATTATCAAGGTAATGAAGTAAACAAACGACAACATGTTCAATATTTGCTTCTGTAAAGTCGTACAAACTTTGAGGGAGGTATGCATCATGTAAAAGCAGTGTTCCCACTTGGGATAATTGTGTTCAATTTGGAAAATCGGAACATTTTGGTGGACATTATTTTGTGTATCAGTTGTTCAAATTTAGTATCTCTAGGTCCAATACAACCTGAAAAAATTAACAATTTATTTCCAATGTTAACATGGTAGACAACGGACCGTGTTAACCTTTGGATCTTGATTACTGACAATATGTATCTGTTCCAAAATTTCCGTATTACATGGATATGTCTCTTTAACAAATTGTACGATTTTAAATCAAATGGAAAACTGATTTACTCTTTAAAGTTCTCTAGAGCAAACACTTATCACAGATTTTCTAAGAAATGAAGAACTCCTTTTTAAATGTGTATAAATAATGAAGAATCCTAGCACTTTTATTAATTTCACAAAAAAAAAAACAAAAAAAAAAAAAAACCTTTTTCCAATTTCTGTATCACTATTGTAAACAGATACAGTTCATGCAGTTTTGAAAAATCATTGATACATATTTGCAGATACGTGTGTTGAGACGATAAGAGCACAAATTTGATCATTTATCTTTTATTTGTTTAGAGAACTATCAACAATTTCCCAAAACCACATTTGTGCCCAGAATGCTTGTGTTTATACAACTTTGAATTTGAATTTCATCCCGAGTGCAGAGAGATTCTGCAAAACATGCTTGCCAATTGAGTATAGAGGTTTATTATGTCAGAGATGCCTGCTTTTTTTTCTGATGGCCTAAAATGAAGTCACTTTTCCAGGTTAAAGAAATGCCTGAAAATATTAAATCACACATCAACTGCACATGTGGCACTCGAACAAGAATCACCTTACAAATAATGTATCAGAATAAACGAGAAATTTGTTACATTCTCAACATCGTGCCTTTTCTTCAACCAAACAGAAATATTTCGAGACTGAATTTGAGGCGCGTTGAGGAGTGTTGTCTGGCGATCCCGCCCATGTCATTTTCACTGTAAGCAGTGACACGGTATTTGAAGCATGTGACAGTTTAACAGTTTGGAGAAAAAAATGTACAAGTGGCGGATTGGCTGGAACCCTACAAAACTAGAAATGGTGTAATGAACATGATGTACTTGGATTGGTTACCCCCCCCCCCCAAAAAAAAACCAGTTTCTGGTACCCAGGTACGACTTTCGTACCCGGGTAGCCGAAAGCAAACCATTTTCCGGGCGTGTACCAGGGTACCTGGTCAATACAGTAATTTTAACATCACATAATATCTCTTTTTGCTCAGAATTTGGACCAATATCACAGGTGGAAATGTGACCTATGAACGTCTTTGTCCCCACCGTCTCTACTATGACCACTATTCTTTGGTATTTTACTTTGCCGGTTATAATCGATCTGCAGAGACCATTGACATGGACATGCAGAACATAGAGTAAGTCATTGACATGTTTATTCAGCTACATTGCTTTCTTGTGCCTGTGATGTTTACATCCACTCCATCAAAGCAGTCCCCGTCAGTCGGTCATTGCTCACCCAGTAGTGGATATATTTCGGGCCTTCCCATATACTCGAAGCTGTAAGTGATTTTTATATTTCAATGGTAACCTGGCTGGTTTAGACACTTTAAACATTCTATGTGACCATTCACAGTAAGCATAAAAGCACACTTCTATGTCAACATGGGGTGGACTATAGACATGCTTTCATACTTTTCGTGATAGGCTACAGCCAGGTATCAGAACAACGCAACATCAACAGCATTTCCCTGAGCATAGAAATCTTTCCGAAAAGATAGTTGCCCCCAGTGGCTACGGGATGAATGTGGCAGCACCATTTCTCACTGAGTTCTATGTTGTATTGCAGGTCCATACAGTTTCTATGTTGTATTGCAGGTCAATACAGTTCCACTGGTTTCAAGTCTATGGACATTGTTCTACAAATAATCAAGATATATATCTGGAATTTTCCACCAACCAAGGTAGCACGTGGCAACAATTTGCAGTCATCAAAGGATCACATGGACGTAAGTCTTGCGTCCTGATTGGTTAGTTTGTGTAATGGTCAGTTAGAGGGCATGTACGTTACTTATAGTATTATGAGTGCACATCATCATCATCATCATCATCATCATCATCATCATCATCATCATCATCATCATCATCACCACCACCACCACCACCACCACCACCACCACCACCACCAGCAGCAGCAGCAGCAGCAGCAGCAGCAGCATCATCATCATCATCATCATCATCATCATCATCATCATCATCATCATCATCATCATCATCATCATCATAATCATCATCATACCAATACTAGTACTGATAATAATGATAATAATAATAATGATAAGAAGGAGAAGAAGAAGAAGAAGAAGAAGAAGAAGAAGAAGAAGATTACTATTATTATTATTATTATTATTATTATTATTATTATTATTATTATTATTATTATTATTATTATTATTATTATTGTTATTATCATCATTTTTTTCCTGAAATTACACCTTTACAGTGGAGGCAGCGTTGGCAGGGCACAACCCACCGTGCGTCAGAAACATTTGATATACATATTCTTACATTGTGAACAAAAAACAGAATATTTTGAGATACAGTGAAAACTCGTTAAAATGACACATCTGTTCCGGTAGAAACGTATGGTATAACTGAATATATCAGATAAATGAGTCAAATAACAAAGAAAATAAACCTAAGATTATATACCTTTCCCCATTAACATTTGTGTCATTAAATTGAATATGTCGGATATCTGAGTGTCCTTATAGTGAGGCTTTACTGTATAAAATATAATGCCTGTAAATTGTGGCCGCCGCCCGGCAACACGAGGCAGCGTGCATGCTGTGAAATACTGCAGATCTGCATACTAAGAAATACTGCAAATCTACATGTCAAGATTTGGTCAGGACCAACGTGAGATTTCTTTACCCATGTCAAATGATCGAAATATTCTCTCTGGATACGCTATGCTTAACTCATTCCATACATGTCCCTGATTTTTCCGTATATTTACCTAGATTAAAGACGACATTTGCTTATTTAAATTCTTCATGAAAAGAGCTTTCATTCAAGTACCAACATGCCTATAGTCTTAAGTCAGTGGTTCTGGCACTGCCTGACAAGTCATGCTGTAGCTGCCCCAGGCCTGTCACTATAGTATGGAATGAGTTAATAATTTCAGTTTTGTCGGTTCCTACAAGACATTCCTCTAAATTTTGCCACATTTTGAACCTCAACCCAGTAAACTTCTGACATGTAAACATGAGATGAGATAGATCCTCTGTACCTTCATAACACAATTTACATATTCCACCAGAGACATTCCAATTTTGTAAAGTATTTTCCAGACCTAGACATCCTGTCCGTGCCATGAATTTTTACCTAATATATGTAAAATCATTGGCATGTAATAAATATTTTTCTACGTGGGTTGTGAATTTTATGAATGTAGACTGTGTTAAAGAGGATTTCTCGTCAATTTCGTTGAAAAATCACTTTCATACTTTTTTAGCGATGAATTTACAGAATGAATATATCCCGCTACCATCAATTCTTCAGTTTATATTATTTAAGCCTACTCCTAATAAGATCTTATTGATCCCGGACGTACATGGCCAGCAGGTCTGAAATGCATGGAAGTTTTCTTCTAGATCTCGCAGTACACGGCTTCTTAATCTAGATGCTGGAACACTGCACTTAAAGCGGTGGCAGTATTTCTCCCACTCTTTGTCTGCGGTATTTTCGTAAGAGGTTAATATGCTGCATACATTGCCTATTAGATGATAGATGGTTCGATTTAGACTTTAGGTGTTGTTTTACATTAAAAAAAATTTCGTAGCGATTTTGTGAACATAATTCTTGAATACTTATAAATCTTACATTCTTCCAATTAATTATTTCGCAAATCCCATTTCCTGTTTACAACTTATTTCCTACCAATGACTATAACTTGATTTTTGTGCCGTTAAATTTCATTTCCCATTTGTTTATTTGTCAGCAATATCAAGCACTTTTTTCAATTTGGGTTCATTGTTTGCCTTTAAGACAATATCGTCTGCATATAGTAAGGCAGGGATACGTTCTCCTTTATAAAATATTCCAATTTCTTGTTCATATAACATAGAGACGAGGTCGTTCATTACTACAGGGAATAAAATTGATAAAAGGATGAGGCGTTGCTTCACACCGTTTGTGCACTCATACCAGTTACTCTCCAACGGAACAAATATGAGTTTGTTTGTACCTGTCTGTAAAGTTCTTGTAAAACACGCCATGCTTTACCTTGAATACACTATCCCATACAGCAGGAACCATTTGATTTTTATAAACAGTGTCAAATGCCTTACTGATCTCGAGGGAAGCTAACCTTGTTTTTTTTTCTTTTAACATTATTTATTTACAATTTAGTAAAGTTCTTGTAAACAGTACTATGTTTCGATACAAATTATATAAGGTACTTATTATAAAGCTTGGCGGCTGAATATTCAAATTGTTAGATAACTTTCTGCACTTTTTCTTTAAATTGTCACACTATCCCTTAATAAACGTTTTCGGCCATTTGGATTAAGTGGTTCGGGTCTCGACGCTCCGCTATTCAAGGGGGAGCCCGTTCCCGATGTAATTGTGGAAGTTTCTGTCTCTAACCACTTGGATAAAGCATTCCCTGGATCCCAGAAAATTATCTTTCTATTGGTCTGCAGTAAATTGGTAATCCGCTCTTCACTTGACTGTATACTTCCAAATACTTTTACTGGGGTCATGATGTCATTTTATGAATGTATTGTCAGAGATCACACAATATATCGAATGTAAAAATGCATAATCTCATATTTATGTGCATTTGTGTATTCTATATTGTATTGTTGACTCCTGTGTATTGTGTCAATGCATCTATTTGTGATCACCCCCCCCCTTTCCGGTTTCGGGGGTTTCACAAAATTACTATGAGCAGCTCAGGTAACACTGGTAGCGTTCTTTTCAAGCGTGCTGATCTTGATTTAGATAAGTGTCTATCGCATCTCGTCCCCAGATGGCGACCCAATGCGCTTTACACTCGCCTAACCGTCGAATGAAAGTTAGTCTATAAAGTTAACTCGTGTTGTGCTTAAAAAGTAACACACACACACACACACACACACGCACGCACGCACGCACGCACGCACGCACGCACGCACACACACACACACAATAATTATTGATACTTATCATACTACAAGTAGCATTTTGGTACTTCTACTGACAAGCTGCATAGCCAGACAATTGTTAAATAATTTTATGTGCATTGAAGTTGGCTGCATTCACCTGTAAAATGACTGATATTAAAAAAATGGAGTAAAGGGACTAGGGGTGACAGGAATCAACTGAACTTAGATAGAGATTAGACATAGCTTGAACTTTGACATGGGCCTTGTCAGGGCAACCATTGGTTACTTGTGATCATAGCGGAGGGGCGGTCTCCAAACTCACCTGCATGAAGTCACTATTCTCTATCTGCATTTTCACTTTCGGTGTCTTTTTCATCTGGTGAATCCTCACTCCTGTCCGAATTATCTAAATGAATAACCACTAGAACCCAGGATCATTTTGATGTTCGTTTAATGTACCTTAACGAGCTGGTGTTTACAAAAACCCTCAACTAAGTGGTGCTGATTTCGCTAGGGTTCTCACAGATTATTTTCGTTTCGTGGCTGATAGAAGTGCCACCAGACCTTCAAATGGCATAAAAACATTATATATTTGAAGCTTATCCAAAACTAAGTAGTAGGGTGTATTCATAATTAAATGCGGTCCTACTCCATGACCTATTGAGCAAAAGAGGGAGCCACCTGCATCAGGGCAGATCCATGTATTTAGCATGGTCAAAAGTACTTTCTGAATAAAATAAACAACACGAGCACAGAATAATCTTAAGAAAATGTATTAATATGTATGTGAAACATAAAGGCTGGCTAAATTGATTAGAAATTTGCTCTCTTTCGGTTGAAAAGGTGTTATTTATGGATGTTTATGTAGTATATAATACAGATCTGCCCTGATCATGGTGGAAGCATCAGTCTGTTGCCCCCGCAACACAGGAAGTGAGCAAGATCGCAGTTAAATATGAATATCTCCTATTTTGTTGAAATCTGTGAAAATATCTGGAACACATGAGGTTTGTCGTAAGCAAATGTGTTCAGCGTGTGCCAGAAAAAAATTGAGCTTCGGTCGGTGAGTAATATCTTACCAAAACTTGCTCTCTGCGCACGCAAGACCATTCCCTCTCAGGTTCAGACAGCATTTTTTCACTATATTCACCAGAGCTTTCAGGACACAAATGGTTGGCACGAGCTATTGCTAAGGGACTGCAAATATGTTGGCAATATATATATATATATATATATATATATATATATATATATATATATATATATATATATATATATGTATGTGTGTGTGTGTGTGTGTGTGTGTGTGTGTGTGTGTGTGTGTGTGTGTGTGTGTGTGTGTGTGTGTGTGTGTGTTCGAGTGCGCGTGTGCGTGCGCGTCAAGATATATGACATTCAGTCACCATGGACAAGTAAAACACTGCGCATCTGGATGCGGACAGGAACACAGGAATTCCTATCTTGATAATCTGTATTTATAATGCACCTGTCACAGCAAACAGTTATAATGAACATATATTTACTCTTTAGCTCATGGTACATGGACGACTTGGGCTCGAGTGTCCAGTTGCTCACGGACATGTGGAATTGGTCAAGAGCAGTGGCGGAGGCAGTGCAGGGTGGAGCCGTCTGCGGGTCCACCTTTAGGGCTGTACTGTGTCGGTAAAACATGGGAATTACGGCCCTGTGGATCAACCGATTGTGGTACGCATGAAACAAATCACTTTAGTCATTAACTGACCTTTTACGAAAGCGTTAAATGTGCTTTTGGGGAGATATAATTGTGCAAGCAACTACATATGTGTGAGAGATTGTAGAGAAGACGGAAGAAACCTTTATGAGCATGTGACGTTAAGGAATAAAACTTGTCAAGTTGCCGCCTCGATCGATCTGGAGTACAATAGCAAACAGTCCGCTGACTTATTGGCAGATAAATGAAATTATTTGTGTCATTGGGCATTTCACCACAAAATCAAGTGACCATTTTTAAAGTACAAAATGACTCCTTTATTCAACGCAATCTTGAATTAGATTATGATACATATTCATCAGTTGACAAACTACAAGCAGTCAGCTTTATAAACGATGATGGAAACACTGATTATGGCCCGGACTGACTAAAACTTGACGGAATTGACATTTTATATGTTCACATGGGTTTGCTGGTCCAAGCTAAGGGTTACTATTCATAGCTCCAAATGGCTGTGGAAATGTAGAATCCATACTACTGAATCATTATGAAGACTAAATATGCATTGCACGCACTTGGGAGTGTGATTTGTCAAGTTATAGCCTGGGTAATTCTTCATGGTAGCGTTCTGAACGCATCCTTTTTACAGTTTGGTTTCAGAGCAAGAGGTTCCGGTGTCTCCTTGTCTCCATTGAGGCTCAGTGCCAGCTTCGACAAAAGAAAATGTGCTGTGAATTGACAAAACAGAACCAATTTGTATTTATTTTAAACCGACCTTTATTTAAATACCAGCTGTCCACAGTTACCATAAAAGAGCAGAGACAGTGCGTATGGTCCAGGTCAACGGTTTGCCGCTTGGAGCGCAACGATCGCAATTTGGCTCTGTAAGAGACAAGTGAATTAAACTTTGAAAACATGGATCCGCTACTCCTGGCCCATTCCTTGATGCACGTGACGCATCTGATAAAGCAGTACATTCATAATAAATTATTCTCACTGCTGATACACTAAGGTTGATAAATTGTATGCCGTCTGTTACTCAAAGACATGTCAAGTACAATTAGAGAGTCAAATGAAGAAACCTGGCATCAAGACATTGCCCACGAACTGTGGAGACTCTGTACCCTATGTCAACAACGTTTCTTTGGGGGGGGGGGGGAACGTTGGTAATGTCTTCTCGTCACTGCAAATAACTTCAGATTACTGTATTTATATACTATTTTCTTTCAGACATGGAAATATTCACTTCTTCTCCTTCATCAATGTATAGCATTTTACTTCCTACATGGGCACGCACCAAGACAACGCGCTTTCGATTCAAGCAATTTGACCAACAATACGACACGTACCAGTATCGTTGGGCACTGGATCTTGTTAATTTTACGAAAGCATTTGATAATTTTGAAGCGGAAAATATAAGGTAGGTGTGTGGCCAATTTTTCTTTGTAACCATAATATAAGTGCGAGGATAAATACACAGCAAACAAGTGTCCCTGTATTTCCATGCTATAGAACTCATTTAAGCATGTACACCTTCTGAGTCCAGTAATTAGTCTCATGAATGATTCCTGCGCAAATAAATTCGGCAATTACATCTGTTTTTTTTGTTTGTTTGTTTTTTGTGTTTTTTTTGTTTGTTTTGTTTTCTTGTTAAATTCTTTAATTTTGCGTCCTTTATTCTACCTATCTCTTTAACTGACTTCACATCTATGCAATAGGATGGTTTGTTGGCGATATGAAATATATGAACGAGCACATGGGTGCCACATGGCAGAGACTCTCTCTCTCTCTCTCTCTCTCTCTCTCTCTCTCTCTCTCTCTCTCTCTCCTCTCTCTCTCTCTCTCTCTCTCTCTCTCTCTCTCTCTCTCTCTCTCTCTCTCTCTCTCTCCATATATACATATTTACATCTTTATTCGTACCCGCTGGTACTCATACTGGGTGCTGTGTGGTAGAACTCATTCTGCATATATGGCACCCAGTGCTTGTTTTTTTATTCTTGGTATCTAAAACCAACCATGCCATAATCGAGACACACCCACACCCGCACACCCATACCCTCACACATTCAGACCCACCTCTCCACCCCACCCCATATATGTATGTATGTATATATATGTATATATATATATATATATATATATATATATATATATATATATATATATATATATATATATATATATATATATATATATATATATATATATATATATACATACTTCTCTCTTAGTATTTGTCTTTGTCCTTGACCTTGGTATTGTCTTTGTCTTCCCTTCAAAGTTCCTTGTAAATCTTGACTTATTTTTCAGGTACAAGCAACAAAGACTATAACAAAATCACTCATTTGACAACCTATTCTTTTGTCGGTCTTCAACATTGGATGTTGTGGCCAAAAAGCTATTTATTCACTATAAAACTACCATTTTTTAAATGCGATATTAAAATAAAAACCAAGGGACCCCATAGGGGACAGAAAGACTAAATGCTACAGGCAAAAAGTTATGCTGTAGTGGAATAGGTGAAGTTATGTTTATAAATGTGTATATAACAAGATATACCAGTTTATGCATAAACATTTCAGGGTGCAGCTAAAAAAGCCTTTATCCCCCCCCCCCGTCCCCCTGCGTACTGATAGTACTAATTCAAAAATGATTGAAATGTAGAACTGTCTGTAAACGTTATCATGTGAGAGCTTGGAATACGAGTGAAGCGGTTTTTATAGGCCACTGGACCCTGCTTCTTTCTGTTCCTTTTCCAGCGTGGTCATATATTATGTTGTTTGTGAGACATACTGAGAAATGAGTTGCATTTTCCCTTAGAATTTATGCTTGTGTGATAAGTTGTGTAATTGCTAAACATAACTTATAACACCACAGTAACTGTTGTACACACTTAACAGAGGCATTAACCATATCAATTGCTATATGTTATGCCTCGGAGAGTCTGCTGTGATTTGAGAAGACAACGGAGACTTGAATACAATTATCTCGCCAATGGTATTAGCCTAGAACGGCTGGCATAAAAGTATAAGCAAGTAAGAGGATGGTCTGGCATGTCCTGCCTGGTCAGGTATCGTGGATATGATGGCAGATGATAAGTTAGAGCTATGGATCAGTGGCTGCCTCGTGTGAGTTGTGAGAGCATATATTACCCAGCATGCAGCAGACAAATATCCTTCACTTGAGTCAAAGCGGGGAAAATTGCATTCACATGGAAAACTCGTTTCTTCACGCTTTTCGTTTGTTTACTTTTATTGTTGACTATAAAACCATGTATATTTCCTTTTTTTTGTCACAAAAGTTCAATATGGAGCGTGAATCATGGGCAAAGGTTTTACACATACAACCAGGACTGCGGCTATAATGTTGAAGGAAATTACAGTTTACTTTTTCAAATGGGAGGGAGCAAGAGGTCTGCCGAAACAGTACCTTTGGACATGACTAATGTGCAGTAAGTATCGCAGCAAGGCTAAGCGGGATCATTACTCGCAAAACAGTTCCACTTTCATTTAGTAACACAATAATTGTACAATGCGTAGATTTAAATTGTTCAATTTTAGTCCATAAACAGCTGAAGTTACTTGACAGAAAATCCACGTGTAACGACTGTTGAAATATTGTGTGGGACAAAATTGCTGAAGAAATTGAATATTCACAACTTTTTTGCTTTAAATAGGCATCAGATCGCACGTCCATAACTAACATATCCGTCTGTGCCCCAACCATACGGATTAAAACCAACCGGGTTTTCGGAAAAACCTGTCAGGGATAAACCATGGAAACAATTACTATATCTGTCCACCATTTAACGCTGCAACAATGATATTGCTCATTTAAATTACTGCCACGAACCGGTATTCAACCAAACTTTCACTTCCTCTGGAATTAAATATCTTGTCTTTCCTCAGAGACCCTTGAAAGGCCTATCCAGGTGGTGCTTGGTGTAGACTAGAAATTTTTATCCACACTGACAACTCAAATGTCCGATAAAAAAATCGACCATTCATGTCCATCTTCCAATGGAATCCTCCCTTTCATCTTGCACTGAAATCCTCTCTTCCCCCTATTATCATAGTCATACAATGCAAATGTTGACAAATAAAGACAGTCATTTTATATGACGAGTGTGACGCAAAAACTTTAGATATGCGAGTTATTTAAGACCCTCTATGTAATAATAATGGACCTTATTTTTATATGGAAGATAAAAAAATTGCCACATGCTTGCACTAAATACTCTCAAGAAAATACACACATGTAGATATTTGTTACAATGCGGTGCATGCTGGCTTTCTTTTAATATATATATATATATATATATATTATATATATATATATATATATATATATATATATATATATATATATATATATGTATATATGGACGCTAAGATACATTTAAATAAAGCCAACAGGTTAAAACCCTTATAGTGCGTTCTGAAATGGTTCACTTTTATAAGGAAACTGAAAGATGAAAGAATTATATTATGTTCGACTGCTGGTTGTTCTGTGATTATTAATATATGTCACGTTCATATCATCAATGCCTGAAAAATTTGTAATTTTCTATGTTTATAGTAATATAAGCTTCCACGTCAAGTTTGGAGATTGTAGTGACCAAAACATGTTTCCAGTCTACTTAGAAGCCAGTGGGAACACGTCAAAATCTTGGATGATCATAGCAACAATATACGGATGGTACCCACGTAAGCTATTTCAAATCTGTCTTTGATTTATCTGGAAATGTAACAATACGGACAGAAAGAGTGATTTGCCTTGCTCATACACAGAAATTGTGTATAGGATAGGGCACATTGTTTCTGTTATATGACAGTAGGCAATTCATTGCCTACAGGCTACAGTGTCGTCCAGTGGCGCTTATTGAGGACGTTATCAATGGAATGTTTTCAATGACGTATTTCCTTTTGCTTAAATACTCTTATTGTAAATCTTCTGTTAAAATTCCTTGTTTTAACAATAAGCAATAGCATGCTTAGGTGTTGAAAACAGAGACATAAATTTCATTTCCATGGAGTAAAAGTCTGATTGTAATTAAAGGAAACACAAATTTACGTCCGCGAACAAACAGATACACCAAGGTTTAACCCAAGGGTTAATGATATGGACCAAACATTTATCGGCTTTCCAAAATGCCAAACGTTACTGTGTAACAAGAAACAAAGTTAACTGATCTGAATCTTTCGGCTGTTGTTTAGAATTTGTGACTTTTTTCATGCTGTTTACTTTCGTATTATGCTCATTCAAGAATTAATGACCTCTTTTGTGAATCTAATTACTGCAGCAAAACAATCAATGCGTTATCTCAGCCTGAAATTATAACGACCAAAATTAATGTACCTGTTTGATATTAATTTCCTATATTGCATTTTGTAACATTGAACTCACGCGTACGTCAAGCAACGGACATGTTTAGCGAGCAGTACAAATTCAATTCCTTAAAACTAGTCGTCGTAAGTCATAAAAAAAATTATAAAAGCAACAACAAAACAAAACCAACCCAAAACCAAGGTAAGAAAAAAGGGAAAAAGCGTTAAAGTTATGTCATCAATTGATTTGGCCAAAAATGTTATTTAGTTTTAAGTAAGGTTTTACCTTTCTTAGTGGTCTCAATGTGTAAACTGCAAGAGACGCTCGCCTGGTAGACCTGAGGTAAATATCGGTGTCACACTAGGAGTCTTCCCTTGGGCCGGTAGACACTTATTTGCGTATGATAAAAAGAAACAGTATATGCCAGAGGCAAGACTTACGAGAAAGCGTAATCGAAGCTGCAAGCAGAATTACAATTATCGATGTCAGTTTGAACTGGTCACAACACATAGATTGATTACTAATATAGTATCAAAAGACTAGCCCCAACATATCCCATTTCTATCGCCTAAATTATAAACTGACAGCTACATTATTAAATGTTGCCTACATTAGCATAATACAACCTCTGACTATTGCGATACGATCTGGACAGAGTGCCATTTTTCTACAAGAGATTCTACAGTCCTTCCAAAAAAGATGACTTGAATTATAAGCGCATATTTTGATTATGATCTTTGCGTGACAACACTTTTTAAAGTTAAGGTTGCACGAAATTACCTGATCGTCGACAGTTTTATTTCTCAACATTTATGCACAAATCTTGAAATTACAAACAAACCAAAAGAAGTACCGTGCATCGTCGTAACACTAGAAGTAGCTTCTTTCGTGAACTGTATGACCAGGGACCAAGTAGCGAGAAGTGTTAACAATCAGTGTCCTGCAAAGGTCCACACATTTGGAAGAATCTCCCCAGATGAATCTGAGGAGCTGCGGTTTAAAATAAAACTACAAGAGTTTGAGTGCCTGTCCGTATATTCTGCATGGCACGAGCGTACCCGTGCAGCGGAAGGATACACGAGATGCAGCCCGCCACAGGCGGGCCATCGAATGTATCCTTCCGCTCCACGGGTACGCGAGTATGGCAAGCCAATAGGGTCATAATGCATAGGTCTCACGCGTAGCCGAGCCTCCACAACACGTAGTCGAGGCTCGGCAACGCGTAGTCGAGTAAACCAATCAGATTGCAGTCTCTACTACGCGTAGTCGCGCCAACAAATAAGATTACAGTTTCCACTACGCGTAGTAGAGTCTTGGCAATGCGTAGTCGAGTCAACCAATAAGATCACAGTCTCCACTACACGTAGTCGAGGCTCGGCAACGCGTAGTCGAGCTAACCAATAAGATTACAGTCTCCACTACGCGTTACCGAGAAAATGTTCTTCTAGAACGCGTCGCCGAGCCTCGACGACGCGTACTGGAGAAACTATGCCTCCCATAGCGTGCAGCCAAACTATCAAATCACTGATGCTCTTGTCAGCTGTATAAAAAAAAAAAAAAAAAGTAGTGGAAAACTTATTCTCGGCAACTCGTAGTGGAGACTGAAATCTGATTGGTTCGCTCGACTACGCGTAGTGGAGGTTCGGCAACGCGTAAGACCAATGCGTTATGGCCCTGTTGGCTTGCCATACGCGAGTGCCACGCAGAATTTACGGCCAGGTGATTTCAAGAGTGTTGCATTATTTATATCCCATGTATGTGTAGTCCAGAGTATTCTCTACCATTTCACATGAAAAAAGTGATAGTGTTGTGTCGAAACAGCAATCAACGACAAATACCGCAGCATACGATAAATCAACATCCCAGGTGCGCACGCATGAAAAAGTGGTCAGCGCGAAAGTAGGGCATACACGCGACCGTTTCACACGGGCGTGTGGATCGGCAATGAATTCTACAGGGTGCAGAACGGCCCGGCCGTGGTTACTCTGGACTACACATACATTGGATAAAAGTCGATATTAAAAATTGAAATATTTAACACTGCCGTATATTCCTGCATGCGGTCACTGGTTCTTGTGTTAAGTATACGTCCAGTTTATTTGTCATGTATGTTGCATTCGTCTATAATTGTGTCAATATTATATTCAGTTATAACTGTACACACAGTTTTATTGCATGCTGGGCCTGATGTTAGGGTAGTTTTTAACCAAAACAGCTACCCGGGATCATAAAATAAAATAGTGTGTGTTGCCAAATCACGCTATAATTTTTTATTCGTCGTTGTTTTGTTTTTGTCCTTGTTGAAACGAATTGTATACAGTGGGATGTTAAATGAGACCTACCCTGTCCCACACATCAAATTTTATACCACACACACACACACACACACAGACACCCTGAAATGGGTGGTGTGAGGTTCTGTCATCTGTATGGTGCACGTCGTAACGTCACGCGGGGTGCATGCTGTAACGTCACGTTTGTATACTTGTACATAGTGCTTTACCGTGTGACATGCACGCACTGTCCAACATTATAGTTTCGACTGCACAATATGAAGTTTTGCATGGCAAGCACGTGGTATATATGGAGATATCTGATTGGTTACCTTAGTGCCAATGATATATATATATATATATATATATATATATATATATATATATATATATATATATATATATATATAAAACCCCTGTGTTCTGAGTTCACCAGTTGACAGTGAATCCGAGGGAGGCGTGCGTAGCCGAGTGCCCTGGTTGAGAGTGAGTCGGAGGGGTTGAATGTGTAGGCAAGTACAGCCCAGTGTTTTTTTATAACGAGTCCGAGGGAATGGCAGTATAGCCGAGTAGTCTGAATGTCAGTGAGTCCAAGGGGATGATTGTATGGCCGAGTATCCTGATTGACTGTGAGTCCGAGGAAATCACTGTGTAGCTAAGTACCCTGCTTGGCAGTGAGTCCAAGGGGATGATTGTATAGCCGAGTATCCTGCTCGACAGTGAGTCCGAGATTACGGAGTAGATAAGGACACTGGTTGGCATTGAGTCCAAGGGAATGATAGTATAGCCGAGTATCCTGGTTGACAGTGAGTCCAAGGGATGACTGTGTAGCTCAGTACACTTGTTGACAGTGAGTCCGAGGAGTTCACTGTGTAGCTGAGAACACTGGTTGGCAGTGAGTCCGAGGGGATGACAGTGCAGCTGAGTTCAGTGCTTGACAGCGAGTCCGAAGGTGTGACTGAGTAGCCCAGGGCAGTGTTTCACAGTAAGTCCGAGGGGCTCACTGTATAGCCGAGTGCACTGGTTGGCAGTGAGTCCGAGTAAATGAGTGCGTTGCAGTCACAGGAAACAGTGTACTGACAGCTTGTCACACCAAACACATCCCCATTGTCTGTAACAAGTTTCTATGTGGCATTACGCTTCCATCAGATATTGCACTGTCAGTGATACATATATGCCCCACTTTCATTTGTGCCAGTGGGGGGTCCAGTAAAAGTATTCGGCTGAACCTTATATCAAGCAACAGCTGGTGAGATTCAAAATATATCTGCCTGTTTCTACCCAGGACCTCTCCTTTACCGAAGACCTGGCCATCATTGGCGACAATTCAGACCAATTCTGGTTCCCCTGCCAAAACAAGCCAGAATGCCAAGGGTCAGATTTCGTTTTCGTCAATACAGATCTAGTGTTTATAAATCAACAGTCAGTCGCTCATGGGCCTTGGACGAAGTTGATTTTCAAGACGCCCAAGACAACTTTGAGTCCGGCAATATATCCAGGTAAACCTCTCATGCTGGCATTGTCAATTGTAATGTTCGCGTTAGCGACGCTGACATTGTATATTACTATATTATTCATATTTATGTTATATGTTCTGATAAGCGTAATAGCCATATCGACTTTGTATATTCTGACTTGCATTTTAGTCATGTTTGCAGGGTAATAAGCAACAACAAGCACATTAGCATATTGAAAGTGTATAATGTAATATTCAATTATCACATACACATATTAGCCGCCTTAACAGTACATAGTTTCATAAATACTGTGTATATTAGTCATGTTATCATTGTATATGGCTGTAAAATATTAATCATATTAGTAATGTGTTTGTTATATTGTGATCAGCATATTAATCACGTTATCATTGTATATTGTTGTATAGAGCATGTTAGTCATATTAATATTGTGTTTTGTTATATTGTAATCAGCATATTATTCATGTTAACACTGTATATTGTAGTATATTAAAGCGAAAATACATTGAAACGTTTCAATTAAAATGGATGCTTTTGTCTGCCCATATAATTCGTGATCTAGACGTATCTCATTTGTTAAAATGTCTCTGTAGACCTAACATAACTACCTGTTAATAGCAGTGTTCCGTGAAGCAAGGATTTCTTGATTCTGTTTTACCACAATTTCTTTTGCTGAAGCCTCTGGAGAACCGTATACAACGGAACCGTACGTTCTCCCACACTCTGCTATCACAGAATCTTGGGCTATTACGTCATGCTACTGGACGCAATCGGAAACGTCACATTTTTGGAAACTGTAGACATGGATACCAGAACAATAGAGTATGGAAACAATAGATTTTTCTCATTCTCAGTTCTAGTTTTGCTTTCAACTAGCCTTAGGAACTATTCCCAGTGTTTTTTTTTACATGAATACAAACACTATATTTATAGATACCAGCGGCAAATAAATATAAATGTTCAGAGAGTCTGTTCAATGTACAGGGTTGCCCGTGTACTTTAACATAATTTTAATATAGAATTTATTTGAAATATCTGACAGAATTGTAGGCCAGTGTCTGTATACAGTGATAGCTGACAGACCTGTACGCAAGTTTCTGTATACAATAACACTTAAAAGACTTCTATGCGAGTTTCTATATACAGTATCAGCTGAAAGACTTGTGCGCAAGCTTCTGTATACAGTAACAGTTAAAAGACTTCTATCCGAGTTTCTGTGTACAGTATTAGCTGAAAGACTTGTACGCGAGTGTCTTGTGCAGTTATAGCTGAAAGACTTGACCGCGGGTATCTAGATACAGCAAGAGCCGAAAGACTTGTACGCCTGTCTATATATAGTGCATGTAATAGCTCACAGACTTGCATAGCAATGCAGTAAAACCTCCCTATGCCGAGCACCCTTGGGACCAGAAAAAAGTGGTCGGTATAGTGAGGTGTTCGGTGCAGGAAGGTTTGCTTACATTGGAAGTACATACTTGGGACCGAAAAATGGTATTCAGTACAGAAATGTGTTCGGTATACGGAGGTATTCGGTTAGAGAGGTTTTACTGTAGATCCTTGAGCAATAGTTGACAGACTTGTACGTCTGTCTATATATAGTGCAAGTAATAGCGCACAGACTTGCACGCGACAGTTTGTATTTTGCTATACAACGAGGCTACACGAATGTAGCCTCCTTGAGCAATAGTTGACAGACTCGTTCACAGGTGTCTGTACATAGTAATAGCTAACAGACTTGTACGCGTGCTGTCTGTATACAACATTCCGCGGGTGATTGTATGTAGTAATACCTGATAAGACTTGTGCGCGGGTATCTGTATGCACTACTAGGTAAAGGACTTTTACGCCGGTTATCTTCTGTGTAACTACAGGCATGCTGGGGCTTCAGTCAAAAGTCCCTTTGCAAGCAACACGAATCGAGCACCCTTCTTGTAATTGGGAGCAGTTCGTCTCTGTTGATGCTGAAAGGGTTAAAATACATCGTCAATGTGGTATAATCTCTATGTTCAATGTAATACATGGCAAGTCGCACATCAAATGACTTGGCGCGACTTTCTATTTGTGATACCAAGACTTAAGATAAAAAGATTTAATGTATAAAAAATAGAATAAGCTGTTATTGTTATTAATTGCAATTGTCAAAGAGGTTTCATAGTTGATATCGTCAGACCTTTCTATCCTAATTTTGGTTGAAAAATAAAATATACACTTAAAAAATCAAATCGAATCGAAATTCAGTACATGCTGTATTTTTCAGTTTTAATGAATCTGGACAAAGGGAAATTATTGTGCATGTATACATATGTTATTTTTCTGTGTTGCACAATTACTGTGGGCAAGCGATTGGAATGTGTGTGTGTGGGGGGGGAGCTATTTTTCCCCCACCAATTCGACACGATATGTTGTTATCATATTTTGCTCGTACATCACGGGTTTTACGATTTTATGCAGCGTGATAAAGTTCCACGCGAACCTTGGCTGGTGTGGTTACTCTAATTTCTATTTTGACATCTACATGGACTTCTCGGACAATAATGGAACTGATTGGAACAACCTTGCGATGATCCATGCAGAGACCAAAGGTAAGACCATCTTCATTTGTTAGCATGCAGCAAAATAATCTTTGCCTACCCTACAACTTGTATTAGCATACAAGTACTTATTGACTACTTTGATATTTAACCATTTAACCTCAGTGTGCCAAGTAATAGTTACGTGATTAAAGTTGCTATCATCGTCATCATCATAATCGCCATCATCATCATGGTCGTCAACGCTATCGTCGTTGTCGTCATCATCGTCGTCGTCGTCGTCATCATCATCATCATCCACGTGACACAATAGACAAAGCTGATCTTGTGTGTTACTCGTGTGTATTGCAGCTGGACCTGCACTCTTTGCGTCGGTGGTTCATTTAGATGCCGGCTCTTCGCAAATTTCTTTTGTGGAACAACTCGTATTTAAACCAAATGTGAAATCTTGCGTTTGCAGTAAAACAGTTAACTTTTAAAGACGAGTGCGTATGGAAATTTGAATAACATCTAAACAATCGCCGTTGGTTCCTTATTACTCTACACATTAATACAAGGGTAATAAGGCACAACGTTTGGTTGGATTACCAAGAAAACATTGGCACGAGACACAAAACTTTGTACAGACGTCACATGCGTACATATTACACTTGGTTACTTTCGTCATGACAGTGAAGCTTGAGGGGGTAAAAAATCTGAATTTTGTAACGCTCAATGCAATAATGTATTCTTCTTCTCCCCAGGAACATTTGGAAAATATTGTACCAATCGCGAGTTTTAATACCTCCGTGCGAATTAAGCTCTGCTTGTTTCTTTTAGCGGTGACGTTACAGTGAGCGGCACGCATTGACCATCTAATGATGGTTTGCCGTTTTCAGTGCGGGTTCTGATTTGTACATATAGCTTACGAGAGTGAGTTTTAGTGTTATGACACTTAGTTATGGACACTTCAAGAATACAATAGTGGAACAGATGTTGATCGCTAGTAGGCTGTAAAGCTAGGCTTTGTATTTAGGTCACATTGTTTTTTCAAACTTGAAATATCTTTGGAAACATGAGGACGCTAGCATGCATCAAGATTGATTGGATATTGAAACCATTACTCAAGGAAACCGGCTTACAGTGAGTTGGACCTACAGTCAATACCTCTGACCGATCGTTTGAGCTTTTAGCACAGTAGACAGTCTCAAAGAGTACCATATCAGCCAAACAAAGCATGTTCTATTCATAATAGGAGTTTTGTAAGAACATTTTACAGAGACATTTGCTATGTACGGTGCTGTCCTGGTATAATATAGCTACTGTGGATCATGAAAAGTGACACTGGTCTCAAGGCAAGACAGTTGTTTACCAGATCGCAAATATAGGGCTTCCTTGAATGTGTTGACTGTTGCGGGTAAATAAACACATGCTTGCTGTAGAGTTAGTAATACCACATAGTATTTTCTTTCTGTTTATATTTTAAAGCTTAGATAGCACTCCCAAACATCGACAGTAGGCAAATAAAATATCAAGTTTACCAATGCTGCCCCCCCCCCCCCAAAAAAAAGAATGAAAAAGGCTGGCCAATTTGGGTGGCCAGTTATTCAGTAGCCCAAGCGAGGCTACGCCTGCCTATAGTGAATGTAAAGTGCTTCAAAGTATGTTTACTTCATTGGAAGTGGCGAACTGTCATTTTCAGGAGTGAAGGATGGAAAATTACAGTTTAATCATGTCTGGTGCTTTTCCATATGTTTGGCAACAATTATGTATTAAACTTACACAGAAGAATTAGAGAGCTTGCAGAATTCCCTCTAATTATACACCGATTGGGGGAATTGTACATTTTCTGGCTTATTTATGTTTTATACATGAACTGTTTTGTAAAATTGAGGATTAAATGACAGTTGTTTCATTGAAGTGCAATCAACATTTTGGGCAGGTATTTTGTTATGCCCCCCCCCCTCCATCCCAAGGGATACACCTGACGGTGGACGAGGAAAGTAAATTGTTGCCATCATCCGTGACCTTGTGTATACATACATATACAATGCCTGGCTCAAGGGATGAAACCACCATTATATTAACTGTATATTCTCATATAAGCATAAAGGCGTATAACTTTTGTTGCGTCACTTTTTAAAATAAAGTATGCAGTGTGAGGACACCTTTCATTGAAAACATTCAAGATAAAAAAAGGCGAGTCTATAGATAGAATCAAAAGTTATGCCAATGTTTACCTGTCATAGCCAGGAAACACGTGCTCCGAGCACGGCTTGCCAGCATCACGTCACTGTGTATGAATATGTGATTTGCCCTCTGTTTATAAAACTCATCATGGAAATAATATCTGTCAAACCATACAACACAAACAGGCTGATAAGTTCATGTAATAGTCTAGCTGAAACAGGGGGTTAATTACAGGTAAATGGCCCCCAAAGGTGTCAGCACAAGACCACTAAGAACTATTTAGCGCGGTAACCTGTACCTGTTTGGCCGCAATGGTGTATTCATACCTCAAGCACCAACGCACAAAGCCTGCGCAACTGATGACCAAATTACTCTGGTCTCCAATAAAATTCACAGGGTCGGACATCCATTTACACTACCCTAAAGGGTAGATCACTGAGGTCTTGTGCACAGTAAGCGGCACTTTACTTGACCCCAAAGCCCCTGCGTATTATTCCCAAGCGATGCATTCATGTATGTGTTCCATTTTGTGTCTATATTAGAGTTGTTTTAAACTTTTATTGTTCATAGGGTCTAGGTCTGTCACACCACACACCAGATTGGACTGTCTGGTTTGACGAGCATTACATGCGGCTCTCTTTCCGGACAGTTCAAATTATTTTTGACCATGTCTAGTTATATCATCTTTGTTGATTTTTATGTCGTTCTGCGTCATGTGATATTTTAGGTACATGCCCTTCTTGGTGTATTTGATCTTTTCCCAGCAATGGGGCATCAATTGTTATTATCGTCACCATCATCATCATCATCATCATCATCATCATCATCATCATCATCATCATCATCATCATCATCATCATCATCATCATCATCATGTGGCCAATATATTGGGCTTCCCAGAACTGCCATTGGAGTGTGCACAGTTTTGGGGTACTCTATCTGTCCCAAGACAGTTATTTACACCTGTCTGAGCACGTGCGGATTGTATAACAGAAACTTGTTTGTTTACATTTTTTCAGTGGATGGAGCCTGGAATAACTGGTCCAGCTGGACCAGCTGTTCTCAAACCTGTCTCGTGGGTACCAGGCACAGACGTAGGATATGCCGACCTCCCAGGAACATGGGAACTTACTGCATTGGGAAAAGCTGGGAAATTGAGAACTGTTTCATCAGGAAGGACTGTGGTAAGCGTCATCAGGCATTATACTAGGTGCTCGTGCCTGACACATGCACATAAACATGTAATTGCTGCTTCATTAAAGTGTGCGTGTCAACACACACTTTTCTGTTTTTCCTCGAGTTCTTTCTTTCTTTCTTTCTTTCTTTCTTTCTTTCTTTCTTTCTTTCTTTCTTTCTTTCTTCTTTACCAGCAAATTTGTCCGAAACTTTTCTCGGACACTATTATTCATAGAAACTCCAAACTTGGCATGATTGTACCTCCACACAAGGTGTTTGACCGTTTCATACAGAGGAATGAAAATGTTTAAAATTATGCAAATTAGGGGTATTTGAAATTTTAAATCTTGAATATCTTCAAAATTATAATAGATAGATATATCATCCCAACTTCTACTAGGGGGTTATTGACCAGTGCGCATCGAATGAATTTAAAACAAAAGTTGCAACAATTTAAATTATGCAAATTAGCAGCATTTGAAATTTTAAAACTTTCAATCTTGAATATCTTTAACAGTATAATGTATAGAGATGTCATTCCAACTTCTTGTAGGGGGTTGTTGACCACTGCGCACCTAATGAATTAAAAATAAAAGCTGTAGCAATTTCAATTCTGCTAGATTAGCACCATTAGAAATTTTAAATCTTAAATAACTTCAGAGCAATAAAAGATAGAGATGCCATTCCAACTTCTACCCCTGTGTTATGAAATAGTTGTACATTGCCATACCAATATGCTTTGAAGACACACACACTGATTTGCTATGCAGCAAATCATCTTTCCAGTTGTGTTCTGTTGTCGTATCATAGGACACTCAAGAGTTTTCTCTGAACAACATCTCACTCAAATGAGTCGCCATTGACCGTTAATACTGTGACTGTTTTTACTTATTTCAACAACAATGAAAATCCATTTGAAAGAAATGCAGGAAAGACGTAAAGAGGTAACTGTCAGCTCCGTGGTCAAAAAAGAAAATGCCGAAAAACTAACTCAACAGTTTTCCTCTGCTAGGGTTGGGCACTAAATACCCACCAGTTAGACAGCTAACCCAGCCGATGAAAGCAATTGATTCGGTCTTACTTCAAGGAAGAAAGGGTTGATTCTTGTATTTATGCTGTTAGTCTGTCAGTCAACAGCCTTTTGGTTGATATAGGGTTTGCCTGTTCCTAAGTCGATTTTGTTTGAATAAAATGTGTTGAAATCAACAGTTTTGGGGGTAATCTGTAGACAAACCGTGCGACAAAAGCTGTTAAATCACTGTTCAGGTAGCGGAAGCCGCCTTAGGTGAAACGTGACCTGAGGTGTATACGTGAAACGTATGTAAAGATTGTCTTTTCACTTATTCTTGCTGCGAAAATCGTTTCACCTATGTATCACGGTTTCGTCGAACCCCAATGCCATGTATTTTAAGCTCAGCTGATCTGGCAGTAAACCAGTTCTTAACCTTTATCACCAAGTAGTCTACTTGACTTATAACATTTATCACCAAGTAGTCTACTGACTTATAACATCTTCAGTCTGATCTGGCAGTAAACCAGTTCTCAACCTTTATCACCAAGTAGTCTACTTGACTTATAACATCTTCAGTCTGATCTGGCAGTAAACCAGTTCTTAACCTTTATCACCAAGTAGTCTACTTGACTTATAACATCTTCAGTCTGATCTGGCAGTGAACCAGTTCTTAACCTTTATCACCAAGAAGTCTGCTTGACTTATAACATCTTCAGTCTGATCTGGCAGTAAACCAGTTCTTAACCTTTATCACCAAGAAGTCTACTTGACTTATAACATCTTCAGTCTGATCTGGCCTTAAACCAGTTCTTAACCTTTATCACCAAGTAGTCTACTTGACTTATAACATCTTCAGTCTGATCTGGCAGTAAACCAGTTCTTAACCTTTATCACCAAGAAGTCTACTTGACTTATAACATCTTCAGTCTGATCTGGCAGTAAACCAGTTCTTAACCTTTATCACCAAGTAGTCTACTTGACTTATAACATCTTCAGTCTGATCTGGCCTTAAACCAGTTCTTAACTTTTATCAGCAAGAAGTCTACTTGACTTATAACATCTTCAGTCTGATCTGGCAGTAAACCAGTTCTTAACCTTTATCACTAAGTAGTCTACTTGACTTAAAACATTTATCACCAAGTTGTCTACTGACTTATAACATCTTCAGTCTGGAAGAATTCCTCATTTTTTTAAAGGAAGTTTTCAAAAATATACAAAATAAAAACAAAACAAAACAACAACAAAAAAAAAAACAACAACAACAAAAAAAAACTTTTACATATTTGTACTTCCTTGTATAGTGGCGTCGACTTAACAATATTTGTGCAACATTATCTCGAAACGTGTTTGTAGTTACCACAATTGCATGCTGACTATAGCACTGCAATGATGCTGTAGCTTTTACTACATGTAATTGGTTTTCTTCAGGTTTGTCTGTTTGTTTGATTGGTCTTGGGGGTTTTGGGGTTTTTTGTTTTGTTTTGTTTTTATTTTGTTTTTTTTTTTGTGTGTGTTTGTTTTTGTTTTGCTTTGTTTTTTGTTTTCGTTTTTGTTTTTTTGTTTGTTTGTTTGTTTGTTTGTTTTTTGTTTTGTTTTTTCATTGGGATCATTTGTTTTGTCTTTTTGTTACCCAGCATTGCGTACTTTTTACCAAAAGGTGATGCATTTTTCACCATGTTTTGTGAATTGTGTGTACAGTGACTTTCCACCCCTATCACACACATTATCGTAGCTATACGATGCACATCATCGTTACCAGTATCTTCCACATGATTCTCAATAGTTTTATCGCCAAGATTTTGACTGTACACATCATCACTAACCATCTTACCGACTTAATTATCAGTCGTTGAGTCACCAGACGTTGATCATACACATCATTGTCAACAATTTCTTTTGTCCTTAGCAATATTATTCACATCATCTGTAAACAATATCATACACGTCATCATAAGACTTATCATCCACATCATCGTTTACAATATCATACAATTCATTATTAACAGTGTCACACACATTATCATAAATTGTATCATCCGCATCATCATAACATTTATCATCAACGTCATTGTTTACAATATCATACATTCCATCATTAACAGTGCCATACACGTCATCATAAAAGTTATCATCCACAGCATATTTAACAATGTCATACACTTTATCATTAAAAGTGTCATACACGTCATCATGAAATTTGTAATTTACATCATAATTGACAATATCACACACATCACCGTCAATAATATCATGCACATCATTGCCAACAATATTATACACATCATTTTGAACAATATCACCTACTAAAATCCGTATGGTTCTATCACCAGAACATTGAAGAACCAGCGATTTTTGGCTTGTGAAGCAGTGTTATCAAACGGCAGAATAATTCTATACTTTATACTTTTTTGAGATTATTATTTTATTGATTTTTTTTTCAGTCCTCATCACTAACTTGTCCATCGTGACTGACACAGTCTACACATTACTCAAGGCAAAAGTTGTGTTCAACGTCAGCATCGACGCCGGGAACGCACACTTCGAGTTTTTTGCCGATGCTAATCTTAACCCAGTCAACTTTTCCAAAAGCGAAAACCTTACAGAAGAATTGCCATTTTGGAAAATCATTGAATTTGAATATTACGAAACTGGCGTAAACGAACCTTATGTTTATGCTTTCAATGAAGCCGGTAGCGATATGGCAAAACTGAAGACACGTTATGTTGAAGTCTTCCATGACTTATCGCTGTACAGAATAACTCTTGAGACCACGTGGCTACATTTCAACCCACCAGGGTTTATCGTATTCAATGTTGATGCTAGTTTTCCCAAGCCTGTCAACTGTACATTAGCATCTTTAACACAAAAAGAGGACTTTATCCATTACGAAGGTAACATTACCCTGTCATTACGATTCGACATGGGGGATTCAGGGTTAACAAAGGCGCGGGTCAACTGTTCGAACCCTGCTATTTCTCATTCTGAGAACACAACCTTTATGTTAGCTCGACCGCTAGGCAAGCTTTCAATAACAACACATAAACCATTTTGGAGGACGAACGAAACTGTTTATTTTTATTCCAATATATCATTTGGTGAAAACCTGGTATACAGCATATCATATGGAGATGGCAATTCTGAACTCACAAGCGGCGATCCCTCGAGGGTATGGAACGTTCCTCTGAAGAGACAACACCAACACATATATCTTCACCCCGGTGTGTACACAGTGAATGTGCTTCTGACCGACCCATACAAGAGTCGAAATGTATCTCTAGCTTTATATTTGCAAGTACCTATTAGTCACCTGTCTATATACTCCCCTCAGATCTTTCAATACCCGGATGGAAATACAACTTTCAGGATTTCTGTACCTCGGTGGAAGACCTATCCCTCAGACATGATCTGTCACGTCTTCTTTGGTGATGGCGCAACTACAACCATTTCGGCAGAATCAATGCCCAAAAATATCGATGTAACTAAAGTTATAGTATTTTCTCACCTGTTTGACAAAAGGTACGTTGGAAATATTACAACGACGGTAAAATGCAACAACAATGTCAGCAATCAAGTTATGATGACGACGTCGACGTTACAACGAGTGCTTAAAGGGTCAAAATTTGAAGTTTCGACACGCAATTATGGACAATATAATTCTGACCCTGAGATAGCGTTGGCCCCTGGTGAAATAATACGTTGCCGTTTTACTTCGCAAGCTGGATCACACTTAAGAGCCACCATTATATTTGGTGATAGCCAAAATGTATCAATGAACGTGGCGAAAGGTACCTTTCTGGTTGCGCATAGTTATGAAATCATAGGGAATTTTACATTGGTTGTATCTGTGTATAATGACGTTTCCCGCAAAAATTACACCAGAACGGTGATTGTACTAAATGTGATAAAAAATGTTTCGGTACTCTGCGACAAAATCGTTGTTAACCCACCTGCATATCTTAACTGTGTTATGTTCGTCACGTCATCCAATTCCAAGCCCACGGACGTACACACGAAGTGGTTTTTTGGAGACACGAACGTTGTGCATGCTTTTCTTGGCATTCTGAGTTCCAGCCGTAATTTCAAAATAAAGAAGATACTACCATTAAATCTAACAGGCTCATTAACAATAAGAGTTTATAGCTACAATTTAATATCGAATATAACGCTTAGCACTGACGTCATAGTGGAACAACGGATTTCAAATCTTAAAGTTGTGCCGTCTAGTTGGGCAATTGTGTTTGGACAAGAAATAAATATTCAAGTTGGTGTTGGTAGGGGATCCCATATTGATTACACAATAGAATTCGGAGATGGTTTTCAGAACACCACAAAGATAGAATTGGCAGAACGTTGCAGTCTTGTGACTTTCTGTCATAGATACAATTCGGCAGGCCGTATGAACATCAGGGTGTCACTCGCCAATACATACAGCGGCTTATCAGACACACTTGTCGTTATTGTACAGCATGTTTTGCGTAACATTACCGTTGCTAGGTTACCACCAGTATCACTTCCTCCTGGGCATGCGCAGTTTAATATTGACGCTGGTTCGTATGGCATCAATTTAGTAGATCTGAACATTACAGCCACTTTTGGTGATGGGCAAGTATATATCGCCCAGAAGACAAATTTTTCTTCGCCGGTGGTACTGACGCACCATTATAAAGTATCTGGTCCCTTTATCGCCAATATTCATCTAGAAAACTGGGTTAGCAGTGTTGCTATCCCAAGTCGCGTGGACGTCTATGAAGTAATTCAAATTGCGAAACTAAACGTGAGCTGTCAAAAGTCAGTTACACAGCAAGATTCCAAAGATGCTATATTTTGTCCACTTGAAAAAACCGTGACGTACACAATCCCTTTCATCACTGGGACCAATATAACAACCACTTGGCTGTTTGTAGATGATGGGCAGTCTGGCAGTAAATTTCTTTTGACTTCAGCAAGCGTTCCTGTTGATCACAAATATAGCGACATCGGCCCAAAGCTGTTTCGGGTATATGCAGCAAATGCCGTTAGTTCTCTCAATATCAGCATAGAGGTAATTATGCAGATGAGTGGAAATATTAATCGCATAGAGGGACCGCTTCTTGTGTCAGGATATACAAACTATACCTACAGCCTCGTCTTGGGGTCCTGGGCCACGGGAGCCTGCATTGTGTGGGACATGGGGGACGGATCTCCAGTTACTGTTTATGGCTTCCCAAATTGTACCTGGGACTTGCAAGAAAAGAAACCTGCATTCAAAGACTTGAATGGAGGTGGTCTAGTCTTTAATCATACACACATGTTTACGGAACTGAATGCTGCCAGAGTGCGAGTTCGTGTTGTCAATAAGGTATCCAGTGTGTATAGAACTGTCATAGTGAGAGTGCTATACCAATGTTCCTCTCCTCGTCTGCGACCCCAAGACGGAGGATCAAGTTCTTTGCAGCCTAGACTTGAAAGCAGAATTCTGTGCTTCAGGGTGTACTTTCAACTATCTGCATTTTGTCCTCCAATGTCCGGTATGCGGCACCAGTGGTCACTGGATGTTCTGGAGGGCCCGGCTGCAGCTCTTGCTAATAAACCCAATGGCCCGAGACTGATTGTACCTTCCAAACAGTTTGCAATTGGGTTGTATAAGTTTACACTTCAGAGCACCATTTTGCCTTTCATAAATGTCACAACTACGTCGTCAGTGTATGTTCGTCTGACAACGTCTCCTCTTGTAGTTGGAATCAAAGGAGGGCATTTAGTTCAGTTCTCTAACCGAGACGTGATCACCGTCAATGCAATAGACGCATCGTTTGACAGGGAAGTAGACAGCAAAGACAAGTCTGGCATGTTCTTCCGTTGGTCTTGCCGCAAAGAAGGTGAAACATTACGCCAGAGTGGATTTGTGGGACCAATCACCCGCAACCCTGGACCCGATCTGGGAGGGTGTTTTGGATATGGCCCTGGTCAATTGACGGTACAGACGGGAAAATTTTCTTTACCAGCGGGTTCTTTGAAGGAATTTGGAACCTACATATTCCGGGTGTCTATGTCCAAGGGCTTTCGCCAGGGATCGTACGAGCAGACCATCACTGTAACAAACGGTGTGATCATTCACATTTCGTAAGTGCTTGAATCATATTAATATGTGTGTATCATTTTTTACGGTAATAAAATAAATGTCTCTTTAATTATACCTCCACCAAAGCAAAAATTATAATTATTCATCATCATCATCATCATCATCATCATCATCATCATCATCATCATCATCATCATCATCATCATCATCATCATCATCATCATCATCATCATCATCATCGTCATCGTCATCGTCGTCGTCGTCGTCGTTGCCATCATCATCACCACCATCATCGTCGTCGTCATAAAAAAAAACATTGACGCAGCGGCCTCTTTTAATGTGAATGGAAAAACATAATATTTCATATGAGGTAGTAGCAATATGGACACAATTATCATGGCAACTCCTGGATCCTTGAATTCCTTAAATTGCTTATTATCATGGAAAGCAACCTCTCATAATTTTTTATCATACGATGGTAGACGTGTAGTACAGTAAAAGTGAAGACGTTGGATATCAATTCCCATCCAAATCCTCTCAGATTATTTCAATAAATCTTTTCATACATATTCTTTAAATACCCCTTGTAATAAAAGTGCGTTTTGCTCTGTGGATTGTTGTGTCAAGTTAACAAATTTACTCGGTATACTTTGGAGAATGGGGTCGCTGGCGGGACGAGAAAAATTGCTTGCCTGCATCCATAGTCCGCCGGGAGATTTGCTGACGGTAAATATGTCTGTGTCCATGCAGGTGCATCCTTAACTGTGCCGTGAAAGTCAACCCGTCTCAGCAGTTGACCCTATATGCAGAATGTCGAACCTGTGAATCACACGAAAATGTCACATGGAACTGGAAATTGTCCAGACTTGACCGAGCAAAGGGGACCGTGGTGGAAATGGATAACCTAAGAGAACTAACGCTGACAGGTAATGGAATATACTTGGGGAGATAAATTGCATGTGACCCCACTTACTGTTGATACCAGTACATGTGACACAATTTTCGGTGAACAACCAACAACCAATCAGTGAAGCTGGATGTTTTTACCCACCAGGTGGCTCTACTTGTAAGGAGCTAGACACTAACCCTAAGTTAATAATGACACCATCTTCAACACACATCATCCATTTAATGGCCGTAGTTGTTCATGAATACGATACTGCAGTTAAGCTTTGTTTCTTTGGAAAAATATCAACCTGGAACCGAGAAGTTAATCTTTATTCCAAAATATCAAACACACGGAAACTATGACGCACTAACAAACTATGACGCCCTAATAAGTTTGACGGACATTTACGTGGCACAACACCGTCAGTTTACATAATTCGGTGTCAGTTTTAGACTATTTTCCATGTTCTAGCCATGTAAGGCAGATTACTTAACCCTAACCGCCCCGTGGGCATGAGAATGCAGCAATCCCTTTCTTTTTGCCAGTAAATTGATCTTTAAAATTCAATGAAATTACGATAATATGCAATAAATTCAAAGGTTTCAGAATGCAATGCTACATATGAATGGGGCTATACATGTATATTAATAGTGTTCAATAGATTATGCAAATATCCGTATTGAAGTCTTTTCGACTGCAATGTATTGGTAAATTGGCGGTTACTTGTGTTTGTTCATTAACTCTGAGACCATGAACCAAGTTCAGGCATCACAGAACTGAACCAAAATCACCTTATGGTTATAATCATGATCGAGTTTTAAAAAAAAAGCCTGCCCCAAAACAGTGTATAACACTTGCATGTAATTACACCAGCACTGACGCTTTTCTTTCGTAGGTGCCACGTCACAACACTTAGTAATGACGCCCAACTCTCTCAAAGGCGGAGTTAAATACTATTTTACTGCTGAAGGAAAATCTGAGGCTCGGAACAGCGGGAACAAAAGATACACACTAAATACTAACCTGGCTCCGTTTGGCGGAACATGTCACGTATCACCGACGAGTGGTAAATGCGCATGTGTTTTGTATTTTATTTCATTTTTATTTGTGTGCGTGTGTGTGTGTGTGTGTGTGTGTGTGCGTGCGTGCGTCCTATAGTATGTAATGAGAAGGTCTTTGAAAATCATATAACAAGTTCGACCAAAATACAATCTAGATGAATGTGCGGTGCGATAAAGCAAGTTCCAAAATTTACCCCCCCCCCCAAAAAAAAAATGTTGTCATTCGGAGTTTTTACACAAAGTTTGGAAGAAACGTATTCTGTAATACATGTCACAGTTTGGAAGGCAATTTTTATTCAAATCCAATCAGGAGAAATACTTAAACATAATGTGTGGTTAACACAGTGATCAATGGATCATAAACTTTGGATTCTGATAGATGACAACTCACAATAACAAAAAAATCATCTGCGGTCAGCTCGGTGTTGCAGCAGCTATGATTGCCTGATTGTGGTTAGAGACTACTTAAATCATGATTCTCTGGGGAATGAAAGCATAGCAGAGATGCTGCAAAATACACCGGTATGAACGACAGAGTGCTGCAAACTAAAGAGATTGTATTCTTAGAACATCGAAACATCGGGGGATTCAGTACATTGCACTTCTGACAGGAAACAGCGGAAGTGATTCCTGATACCTCCTTTCAAACTGATTAAATACATTTTTAGCTTGGCTGACTTGTTAGTTGGCTGAGCTTATAGTCAGTAATTCGCCGCTAGTCCGTCCTTCCGCAATTTACATTTTCGACTTCTTCTCCAGAACCGTGTGCCACATCTACTTCAAACTCTGTCCAGGTGTACCTTTCTTGGGTCTCTACAAACTTTTTTTGCTGTTTCTTCCTTTCTTTCCTTTTTTTTTCTTTCTTGGGCAAAATTTTGATTTGAAATCACTCAGCGAAATCGAAAGTACTTGGCAACTGCATTGGAACGCTTCTGACCCAAGACCTTGATTTCTTTACCAGATATACAGCACTGAGATTGTTTTTTACTTTTTTGCATATTTGTGTCTTTTTTGGAACTCTCTGAACCCGTCACATGCTGTGTACACTTCAGCTAAAGATACCCGACTAAAAGTCATTCCGTAGGGTGGTTTTCACCCCATTTCTCCTTGCAAGCCTTGGCTGCATGGGCCAGACTTGACCTGGGCTTGAAACAACACCTAGTAACGCAACATGATGTAATCAATGAGATAGCACTTTAGTCAATAAATTAGGGGCTCTAGTTAGCTTTGTCCAGAAACTGTTTCTTTCAAATTTAAACAAAAATATGGTAATCATGTTAATATTCAGAATATGCTATATTGAATTGACACATTCATCATAATAATTGAACGACAGAAAGTGAACTTGTACGCCTATTTTGTACCATGAAGCAAACCAAAGTGGACTAGGGGCAGCCGTTCTAGTAATTTAGATATCAAGAGAAAGTGACAAACACGCTTGCTTCGAGTGTGTGTGCAGTGATCAGCGCCTGGCTTCCAAATGTGTTGGACTTGAGCAGGGAAAAAAGAAATGGGGGTAAAAAATGTATTTTCTTGGTACCCAAGGTGTACCCATCATGAGTCAGATGCACTTCAACGTAGTGACGATGATCGGTGGATATACCTCCACCAGTTTTGCTCTATTGGTTCTGCTTCTTTGAAAATCAATTTTTCGATGCTTATAAATCGAATTATATAGAGACACTGCTGTGTGTAGGATGAAACGTGCCCAGTATAAGGATGACCCTGACCTACTTTTGGATATCAGAGAGTCACTTATTGCATTCTAATGTCCACTTGATAGCTTGAGAACTAATAAGCTAGCCCTTTGATAGCTTGATAACTACTATGCTAGCACTTTGATAGCTTGAGAACTACTATGCTAGCACTTTGATAGCTTGAGAACTAATATGCTAGCACTTTGATAGCTTGAGAACTAATATGGTAGCATTAGAACTAATATGCTAGCACTAGAACTAATATGCTAGCAATAAAACTAATATGCTAGCACTAGAACTACTATGCTAGCACTTCGGTGCTGTTGGTCTTCCATGTCGGCCAGATTTATTCAGTAGATGCGTGACCTTGACTCCACTTCAAAAAACTCGTGATTATTTTCGTGAGTGGTACTCTTCAGTTAATAATATAAGACCTATTAGGGCTAGGACCCATTTGAGCTAGGACTTTGTCTATTGAGCCAGACCACTGATGTCAATAATTAATGCGCTCACTTGATATTTATGTTATTATTGTTTTTGCTAACATCAGTTATCACAAATTAACACAAAGCGTGTTTAATGTATGTATGTACGTATGTATATGCCTGTATGTAAGTTGATATAGAGGATAAGTTTTATTTCTGACAAAATGGTATTGTCATTAAACGAGTGACAAAAACATCACTTGAGCTGAATCTTAATCAAGATAGATGCATGAAGTAAACACACACACACACAGATATATATATATATATATATATATATATATATATATATATATATATATATATATATATATATATATATATATATATATATATTCGTTAGGGTTAAAGGCGAGATTTTCAGTATATATTATGATACTCTTACAGGCTATTCCTTGGAGACAGCATTTATCGTGAAATGTAATGGATGGCTAGACGAAGGTGAGAAGCTCCGCCCAGAAGACCCCGGATGTGACGTAGTGCCTGATTATCGAGTCAGCTTTCGCCAACATGGCAGCGACAGCGTAAAGCCTTTGTACGAGGGGGAAGGGGCCGCTATGCCCCCACTGACATTACCTAGTGGCTATCGCTCTCATAATTATAGCGGGGATCTGATTATTAACATATTCGACCAATCGGGAGAGGCTACAACGGTCACTCTGCATACTCAGGTATAAATATTTGAAATGAAGAAACGTTACGGCTTTGTAACATATAACAGTGAACGAGTTTGGCTGTACCAATTTTCCAAGTAACACATGAAAAGTATAGGAGTATATTTGTGTACCGAAACATGTATAGATTTACTTTGGTGATCAGAGTTATTACATAAATAGTATGAGACACACCTATGATAATGGGCACATCATATGGATACCACATGGATATGATACATGTCTGTAGGCGGCTGTGTATTGCTGTCTTAGGCACACGTGTACTGTGAATACATTTATTTTCACGGGCATTTATTTTCACGGTTTTTTGCATTTTGGACTTTTCACCGAAACTTTAAATTCATTATTTTAGTTATAGTGCCTATCAATGCCACGTTAAAAATATATTTCACTGGGTTCTTATTTTCACGGTTTTGAAGCATCAGCAAAATAAGCGAAAATAAGAACACAGCGAAATTAAATGAACGTATTTGGAATATGAATATTTGGACACGTCAAGAAAACGTCCGTATCTAATCCACGTGTGTCACAATCAGTATATATAAAAGGAACAAATTTATCGCAGACTTTTTGAAAGATTTACTTCCCTCTTTATGCCCAGTATGGGGTATATAGCATACCTCTTGTCCATCCGTCCGTTCACCCCGTCCATTTGGGCAGTACACCCCGAATCTACAATTAGTCTTAAGGCTTCAATCCGTTTCATGTGAAACTTTTCATGGCTGTTCGACCCGATGGCCAACAGATCATGGGTATCAGGCCACATAGGAGGTCTGCATGCCTGCAAAGGTCCCATTACACCGAGTGCAGTTTTTTATGTTGGACTGAAATGGTTAATGGTAAGTAAAACTGGGACGATAAAGTACAACCATCGTTTTTTCTGTTATAGGTGAAGCGGCGACAGTTGAATACATCTGAGAGTCAAATCTTCCAAGTAACAGACAGGGTTATCAAAGAGATAGTAAAATCGCTAAGTGATAAAGGGGACCCACAGGAAGCAGTGCGAAACATGTATGCTGTATTGGCCATGCTTACGCCAGAACCTGGCGTGAGTATTAGCATTTTGTCAGAGTAGCACAAAAATAAACAGGTGGCAAAATACCTAATCTACGTGTAGCGCTCAATAGAAAATAGTGGTCATGGTAAATCGACTCTTTTCGAAGGACCAGCCAAGCACACACTTTTTCACCTCAACCTGATTGGAGAGGGCATCGTGAGACAGAAAACTTAATGTCAAACTCTATTGTTAAGAGAGGGATAAAATTCCTCGTCAAGCAGGCGCCTGTTGTGTCATACATGGGGAGAGGTAATTGTGACAGCAGCAACTTTTTGATACCATTTGCACGGAGTCCATTTTGACATGGAAAAACGCCTGCTTACCAGAATGCCAAACCCCTGGACATTAAACAAAACACCCATTTTGATTTGATGCTGCATGGTGAATTAAGCGCATAATGATGTGAAATGCATACAATATAAAGATTAAAACATGAAGCATTAAATATTTACATAAGGCTAAAGACTGTTTTAGTAAATGTTAACAGACATATTCTCTCAAAAATTAAAGCATACTACTTTTAATCTTTTTACATCACTTATTCGCTCAAACCGACCTCGCACATGGTAGACGATTCTTTAAATCCCCTTTTCAAGAATTCAAAATTACATATTTCATATGCCGAGCTAAATTTGCATAAAACATCAAAAGTTATGTGTTTATGTTTTTATCTTACAGCGTATGGCAAAGCATATTAATTAATTGGTATTCTCTGGTTGACCACATCATTTAGTAATTCAATGAAAACGTGTTTATTCTAGCCCTTGCAACTGCTGTCAATGTAACTTATAGTTTTATGTTGATTATTTTGTAGGCCGAACAAACTGATGACGCAAAAATGCGTGATCTTCGAAAGGAGGTGCGTCTTTTTTCCTTTTATTCTAGTTTTACGGATTTAATTCTTAGATTGTTTTTACGAATAAAAATATTGGACACACAGTCACGTGACTTGTACGCATTTATGTATTAAAGCCATTCTGGTTATGTTAGATTACGCTTGTTTGGATGCACAATTATAAGCGTTGAAATATAACAGACAGGCAGACAGATAGACCAAATATATACTGCTGGGGAAAAAGGTGCCACACCCATTGGTATAACCATGGCCACTCTAAATACGCCTTTATATGGAAAATATGGGTGTCGCATGGAATATTATGTAACAATACTAACATCAACAGGACAGCTCAGGGCATACCTGAGCAGTCATACAGACAAAATGTCCTGAAAATAAGACAGCAGTCAGAGAGGTGTCAAAAGTGTGTCTGGTATTTGGGTGCCTTTGGGCTTCATAATGGGGCCATGGCTTTATTGGGATCAAAGTGAATCCACAATGTCACGGCGTACGGGTCACTCATTTGACAGGGGCAGAATTATTGGGATGTCGGAGGCTGGCATTTCCCAGCGGGACGCTGCCAGGATAATGGGGTGCTCCAGGCCATCGGTTAAAAAGTTAATGTGACCCTTTCCAGGAAACCAGAGGATGCAAGTGGAAGGCTGAATCTGGGCGACCAAGACTGTCAAATGGGACAGATGACAGTTACTGGATCCAGTATGTGAAGAGGCATACATTTCTTTTCGCCAATGGTTTCGTCAGCAGTGGCGCCAGGCCTGCAACATGACAGCAACACAGTCTACCATTAACAAGAGACGGGTTTTGTCCAAACTGAGGACATCCCGCCCTGCCATTCGCATGTCTTTCCGTCCTGCACACAAGACACGACGGGTACAGTGGTGTGAAGAACATGCAGCTTGGACCAGAAATCAATGGAACCGCGTGAAGAACAAGGGTTCAATAAATGCCTTCCGAGAGGTCCGCAGAAGGATGTATGGTTGAAAACGAGCGCACGGAGGAGGCAGTGTCATGATGTGTGTGTGTGGGGGGGGGGGGGGGGCAATTGCAGCAACAGGAGGAACAGCTCTACTCAGGGTGAACGGGACACATGAGATCCTGCCCACAGTTGACGAATGGGTCCAACAGCATCCAGGGCTTCTGTTTCAACAGGATAACGCACGGCCACACACTGCCCAAGTCAGCATGCAGTATGTACAGCAACACAATGCCCCATTGTTGCCATGACCAGCCCGTTCTCCTGATCTGACCCCCATCGAGCATTTTCAGTTGTGGGTTGTGTTTGGCCGTTCAATCAGGGATGAATATGAAGAACCTGCAGCCACTCTGGACCAACTGGCACTGGGGCTCACAGGCCTGTGGAGTCCAATTCCCCAGGCTGAGATCACCAAGCTGGCAAGCAGCCTGCCCAAGTTATCCAAGCTTGCTAACAAAAGCGTGATGGTCACACCGGCTATTGATGCATGCAGCCTCCCCTAAACAGCAACAGCCAATAAGGTTCTTCTTTCTCCCAATAGAGACGCGAAAAGCAATGGCACAATAAAGTAAACAGACTCCCCAAACACATCCTGATAACACGTGCATAATGTTGAACAAGTTGGGTGGCATCTTTTTCCCCCGGAGAGTATATGCATATATATATATATATATATATATATATATATATATATATATATATATATATATATATATATATATATATATATATATATATATATATATATATATATATATATATATATATATATATATATATATATGTATATATAAGCATTTATCTAGGTAATGTTCGAAAGCAAAATCAGTTCATGTACGCTCTTGAATCTATCTATCTATCTATCTATCTATCTGTCTATCTATCTATCTATCTATCTATCTATCTATCTATCTATCTATCTATCTATCTATCTATCCATCCATCCATCCATCCATCCATCCATCCATCCATCCATCCATCCATCCATCCATCCATCCATCCATCCATCCATCCATCCATCCATCTATCCATCCATCCATCCATCCATCCATCCATCCATCCATCCATCCATCCATCTATCTATCTATCTATCTATCCATCTATCCATCCATCCATCCATCCATCCATCCATCTATCTATCTATCTATCTATCTATCTATCTATCCATCCATCCATCCATCCATCCATCCATCCATCCATATATATAAGCAATCATAAAAGCAATTATCCAGGTAATATTCGAAAGCAAAATTAGTTCATGTGCGTTATTGAATCTTGTTGAATTTAGGTCAAAAGCAAACTGATAACTACCTTGAACTCAAATTACAAAGAGCAGCGGAAAATATCGGCTGTGATGCAATATTTTGCGGCTCTAAATAGCACACTTGACAAGAAGGACGAAGTGTCATCGGACGCAGAGGTAAGACAATTTACTTAATGCTCGGGAAAATGTCTGAACAAATGTGAATAATTTTTAATAAGTTACTACCGATCATCACTTGGGCTTTCCGGTGACTTTCTGGGTAATAGAGTGGCTAGAAAATTATTTTTACGAAAGTTCCTAAAGTTTCAATATAATATTGTTACGCCATGAGCTCTGTAACAAGGGAACCTTTATGTCCGGGTACCACAGCAATTGGAAAATATTGGATGGATCCATT
>CAXHWN010001845.1:0-18000 GCA_964020975.1 Hermodice carunculata | reverse complement strand
ATTCTTTTGATGTATGTTTTGGCCATATCCGTAAGACAGACCTGGTCATCCAATGCATGTCAGCAAGAGCCTCCTTTTACCACAGTTTATGTGTGTGGTAAGTTGTATACGTCTTATAGCCCCGGATTATAGCCACGAAGTTTCATTGGCTAGCTAAGACCACGGTCTTCTGATATGGAGTTCCAAAAAGTCCACTTTATAGGTAAATTGCACGTAAGAATTCATTTTAGACTTAAATGACTCGGTGATCACCCTTTCCGCACCACAAATAAATAAAGGCGAAAGAAATAGACAGAATCCCTCTCTAATCTGATCACTGATATACCAGCACCCAACATGACCTGGTCACCTTTCAATGCATGTGTAGCACTATATAGCTTCTCATGAATATCACTGATATTTCAAGTTAATAATGCACATAGTAGTCGTCTTTCAATATACGTGCAGCACCACATAGCTTCTAATGCATGCCTCTGCGTGTCTCTGTGTGCCAACATGCTGCAGTGCCGTTTTGTCTAAACTGACCATGGCATCTGAGAATGACATGTCCAACAACAGACCACGCTCATGGGTGATACAAATTATCTAAGTGAAAACTCATCAAATGTGGTTCTCCATTAAAGGACAGTCTGGACATCAGTTTCGACAAGAAATTATACATTCACACAGCTATTTTGATTGATCATTACACCAATTTTAAAATTATTATAAAAAAGAGGGTAACATGAACAGCCCGTGCTCACTTGACATACGATTACTGTGTTCGGAATTGCCCCGATCTGGGACAACTCCTGAATCAAATACAATGAACTAGATTGTGTTGAATTTGGCATTCACTCATACCTACCTCCATTGAACCATTCTGTTTAAGAATGGTGATTTCGTGCAGTGAGTATGTGCGTTTCCCATTTTCGTGGCTGTGTGGTTGGTGCCGAAAGTTGCTGGTTCGAGACCAGGCCGACACGTGGTCAAAAAAAATAGTTTTCTTATCAGAACTAAGCCGTCACTGAGCTGAGCAGCGCTTTGAGCTATAACGAATGGTTTTCTTCAGAAAAAAAAAGTAAATTGCCATCAGAATGCCGAGTGACAGTAATTAATATATATATATATATATATATATATATATATATATATATATATATATATATATATATATATATATATATATATATATATATATATATATATATATACATAAAATTCTAAAAGTAACCAATGTAGACAATCGGTTAAAATCACTAGTACAACAACATTTTGTGAACAGCATGCTTGGCTCTATGACTGGCAACACTTCTAACAGTTTTGCAGAAACGTAATAGAAAGTTGCTCAATGGTCTTGGAAATCAGATGCAAAGTCTTCCATTTTGATCACATTTTATACAGACCCACCTGTAGTACATCCCTATAAAGTTTGAATGAACTCCAGTAGATAGGTCTTCAGTAAAAGACGAAAATGTTGATTTAGACAGTAATTGACCTCGATCCGGCCAAGTAACTCTAAAGGAGTGTCCAATAGTTACAACATATGCAGGTAAGAGCATGATTACCCAGGTATACGGCAAAGTTACTTATGTACACTGAAGCAATTTCCGCTATCAAAGTTCGAAGTCATGAAAATGTGCGAATAATTGAAATATTCTTAGCAAATGAACAAGCTTAACCCATTCCATCCTAATTGTATTTGTGTCTTTTTGCCCAGAACCACTTCCTAGTAGTCAATATCCTATTCCGCAGTTCGAACTCTTTACTCTCCATAAGCTAACCTGTCCCTGTCTAACCTGTATACATATGGAATTACTATTGTCTATATTGCACACGTTCCTCTGTAAAATTTTGACATAGGCTGTATCAGCCCAAATAAATTAAAGGGTCTTCAGCGGGTAACTACTCAACATGTTTCGGAGCCTTTTACCCGTACATGTCTCTCTGAGTAGCGGCTCCTTGTCTAAGCTAAATATTCAGCAAAGACAACCCACATAATAAAGAATAAATAAGAACGTGGCAAATGATGAATTAGCTAAATACGTGAAGTTTTGCTTATAAATGCAGAGCTTCGTTATGAAAGAAGAACCCCTGTCAAACAAACCATAATTACTAAATTTGTATAGTACAGGTTCAGATAAGAACAATTTGACTTACCCCTGAACCAATATGTACCCTTTCTGGCTGAGGACAGTTTATCCTAGTTAAACCACCCGCCAGTGTATAACTGAAGTGGAAACAAGCTGGGGCCTTATATTCAGTCCCAGTGATAGTAAAATAAACAGTTGCAACTAGACCACCTGTACAAACCAAGGGAAATCCCAACAAGGACTGTAACAATGGACATCCTGCACCAGAAATGTAAAACAAACTCTGTGATGACACCTACCCCCCAAACAATTAAGCTCTATTTAACTGCCAACTCTGAGTCAATGTATCAACTTAATGTGTCAGGTTTGTGACATTTAAGAAAATACTGTCAATTTTGAGTAAATGTGCATTTAGGCATGTCAGAAAAGAATGAAAGTCATTAGCATTTATGTCAAAAAACATGTTATCAAAACAATTTTTCTTAACAGGATTTTGCGTACAATTAGGCGAGCTTGTAACTGTCGTCAGTAGCTGCTTGCTACCTATAGCCCCTGGGGGTTTGACCTAACAGAAAACAAGCTAGCCTAAAATGTCTGAAAGGTGAATATTAAAACAGAATGATGCCAAAAGATAAAGTTAAGTATCAAAACCGACAAGTCTAAAAACAGTAAATTATTGTAGCCAAACTTTCTAATAATCTTTGGATATTAACAGCTAAATTATAGGGCAAGTCAGAAAAGAATGAAAGTCATTATTTGTACTTAAGTCAAGAGAATGCAACGAAAATGTAATATTTCTTAAACAGATATCAAGCACAATTAGGCGAGCTTGTAACTGTCGTCAGTAGCTGCTTGCTACCTATAGCCCCTGGGGGTTTGACCTAACAGAAAACAAGCTAGCCTAAAATGTCTGAAAGGTGAACATTAAAACAGAATGATGCCAAAAGATAAAATTAAGTAGCAAAACCGACAAGTCTAAAAACTGTAAATTATTGTAGCCAAACTTTCTAATAATCTTAGGATATTAACAGCTAAATTATAGGGCAAGTCAGAAAGGAATGAAAGTCATTATTTGTACTTAAGTCAAGAGAATGCAACGAAAATGTAATATTTCTTAAACAGATATCAAGCACAATTAGGCGAGCTTGTAACTGTCGTCAGTAGCTGCTTGCTACCTATAGCCCCTGGGGGTTTGACCTAACAGAAAACAAGCTAGCCTAAAATGTCTGAAAGGTGAACATTAAAACAGAATGATGCCAAAAGATAAAATTAAGTAGCAAAACAGGCAAGTCTAAAATCTCTAAAATTATTGAAGCCAAACTTTCTAACCATCTCGGGATATTTACAGCAAAATTTGTAGAAATATTTGATCAAAAGTACATCTTTGAATCCTCTTGACTCAAGTTTATTGTAAATAAATTTGGTTCTTGATGCAAAGTCCTGAAATTTAGAACAAATACGACCAAATCTCAAAATCTGTGACAAAAACGTATTATATCCAATAGTTTCCGAAATATTACTGTCCGGGAAAGGATAATTAACCACTTCAAAGTTAAACTCATCTATTTTGTGATAGACTTTAATACAAAACCTGTCATTAGTGACCTGAATATCCAAGTCCAAAAACACATCTCTGAAACCATCTGAATTGTTACCCTCCAAAGGGATATCTTTTGGGTAAATTTCTTTAGCAATTTCACTGAAATTTTGTACATTTACGCAAGCAATGTCATCAATATATCTTGCGTTGTTTGATAATTTTGTAGCCATTTGAAAGTCCTTTTTCATCAATTTATTCATATACTTAAATTCAAGCCAGGTTAAATATAAATCTGCCAGTAAAGGGGAGCAGTTGCTACCCATTGGAATGCCTTTTATTTGTTGAAAAACCAATGGTCCGCATTGAACAAAAGTATTATCCAAGAGAAATTTTATAGCATCTATCAAAGTTTCAACAGTGTAAGATTTAACGTTACTTTTTGAATATTTATTGTGTGACCAATATGCTTTCTTTGTATATGAATTAATATATATGTATGGTTTACCATTATGTTTAAACATTTTGCTAATTAATTCTGAAAGTGAACTTTTGACTTCATCTATGGGTAGATTTGTGTACAGTGTAGAAAAATCAAAACATTTGATATTTTTTGCCTTTACATCTTTGATTTTAGATACAAACTGGGAAGAATTGTTAATACTCCAAAAACAATTTATTTCACAGTTTCTAGAAATTGCATTACAGTATTTACAAAAATGATTCCTAATTGCAGTCAAACACAATGTTACTTCTTTTGATAATTGCTTTGTAGTACATTTCGAAGCACCAGCTATGAATCTAGATTTAAAAGGGTTTTTATGTAATTTGGGTATCCAGAACAAAAGTGGAATAGAGGAGTCCTCTTCAGAAATTTTGATATTAAAATTCCTTTTCATCTCATCTTTATGTGTATCTATCAAATTATCAATGGATTGTTTGTGTAATTTATAAACGTCATTTCCTCTTATGTCTGAAATATTGTTTATACCAAGTTCCTTTTTCAAAACATCCAGATAATATTTTTTGCAGATGATCCCAAAATTGTTACCTGCCTTATCTATGTTAGTGACTACAAATCTATCTTGTAGTTCTTTGACTGCTTTAGAAACTTTAGGCTGTTTTAGATTAACTGTATTGAAATTCTTAATGTGGGATTTGTAACGATAAATTCTATTTCTAAAGACTCTTTTCAAGTTTGATAACCATCCTTCAAATTTCTGAAATTCCATTTTTTCTTTCTTTGCCCATTTCATACAGTAGGAATCGAGTGCATCACATGTATCCTGAAAAATACTGTCAATATTCAACTTGGGACATATCCGAAATTTTGTACCTTTTTTCATTATTTCTTTTAAATCTGAATTTTGTATTATATCCAATGACGCTTTTCTCCGCTAATGTCTAAATGTCGTTTGCTAACTGTATTTTACTAATTTAGGGATTATTTTTCAAAATTTTGGATGAAACGTGCATGGAAGATCATTCCAAATGATATGGAAAAGTCTAAAGGTAGTAAAGATTATATATGCATGTAATTCTAAAGCCGATTGGTTTCGGAGACTATTTTTTATCAAGATTTGGCAAACAAAACTAACAAGAAAATCATAAACAATCCAAAAATTCCAGGAGCATTACCATTGAACAAACTCAGTGGAGACCTACCTACCCAAGGTAGATTCCCACCACGTTTGAAGTACTATGGCAGACAGTTTTGGAGAAGTTGAAAATTTGAATAACCATTGCAATATTCATGACGCGAATTTTGACCCATAGGATGAAAAATAAATGCGTTAAAAATTCAGGATTCAGAGCAACAACACCTAGTGGAACTTTTGTTTGACTTTCCCACAAAGTACATGCCACCAAAATTCAGAATAGCTTGGGGTTACGGTTTTGAAGAAGTTTAAAGTCGTGAAATTACCTACACAAGAATCAACTTTAAATATCGCAGCGCCACCTGTTGACCAATTATGATCTAGGGGTACCGAGAGGTGTCCTGACGCAATTTCAAAGCAATTGGCCAAGCGGGTTTCAGAGAATTCTTTAACATTTGGGCCACACATAAACAAAGAAATCACAAAAAAACATTAAAAAATCGTGGAAGTGTAACCACTAAAACAAACCTGGTTGTTGAGCCCCACCCGAGGCAGACGATCCCACCAAATTTGAAGAGGATCCAACGGAGGGGCGTGGTGAAGTCGAAAAAGTGAAATGTGAAAGGCAGATCCACGGTGGACGGCTGATCATCTTATAAACTCAACTGACAAACAAGTCGGCTGAGCTAAAAATAAAAAACAATTTGAAACCAACACCAACTGCTGAGCAAAAAAGAAACCAGCGATTTTTTGAGAACTTGATGACGGACTGATAAAACAAACTGATTCATGACCTAAGGATATTTTGTGTTGAACAAGTGCGATTATTAATTTGGCTGTTGTTTGTCATTCCGCTTCAAAATAAACGATTCTATGTCGCACATATCAGATAACATAACCATTTCATTCCATTAAAATACTGTATACAAAAGGCCAGCATTGCATTTTCATACCCGCAGAACAACTTGAGCTGTCACGTGATGTGCGTTCCGTATCGGTTGCTGTGTTCAATGGAAATTTGCATTGATGTTATTGAATGAAATATAAATAGGAGAGGTCGCAATTAGCAATTGTATGTGTATTTGGGAGAATATAAAACCCAATAAATAACATTCTTGTGGGCCAGAGGTGTGTATTCCCATTAGATGCTATGTTAAAGTAACATTCAATTCATTGAGTAGTTTTGCAGCAAATGTACCTAATTTACAGGAGTATTTTAACTATGTACAGCTATTTACCACAAGAAATTTGGTGTTTATAGACAGAGTGGTTTTAAAGTTATATAGGTGCAAATTACAATGCAAACTAATAAAAATACACACACCTAGCCCGCTTGCCTATAGAGCCTTGAGAACCCACATGAACCAGCTAATCTTGACCTGGCCTATTATCATTTTGCAGAACTCTCAGTGCATGATAGAGCTGTGTATCTTACCCCCAGCAAAAATGGTCTCTAAGTGTCACCCCCATATATATATATATATATATATATATATATATATATATATATATATATATATATATATATATATATATATATATATATATATATATATATATATATATATATATATACATGTGGTAACTGATTCAATATTTCACTAACAATATCACAAGTATCTTGTCTTACTTGGCCTTACAAGTATAAAAATGACACAACATATAAAACACTGTAAATAAATATATAAGTGCATTGTGTGTGCATAATTTTAAGCATTGATGGCCTGTCTTATGACTCCAGAAGTCACAGCTGGCCGTCTATCTGAGCAATTATATAGAACACTTTGGCGTGATACCCTGCATTTGAGAGAGTCCCCGGGTGTGTTCACAGTTTCACAGATAGCGTGAACATATAGTTTTAACAGCAATGATAAAAAATTATTTAGTCATAGTGGTTCATAACACCATGCACACAGCTTCAGTTTGATTTGTTTGTCAATATCTAAAACTGTTTTAAAACAAGCAGTTGCCAATGAAACCAGCCTGTGTGTTATGTTAAAAAGTCAGTTGTCATCCTGAGTTCAGAGTGCGACACTAGCCTTCTTTCTCCAAGCTTATACTTCTTGTTAAAAGGCATATCTGTGGATAAACACCTCAATTTTTCATCAGTCAGGTGGTCTAGGCATCTTATGAAGGGAAGCAGACGTGTATATTCTTTCTGCCTCAGATTCAGGAAGAAGGAATATAGTCTATACGTAGTGGTAGACCAGGTAATCAAAGTGGACCTGTTTGTATCTTCCCATTCCTTGTCGCTGGTCATTTTGAAACCTGTAACATCTAGGGGGCGCAACTGGTCTGTGTGGTCTCGGATGGTATGTGTAAGGTGCGTCGAGACGTGTATGCAGGCGAGACCATCTGTTATGATACCAGTTCCAGTGCATGTTTTGAAAATTACAGTGATTCTGCAGAGCAAGAACGAAACTATTATTAAATGAATGCATGTGTGGGCAAAAGAATTTCAGCCACAATACCGTATGCAGTACAGTTTTTAATGTCTTGTATGCTTTCCACATCTGACACATTGACTTCATTGGTAGCTTTTCACATCTATGATATATGACTGATCATTTATTTTTTTTCTGACACGCATTTTCACTAAAACAGTTCAACTTGTCAGCAGCTACTTCAATTTTAGAATATTTTTACCATAAATGTACGTACGCACACGTAGTTTTATCATATTCTATGGAAAATGATTATCGCTTACTCGTGGCTCATGAGAAAACAGTATTCAAGAAGCGGCAAGTATTCTTAGCTGACTTAAAACCTATAACCTTAATTATCATCCAACTCAGTACAATAGAAAACAACAATCAAAACTATAACTACCATATATTCGTTTTAAGGATGACCGAATTGCTGAAATTACATGTGAATATGAAGAAAGAGATAAAACCAAAGATTGCAATAGTAGGCCTATTACCATATCCTTTCATGCAGAAATACCTGTCCAATATATTCAGTAAGCACAAATACGCTTACCTTTTCATGTTTAATGACAAGAAAATTGCAACGATTGACGAAAAGCCTCGAACCTTATAACTCTCCTTTGCAAAGGACGATGAATGAATCAGTGAGTGACCTCTCTGTGGCCTACATTGTGATGCGAAGCGTTAGAGTTATTGCGTGTCTTATCTTCATTCTGTTAGTCCAAAAGTCCAAAATAGCAAAGGAACCCATGCGTGAAAAGAAGAAAAGCTGTTAGTGTTTTGTATTTCTCTCGCTCCCTGCAGTGGCCAAGGTGTATTTTATGTACACTATGCATTGTATCCATTACAACATACATACGTATGCACGCATGCATGTATACACACACACACACATACATATATATATATATATACATACATACATACATACATACATACAAACATACATTCATACATACATGCATGCATACATACATACATACATACACACACACATACATGTATACATACATACATACATACATACATACATACATACATACATATTGGGCCTGCGAAAGCTGTTTTGTCAGCATCAGTTTGTGCGTATTATCTTGAACACACAAGAAAACTACTCAGGGGAGGCAGACAAACCTTGTAAGCACGAGGGAAACCAATTCACTGCATGGCAGTAATAAATGTGATTGTTATTTTGATCTTATTCCCGAGAACCTGACCATGCTGCATTGTTGTTATTGTTTTCGTGAGAATTGTTAAAAGAAATGCCTATAAATTCCCTTCACCCAGTACCAGACGTGAGTGGTTAATAGTTCTGAGACCTGTCACCAGGTGTATGAGCCATTCAAGGGTTTCCACTTTGCACAGATGTAGATGTATTTCAGTTCACATTTTCACTGAAACTGTCACACTGAAATGATCTGAAATACCACTAGTAATAAATATACAAGAAAGTAGACAGTTTCACCGATTTGTTGCTATGTTTTATCGTTTTTGCAAAAAGGAAACACTCGGATGGCACAATTGCTTGCATAATGATCCCACCCCGTTTCGCAAAGTTGCAAAGCACCGAGCTACGTTCCTTCCACTGGCGTGATTCGGTTCCTCTGTACCGACTCGACGTTCTGTAAACATCAAATTCAGGTATGTATTTCTTAACCAAGTGACTACAAGGTAAACACAGTGCGTTGTGACTTTGCATGTACGTGTGTCCCAGGAGGCCTGAAGCTCCACCATGTATGTGCCATGTTGATAATAAAGATATATGCACAAATGTTGCTGTAATTCCATGCCACGATTTCTTTACTGTAATGATAAACATTGATTTGCAACTATTATGCAACCATTTTTCAACATAAATTTTGCTGTATGGTTATAATCTGCGGAAGAATATATTTTCTTTTTGAAAATGTATACATATACAATGTGTACATATATGTATATATAGATATAGATATATGTTCCTACAAGTAAACTAATTCAACTGAAAAGACAACTCACAGACGAAGTCACAGCTGACACATTCAGCACCCCGTTGACTGCTATAACGTTTACGTGCGTCGTTCTGTGGTCGTGTCCTTCCTCAGATATTAGGTAAGGCGCTGGGCCCACCCAGCTAAGGATGACCGGTAAGTATACCAGACCGTGGAAAAGTCCAAATAAAACCACACCAAAGAACACCTACAAATGTATAAACTTGAGTAGCAGTACTGATCGTGCACATTTGAAGGGAATATGTATTATACATATTATGAAAAAGATTAGCCTCACCAAGCTTTACTTCATAACATAAGCTCTTTTTGGTACATTGTCAGTTTCATTGCCAAAAACCTATTGAATGATATCGATGTGGTGGTGATTGTGCAAGTTAGATGCCTCAACTGCATTGCAAATACGATCTGCCATATGCTCATTTGCAACTGAACTGAAACTTTTCATGGCATTTGACAGAGATTGTAGTAGCTATAAAATGTCTTTACATACATGCGGTGTGTCTAAAATCATTCAGTTACTAACATTATTTCATAGTCCTGTCATGTGTCGTATATATTTTCTGTGGCTGGGTAGAATCAGTCAGCTATTGCCTGTCTGGCTTCATAAGCCTTAATATCAAACTGTTGGTATAAATTTATATACTCCGTTTAGTCTGGTCGACATGATCCAGAAGTTTTGAGACAAAAACAAGAAAACAAAAAACAACAAAACGCCCTGCGAATTTATTGACTCCTGTGGTTATCATAACAGGTCTATGCAAAATGTTGAAAACATTCAGGCACTTTCACGTTGTAGTTTGTTTTGTTCCATGTTTCTGTGAAGACCTACATGTTTTGACACTGGGAGCAGCACCCATTCACGTGAACTGACCTGCACAGAATGCCATCATTCCGACCGTATTTTGCATTTTCAGTCATCTAATAGTGCGTATTAAAACGGGCGTTAAAATGCCTAAGAAGTAAGTCAAGGAAATTATTTGTATTTAGTTTACCTTAAAGAATGTAATGAACACATAGGAGCCGGAGCCGGCCAGGAGAACAAATGCCAAGAATGTGCTGAAGCCGCCGTAGAAGACAGCTGGTGCCATGTGCGCGGATGTCTGTATTGTCCTCTCTGCAGACAAATAAACACCAACCCTGAAGTCTGGAACCAATGCTGTTCTATCATAGCCCAATATTTATTTGCTGCCGGTAACAGTCTTGTTTTTACAAGTTTCGGAATACAATATATCATCTCTTACAACATATAACAAGCCCCCTTTACTTTACCTTTTTCGTTAGATGTGAATCAAAGAAGCCGACTGTCTTCCTTCAAGACTAAATGTCGAAATACAAAAATTGTTGAAAATGTAAATGAGGAGGTAGAAACAGGATGAACCCCTTGGGCCAGATTTATGTGCAATGTGTGGGTGTATAGTACATACCATCTCTTGTGCCTCTTTCCGTCATGAAGGTGTGCCCAATGTGGGCAGCATAGTCCACAGCCAGACCTATGGCGAGGATGAGAATGACTGAGGTGACTGTGTCAATCGTCAGACCCCACATGAACATCATTCCTCCGACATCCACCTGAAATAACACCAACAACATTCAACCAACATCTTTCTGGACACAAATACCAACATGATTTTTCCAATATTCAAATAGACACCGCAAACTGATTCCATTCGCTCAACGTCCACTTTAAATGAGAGACTAACATCATTCCGCCATCGCCCTATTGCAAATTTAGGGTACTGTAGGTCGCATGCCTATTCCCCCAATCAACCATTTTCAGCTTTTTTCATGAAATCGGGCAAGTGCAAAGTGAAATCTTCGAAACTTACTTTTACAGAAACAAATATATCTGCAATGTATACGTGCAAGCAAGTTTAAATATATCCTAGACAGACTTCTCTTTTAAGTCTAAATTTCATTTTTCAAAACTGTGTGAATATGTAGTATGTTGATTGGCTGTATTATATATATATATTTGCTTACAGTCTAATTTTATTAAAGATGACCATAATATATATATATATATATATATATATATATATATATATATATATATATATATATATATATATATATAAGCCTCTTATTTTATGGTCATCTTTAATAAAATTAGACTGTAAGCAAGTGCAGGAATACGTTAGCGATAAAGTATTGTCTCCTGTTACTCGGTAGATTTTAAAATGGAAGTGGAAATCAATGATACTAATTGCCATGGAGGGCTATGTACTCACCAGCGTCATGATAACACAGGTACAGACCAGGATGCAGGTCCACAGGTTGGCAATCAACAGAAGAGTCATGAGGAACACACAGGCGAACGCTATTCCAAGATTCTTATACAGCTCTTGTTGAATCACCTGTATACAACATTACATGCACGTCTATACTTTCCGCAGGTAACTTTCATTGTATAATTGTTCAAAAGTTTCCTTCGTCAATTATTCAAAATCAGCAAGCGATCGTTGACCCTATAATTAAACACACGAGGGCTTGCCCATTAATGTCTGCAACACGTCATAGTTTAGCACCTTATGAATGTGTTTTAGTAAGCCTTGAGCCAAGCAGACTTTATTAATTATATTGGACATAAACTGTATGAGATTAATTTGAATAGTTGTAGGGTATCTAGGCTTGCTGATGTATATCCTAGTATTACAGAATGGGCCCTTTATTTGTGTTATTCATATAAATAAAAGGTAGAAGATAATTCCCCGTTTGGCTTTATGATAAGCCAATGGTCAAGATTCTTTAGTTTGAACGCCAAATTTGAGGGTGCATTTGATCCAGGTGTAGCATGGCGTTCAACAAATGTTTTTTATACCACCAAGGTCCTATGATCAAACTACTATAGGGCCTAATGCCAGTGTATCTGGTTAGGCCTTTGCAGTACTACATGTCAGATATTAAATCCAAAGTTGTGGCTGAAATCCAGAAAGGATGCACATGTTTGCCCCTTAAGAACATGGCTTCCCAATGATAAATGCTACACATCGTAAAATTAAAGCTGTCAAGGACAATGTATCAAGTTAATGTATGGCTCATTTCAACCACTCATGTAAAGCATTTCGCCCATTGGATATTTTCCTTTCTATGGGGATCAAAATAACAAAGACAAGCGCTGGATTTGTAGGCATCCAAAACTTGAAAAAGCAACAGAACGGATAGAAAATTACTTGCCTTTGACTATCATCAAGCATTAGTAATTTTGACGCGGGGACTGACCTACAGAGGCCTGGTCTTATGAATTTCGTACATGAGTAGGCACGATCTGTGCAAATCGAAGCAGTTGGTATACGTTGGGGAGAGCCCTCGAAATTGTCTTAACAAAGTGCCATTTATCTGAACGCTGCAATGCTTGCTATAAAAAGGTACCCATTTGCTAAATCAACCGAAAACAGTAAACTATTGTTAGAAAAGAAAAACAGGCAGGGCTCATTGGCATCATTTATACAGTAATTACTTTCCTCCCATCATATGTGAGGCGTAACCTGAGAGAGAGAGAGAGAGAGAGAGAGAGAAAACTTAGGAGCCATGTATCATTTGCCTGGCCTGCATCATGGGTACTGACACAAATAACTCTTCTGAGCCAATTCCTGTCTGCTTTGTTACTTCGTGGGGGGGGGGGGGAGTATTTGATTGCTAAGCAGTCTCTGTTTTTTATATTGTGATGTTATGTACAGAGCTGGCGGTAGCAGGCCTGCTTCACAGACTAGGACGATATAGACTCAAGCAGAAATATTTTTTAAGACAAATAATACCTGGTTAGTTTCGGGTATGGGTGATCCAGATACGTACGGAAATAATCACTCTGCGCCAAGTTTTACTTGCCTAGTTTTTCACCACATGTGGATAGAAGCCAACAAAAACAATTCAAGAGCCATAATACTTGCCCTGTTTCCCTCGTAGGTGAGGTAGAACCTGCTGTAGGGGAAGCACACTGTGTAGCCCAGGCCTGCGTTTTCGGTCAGCTTCCTCAGGCTTTCCATACCAGCTATCTCTTCTCGGGAGTCTTTCATGTTCCGGTGCTTCAGGGTGATGCGGGAAGCCTGGAATCAAAGCACACATGCTACAATATTGATCACCTTTTACAGCGCTCTCAGAATTTACATCACAGGACAAAAGTACGTAATATCCAGTCTACAGGCTTACCAGTGAAACCATATTTATGGCATAATAAATACTTTACACAAAATAACTGACTCTTATGTATAAACAATGCTACCTACAATACACCATGATTGATACGAATGAGCAACAGTGACTTTGAAACTAGTAGGCCTACATATTACTCATATTATCATCCATCTGCAATCCTCTGTTACTGTTACGCATAAATGATGCTACCTACAGTATTCCATCATTGATACAAATGAGCAACCATGACTTTGAAACTCATACGTATTACTCATATCATAACCAATCTGCAATCCTCTATTACTTTTCAAGTTCAACGGCAATTCTACATACATGAACGAAGGCCTGTTGCTGAAATACACATCACAATGGTCATGTAGTCATAGAAGAGATGCAGTCTCATTTTGGGGTCATGTAGCCATGAGAAATGATTAATCAGATCACGTGGTTAGTTCAAACTGAATAAAATTGTCTTGATATTACAGGTCATATACGATTTGTACGTGAAAGTTAGAAATGCGAAAATGTATGACTAAAATCCACATGGCATTCACTTACTGAGATGTTCTGCACATTTGATGAGGTATTGTAGAATTTAATGTCTTTAACAAAGCGGATGCCCCCTGACGTCTGATCAGCATATATGTACATTTGCAACAGCTTATAGAAGTTTTCCTCAGTTGATGGGAACCGATCTGATTGCAAATACAAGTAGTATAACACTTCAAATACAAATGTATGCCTAGTAATGTTAACATTCGACATGTTCTTGAAGCAGTAGTGACACTATGGCATCTTTGAAGGCAATCCTTACAGGATTATCACGTCGAAACTCTGAGTGTGTGTTTTATTATATTTGCTTGTTTATTTTCTGAAGCACAGTGACATATCAAGCAGATTATAATTGTTTTATTATCAGCATTTTCATAATTATCGTTATCATCAGTACCGTTATCATCGTCGGCGGCACGGTTATGGAAATACAAAAGGAAGAAAAATGAATTTCGAAAGTTCATTGTTATAATTTCCTGCCTTTGTGGGTGGTGTCACCTATTTTATAGCACACACCTATATGTCAAATCTGAACATCTAGCCCCATAGACACAATATAAATGCCCACCGAAGACTGTGAAGTATTTATTAGCGATCAGAGTTAATGGGTCTTTAAAACTCACCTGAGGGCCTGACCATGAAAGATACTCCAGGAAACTGCGTGTCATTGAGCCACTGTCGGAACGAGTAAAACCAGCTTTCTGTTGTTCCTTTGTACGTGTACTCATCATTGGCCACGTTTAAATGCAGTTTCTCTAGTAATTCATAATTGTTGTAGTGGTCAGTCGGGCCTGTAAATGTTTGCATAACACAGATCAGTTACGGATTTTGTCTTGTTTTTTATTTTTGTTTTGTTTTTTTTTGGGGGGGGGTATTGTTTCTTGTTTGTGTGTGTGTGTGTGTGTGTTTTGTTTTGTTTTGTTTTGTTTTCAAAGGGGGAGGAAGGCTTGTGGAGAAATTCATTGCAAAGATAATCTGTTCTTGGCAATTTAATATTTCTGTTGCTGTGTTGACCCACTTTCATCGTTGTGACCATAAAGAGCAAGCTGTGCACTGTACACATAATTGTTACAAACACTAACAGCACGTTGTTAAGCATAGTTCATGAGGCGTTGGATACAAATATTGAACAAAAAACTGAGCCAAACATCTGTCCTCCTTCATTGCTGACTGTGGTCAATTTTGAGCAGGGTCATCTGGCTCTAAGGTTCTGAGAGACAACATAAACATTATGTGAAATTTGGGACTTTTAAATGTTTTTATCAAAGATAGGCCAACCTCGATATTATGTATCTCATGAAATAAATATTCAGTTTCTTTTGTCAATTTGGTTAAAAAAAAACAGAAAAAGAAAGAAAGAAAGAAAGAAAGAAAGAAAGAAAGAAAGAAAGAAAGAAAGAAAGAAAGAAAGAAAGAAAGAAAGAAAGAAAGAAAAGACCGTAAACAAGGGGCTGCCAAAATACTGTAGCGACCTGCCAGAGGCATAAATCATGAATCCCTAAATAACATCAGGTTTTGGGAAAAAATAAATTTCTTTATGCTTGTTTTATCGATTTCCAGAAGGCTTTCGATACCATTTGGCATGATGGACTTCTCTATAAACTAATGAATTATGGAATAAATGGTTATGCCTATAATATTATAAAGAATATGTATCAAAATTCAGTTACTCAAATACGGTTTAGTAGAGGAATTTCCGACGAAATACCTGTACAAAGAGGGGTAAAGCAAGGATGCGTGTTAAGCTCTACATTATTTAATTTATACATCAATGATATCCCCGAATTATTTGACCAAACTTGCGATCCAGTAACATTAAGAAATAAACAAATCAATTGTTTGTTATATGCAGACGATCTAATTTTGCTTTCTGAAACAGAAAAAGGACTTCAAACTGGTCTGAATAAACTTTATAACTACTGTCTTGACTGGAAACTAAACATTAATGTTAAGAAATCAAAAATAATGATATTTAACAAATCTGGTAGAAAGATTAAAAAGAGTCTCTTTATTGGCAATAAACTGTTAGAAAATGTTAGTAGCTATACTTATCTTGGTATTGAAATTTCATTAAATGGGTCTTTTGAGAATGCTATTAAAAGATTATGTGAAAAAGCAAACAAACCCCTTGGAAGATTAAAACGTATCCTTCCAATCGATAAAACAAGCATTAAACAAAGCCTAAGTTTGTTTGACAAACTTATATCTCCAATATTACTTTATGCATGTGAAACATGGGGTGCCTATACAATATCACCTGAAAAAACATTCCTAAACAACAACTTGTCTGGGTATTACAAACTAAGCTACGAAAGGTTATATATGAGTTACTTAAAATATTGTCTAGGTGTTCATCGCAAAGCTTCTAAGGTAGCTGTTTTAAGTGAACTTGGCAAAACACCCCTTTCTTTAAAAATTATCAACCTAGTGTGTAAAAACTTCTTCCGAATAACAAATATGTCACCCGACAGCTTATTGTACGACTGTTATTTGTGTAATCTAGACTTCCCAACTAATCTATCTACTCAGTGGGTCAGTACTACCAAAAATACATTTCTATGTTTAAATCTTGAAGAACTTTGGCATAATCAAGGAAACAGTTCAGGCATATACCCTTCAAAACTATTCAAATCAGCAATCAAAAGTAAATTCTGTACTCAATGGGGGCAAGATTTAAATTCTCAAGGTGATCAAGATAAAAAATTGCGAACGTATACTCTTTTTAAAACGAATTTCAATTCAGAATTATACCTTCACCAGATAAAAGATTTCGATATACGCAAATATATTACCCGCCTTCGCATAAGTGCACATAATTTAACTATTGAAACTGGACGCCACAAAAGACCAAACAAAATTCCTGTTGATCTCAGAGTTTGTGATATTTGCAAAGAAATCGAAAATGAAAAAACACTATGTCTTAAAATGTTACAAATTTACAATTCCCAGAAACAAATTTTTGAGCGAAATAAAACAGATTTTTAACTTAGATAGCTTTGACGATGAACACTTATTTATATTCATAATGAGTTTAAACGATACAGAATTGATTTCAAAATTTGCTATTTACCTAAAAGAATGTACAGACATCAACGGACCTCTATGACATCAAATTACCTTTATCTATTTTTTTCTACTCGCTTAATTGCTTCATAATATATAATTGTTTGTTGCATTTGTGTATGTGTAATGTGTATCCCATTGTATTTCTTTTTCAATGTTGTTCTTGTTCTTGTTGTTGTTTGTATATATGTATGTATGTGACAGATTACCATTATAAGATATTGATGTAGTCAATAAAGTTCAAAGTTCATCTCCCTGCATATTATCTTTCTTTTATACAAGTGCCTTCGGATGTACCCAAGTAACGAATTCAATGACGTTAAAGGAGATAATGTGTAAAAGGAGCAAGAACATCCGTTCTAAACAGAACAGTCACGCTTCGACAAATGACCAAGTTACCAAAGGCCTAACAAATATATAAATATGTGTGTGTGTATGTGTGTGTGTGTGTGTGTGTGTGTGTGTGTGTGTGGTTCCGATAACGTGGCCCACCCCACTGAAAAGGCCCGAGTTCCGACCCTAAGCAATTTTATGAAACATAATAATAATAAAAAAAAAAGAAAAAAATGTTTCAAGCCGCCCTTCCCTAATGAGCAAAACTGATAGACCCTGGCTGAAAGATTTTAT
>CAXHWN010001844.1:0-12808 GCA_964020975.1 Hermodice carunculata | reverse complement strand
ACAAAAAGTTAAAGTTCAGGGGCCTCTGAAGTATTGCATCACAGAAATGAAGGTTGCTGATGTAAGTTGAAGCATTTGATAGCATAAAATTGGAAGTTGGACAACTGAAAAGGGGGGGGGGGGGAAGAGGGAGGGATTTAAAAATGAAGCTGCATTTTATGTGATTTTGCACCACATTTAATTTTAATGTGTGGCTTAACCAGCTGCCTGACAAAAATACTTAATTTTACTTTAAGACTTTGTCTATTTACTTTGCAGGCTAGCTTTAGACCAAGTACTAACACAAAAAGATTTATTTTGCCAGTCTGACACTTGTTTTCTGTTGTGATGGCATGTGTCCCTCATACACATAAATGTATAATATACTGGGTCAGCACTCTTCACATGAAGGATGATGGGTATCCATATAAATGTTGCCAAATTTTACTTAATTTAGATGAAAACGAAAGAGACCCTTGGTCCGCTCAAATAAGGACCTTTGTAAATAAGATAATATTATATTTTGGTGAAGTGTGGCTGAAACAAGGAGCATGTAACCCCAATATATTTTTGCAGGTGTTGAAACTCAAGTTACAAGACATTAACAAGCAGGACAAGAAACCTTCCAAAATGGCAAGAAACTAAGCTGGTAAAGTAAAACAAGGAAAGAACTAATATTTAAGGCACATAATTTATTATGTGATCTATTAACACTTTTAATGCACCCGAAGGAAGGCCATGTTACCTGAGCAGGAACCCTTAGTGAAGGACTTGCTGGCAATAAAGACACATAGAGTGAGGACTTGTTCTCCAACTATTCCGTGAGTTATGATACTACAGCACATTTTAATAGTTTAAATGTGAAGAAATACAAGGACACAGATGCACTGGCAAATGTCTAAATGTAGCAACTGAAAGACATAAAGGAATTTCTAGAGCAGAAAGGTATTGTATATTCTGTGAAAATGCGGGTAATTTGATCTGTGAAGAGAAATGACATGCACTATGTGTATGCTGAGTGTATGATAACTTAAGAGTAAAATGTGATATACATGAACTGAAAACTATATATGTAGCATGACTTGAACAAATTACTAACTAGTACAAATGAAATTTAAAATTGATTAAAAACCACACTGCTTTTTATTACAATGCTTAATGTATTAGATGAAGTGATCATTTAAACTTGTTAACATGTTGAAATGATCTAATTTACCATACATGCATAGGATCTCAATGTCCTTTGTCATGAAGCCAAATTGCAACCTCAATGGGTGGCAGCTTTCAAACAAGAAATACAGGGATTGAACTGAAATGTGTCTTACCTTGGTGTCACTCATTGCATGGGCCAGGGTCCTCTCTCTGGCATGTTGTATATACAGTGGTCTGTTGAACTTAAATTCTTCTGCCTGAAAAATATAAATACCATTCAAAACACATATCAAAGTGAGAGCTGTACTTAACTTGTAGCATAAAAAATGCAGGGTCTGTTTGTCAGGCAAGTTCATTTACCATGGTACTAACATTACTTATGCAAGAATTGAGGGACATGTGCTCTCAAACATGTCCAAGTTGTCACTCATACATAAGCCAAGAAAAGGTACAGACTGCAGGTCACATGTACACAAAAGGAATTAAATTCATCATTTGTAATTTATTTAAACCAAGTTATGTGTACATCATTATGGGAGCAGAGATACGTAAACACAACACTAACATAAATATACACTACCAAGTGTTAAAATAAGTGGATTGTATTGACCCATCCAGTAATACTTAGTACTGCCAATATTCAGCTCCTCACAAGGTTACCATGACAACAGTGATCATGTTTAAATTTCATCATTTAGTAACACTAGCAAATTTTCCAGAGGCCACCAATTGCATTTTCCTCTCTGTGCTTACTGCTTTATAAAAGTTTGATTTAGGAAACTTTAACAGCGTGTGTCACCAGCAGCTTACAATGTCAGTCATCAGGGGGTCATCTGGGTTGGGTTCAGCCATCAGCAGCTGTATGGAGGTCAGTAGAGTGGACAGATTGGTTGCAGGTCTCCATGCTCCCTGTATGCAAAGTGGCAGCAAAATATATGAGGTGAGCTTCAAGTCTTGTCCAAACATCCTCATACCTAATGCAAAGCCATGATTTATAACCCCCCCCCCCCCCCCCCCCATCATCTCATGCACTGCAAGTCACGTCCACATTTGAAAATCGCAACCACCTTATGAATACAGTTACTGGTCCTCATGAAATTCTCTAAGAGTTAGGGAATTCTTGCCATACCCCTTAATGAGCTGCAATAAGGCTGACAAGTTTATAAAATTTACCAATTTTAATAAAATGATCTACGATTATTTACATATCCACACTTTTCCAATATTGACCCCAAAACTAGATTCTGAAAGCTTTATTTTGTGGAATCGGATTTAAGTTTATAACATCATGTATAAAGCAAAAGAAATTCTCAAGTCAAATACTCCTAAATGAACCTCTTAACCATACTCCCACCCCTACCCTAAGAAAAACAACAATCATTTTTCAACCCCCCCCCCCCCCAAAAAAAAGAAAAGAAAAGAAAAGAAAAAATTATGATTATTCATTTGTTCAGATGTTTGAATTTATAACCAAAGGCTTGAATGACTAATTAAAATATTCCTTGCTTTTAAAATTACAAATGCCCACCAAAACATGCAAAACCACAATGCCCTTTAAACCAGAAATGTTTTAAGCGTTTAAATATATAACGTGATCATTTTTATAATACAAATCTTGTGAGAAAAAGAAGAATACTTGCTCACTTTTGGTGGCATCTTGAGACTGTCCAGACATATCCTGCCAGCGTTGTCTATATTCGGATGATAAATGGGGGTCAGAAACCGCACCTTTGGAGGCTCAAAGGGATACCTGGTGGCAAAACATAGTCAATGTACTAATTATTTTTATGGTACATTTATGGTACATGACCTTTGACACAATAAATACTTTAAGCTTACTTCAAAACTCCAACTACTTTATGGCTTTGATATACATGTATGCTTGAGGCAACCACTATGAAGTGATATCCATACAGAGCAAGAAATGAACTGCAAAAGAAGATTTGTTAAGCAGCAAATCTGTCTCTGTGCCGACACAGTTGAAAAAGGTAGTTAGTTAAAATGGTTGTATTTGAACACATAAGGACAAAACATCTTTCTCTCTGAATGACTAAATGATCTTGACCTTAAACATTCAAAGATTAAGTGTAAATTAAAATAACATTCCATTAATTCATGTTTGCGTCATAAGGTAACTGTGTACTAAATTTGAGTAAAATTTCCCAAATTGTTTTTGACATATCATAGTATTAAAAAAGGATTGGAAAGACAGAAAAGTCAAAATCATAATGTTTCCCTCCATACTGGAAAAAATCCCACCTGCAATCTATCTGTGAAATTCAGTTTCATTAAAATTAAATGGAAACTGTTTTAGTTTGGAGGAAAAACACATTTTCAGACAAGTGGTTTGTGATCAAAAAAATATATGGTATTAACATCAGGCATACAGAATACAGAGTGCATAAGGAAAAACATGTGTTCCTATCAACAATTTATCTACAAATCTCAATTCCGTTAATATTTGGGAAAAGTTTTGAGTTATGAGCGAAAACTATTCATCAATTAAGCAAGTCATGATCTGATAAAAGCAGCAACGGACACTAAAATGTCAGTTGCCCGGTTTCACTATATTTTGATGATGATGTAAACATACCTTTGTGGGCCAAGCACATTTGATCAAACAGTGTGAAAAGTTGAAGCATGATCTTTAAAAAAAAAAAAAAAATGTTAGAGTGACCCACAAAGGTAATTAGGTCATCTCAGCCTTTAAATTGTATAATTTGTGTACCAAATTGCAACAAAATCTGGAGATGGTTTTTTGAACTATCAAAGTAACAATAAGAGTAAAGGAAACATATTGCATTCCTCCTCAAGTGAGGCATACAATGGTTCATATGATAGTTCTCACACAGGTGCTGTTACAATATACAGTGAAACCTGTCTTGAAAGACCATCCCCACGGAAGGCCAAATTGTGGTCTCTTATAGAAGGTATTTGTAACATTCATGAAAAGTACCTTGGAAGAGTGGTCTCTCACTGGAGTGGCCTCTTAAGACAAGTACGACTGTATACAATCTATGGGTATTAAAGAGAATCCAGGAAAACAGATCCATGAATACCCATCTCTCACATTAAGTGTCTTCTTCACCTGGAGTTTCTATACCCCCTCCCCTCCAGTTCATTTCTCAAGTATGTTTAAAAAGTATCATATACTATCATATCAAGCTATCTTATCTTATCTTATACAGAGTTTGCTGTTTTTGCCCTACCACCCCTCGCTTCATATAAAAGCACTGCATTTAGACCACAAAGGCTACAAGTATGGTGGAGGGTGTACTAACCTCTCAGGGATTTGAATGTCCAGCTTGAAAATTCCTCCCTCATATGGGGTACCCTCACCACCAAGGATTTCTAAGAAGGAAAAACATTTTATCCAGTAATATTTCTACATTTTAGATTACACTACACAAACAGATGGCAAAATAAATCACACCACACACACACACACACACACACACATTATATACATATATACATGTATATGTTTATCATGTCTTATCATTGATATATTTGAAACAAGCAAATCAGCCAGCAGATGATGAGCACCTTCCAACCAATGCTGCCAATTCATAGCAACCCTGGTATCTTTCAGTTCAGACAATAACATTTATGTACATGCACATGTAAGTTTCAAAAACAATGTAGGACATTCACTTTCAAGTGAATGAATAACAAGCCATTTCAGACTTTTTCCCCCTAAAAAAGCCTCAACATGCTAAGTATACCCCCTTTTTACTATATGTACACTGTTATTGTACGTATGACAGAAAAAAAAAGTCAATAAAGGACTGGTCCTGACCTTTGCTGACTGCATTTATTTTCTCCCTAAACATGTAAAGTTAACAAAGGTTCAGATTTTGACACCTAGATCAGACTTTCCAGTGTATTGGAGGGTGGGGTGAGGAGACATCATATTTTGCCACCTGGAATGATTTTGTCTGACACAACTGTTCCATGATTTAGCTCGTGCCTCCCCCCCTCCCCCCCCCCCCCCCCATTGGAGCTCCACATAACTAACATCCCCTTGCAACTCCTACAGATCTATGCAATATTGATCATTTGTTCCCTAAATTTCACTGTATGTATTGCATCACTGTTAACTGAAATATGATCTTTTTTTTTAAAGTACAAAATAATCATTAATAATAAAATCAGAAAGCTGATTATCAACCTCAATTAGAACCAAGGAACTGCCCTTATAATCAAGTAGTAACAACCATAAATAATAATTAATAATTATATGTTGGAGGTCAAACAGGTGGAATGAAACCTTCAAGGAAGGTACGTTTTGCTTTTGTTTTCATAATGGACAGAGGATGCAAGCAGATTTGGCCATGCTAAGATTCAAACTTTCCCAACTTTATATTGGATATACTGCCTATCATTCAACTTATTTCCAATTCCCCTTACTTTATTGTGCCTATGCAGGGTTTGAAATTAGCACATGTCTAAGTGCCCAGGGCAACTTTCACTCGTGTCGGGCAATTTTATTACTTTAGCTGGTTTGCCATGGGGCAACTTTCTATCTCCCACAGAATATATCATTTCTAACAATAGTGGGAACAATTCAATACAGTTCCTAAAATCTTTTTCATACGGAAATGCTGTTTTCATAGTGGTGACAAATATAGCTCTTAGGCTTGGGCAACTTGTAAAAATGCTGTGGTTGCCCAGGGGAAACTTGAAAAAAAATAGTTAATTTCTACCCCTGCTATGGATCTGTAAGTTTATTCAAACTGTCACAAATATGTTTATCTGAGCAAGCCATTCCTGCAAAAATAAAAATTAAAAACACCCCCCCCCCCATAAATGAATAAGTAAAACTTTAAAAAATTAAAACATAAAAACAGATGGATGGGAAGACAGAGGACAGACAGAGATTCAAATGAATTTCCAGGCAACTTTACCAGCCCGAGGTAGAGTAACCACTAATATAAATATTTTATGTTCTGATCCTAAAATGACCACATCAGAAATTTTGAATACAGGGCTACAGTTTGCAATCTAATTGGGAAAACACATTTGCAGACTGGAGATTAAGAATCAAACATTCTTGTCCCAGTGTTGTTCCTGAACTTTCATAGCTTATTGGCAAACATACTTGATTATTTAAAAACTGCTGTGGTTTATTCAGTAAATCTAGTGTATAATTGAAATGCTCATACAGTACAAGTTATTTTACCACATCAATAAGCAACATGGGTAAAATGTGTACTAAGTATAAGATTTGCAGACACTGCCAGCCACAGATATAAATACAAGACAGTGATGTCCATTTGTTGTAAACAACCCCCTAAAAAAAGATACACAGCAAAAGATATAGACCAAGCACAGCAAAGCCTGTATAGCTAGGACATGTGCTGAAGGTGAACCGTTTTTCCCTTTAACAATTTTTGTCCATACAAAAAGAGGGAATTTCTGTTGTCTAACAACCATGAATGAATTAGGCTTATACACCAATGGTCCATGCACATGTAATTAACACCTTGATATGCTGATGTTTTGAGCAGGGGACAATGTGGTTTGTTTCTTGTTGTCTTATATTATTTTATAAATTAAATATAATATCTTATCAGGTACATGAACAGTTGTAAAAACATGTACAAGATGCAAATATGTTTCCTATACATGTTCACTTGTAGTTGTGTTTAATCTATTATTTCATTTCTTTGAGGACAACAATTTACATTACACTATAGTTGCACAACTGCCTGCAGTAATATTTATTATTCAGCATTTTATTTAAACCTTCTCTGTGCATGGGATGTAATCTGCCATAAGTTTGTGTATTTGGGTTGTGTATTCATTCAATGTTAATAATTGTGACATACAAATTATAAACATTAGGTAAGGTCAAGATCAACTGGTTCATGTGGGTTCTCAGGGAAGGGCTCTGCAGGCAGGCAGCCAGGCCACTGATGTGTTATTTCCATCTATGTAACTTTATGTTAATACTTCTCCACCTAGAAATACCAAATTTCTTGCGGTAAATGGTTGTATTTAGTCAAAATACTCCCGTACATTTGATGATTTTTGCTGAAAAACTATTCATAGTAAGGAATGTTACTTTAACAGAAAATCTTATGGGAATACACACCTCTAGCCTGCAAGAATTGTGTGTATTGGGTTGTGTATTCAGCCATGACCATAAAACTGCTAATTGCAACCTCTCTTATTGTGGTGTAGTCAACACAACCTACTACTATCTGCCAATACACAAACAGTTTGATGTGGTCAGACAGGTGCATGTTAAAGTTAAACTTCATTTTTTTTTCAAGTTAAACTTCATATAGTCGGGAGAAAAAAAGTAGTAGTCCCACTTATTTTACATTGAGCTTATTTTGGAGGATGTGCAAATTCCGATCAATTTATTCATACCACTGTTTTATCTACCCTTTTCAGATACTGTTGTGGTCCTGAAAAGGCCCTTTCTTTTAAAAGTGTACGCATATGGATCATGCTTTATAGTGGCTGTAGCCTCCATGGCTCAGTAAGCAGGTCTGTATTCTCTTTGGCATCCTGTTGAACAGTTTGGCTCTTTGCTTGTTTTTCCACTGTTCCCTTAACGCTGTTCAACATGATCAAGGGTGACTGGGGGAATCACTGTACTCATCTCTGATGATGCAAACCAGAACATCACACAGGTGTTCAATCAGGGATAAGTCTGGACATTGTGCAGGCCAAGGCAGGATATGGATGTTGTCATTCAAGTATTGTTTAACTGACTCTGGCAAATCAAATCTGGATATCATTGTGTCCATTGTACCATTGTAGGGATAATCTCATCCACATACATTGTAACACTGGCCAAGGAGTGTGCTGTTCACCTAGATCAGTTCAGTTCTTCCTGCTGCAGTGATTGCTGCCACCTCCATACCAGTCATGCTGTACATTGCATCCTTCTGCAAATCTTTCTGATGGCATGTAGGGTACCCTTATGTGACCGTCATGCAAAGCCAGACAGAATTTGGATTCATCAGACCGCATGGCATTTTTCTACTGCTGGTCCAACAGGAAAGGTCAGAATTAGCTAAAAGGTGTGTATTCGTCCCAATACACGATTGAATGTGACAAACATCTGGAGGGCTAGAGCTGTATATTCCCATTAGTTTGTATGTTAAAACAACCTTAAATAAACATTTCACTTTTGTAGCTGTGGTTATATGATTTTTGTGAGGTATTTAGTTATGCATCTAGATTTACTGTCTGAAATATGGTGTTTCTATGTGCAGTAGTTTTCAAGTTAATAAGTTGCAAATTACAATGTAAAGCAATGGGAATACACAACCCTAGCCCTCCACTGACTGCAGTGCCATCTTTTAGGCAGTTCTTGAACCTTCTGCTCTTGCCCCGCCTATGGGGGGGGGGGGGGGGGGGAGCACTCCTGACATCACTGTATGTGAGCAACCTTGTGTTGAGGGCTAAAAGGGAGGTATGATCTCAGACTTGTTTTCAACAATCGGTTGTTTATTGCCCACTTTGATGCTTGGATGTTGCATGCGTCATGCCACTGTTGCTGAATTCTTTTGGGTGGAATTAAAATAATGCCTTTTTTCTCAAACTATACAGCGCAGTGAACATCTTGACTGTCTTAAAGTAGGGGTCTACCAGACCTTGGTTTTCTCTCACATTTCCTTGAAAACTGAAAATGCTCCCACTACTTTTTTATTATGCAAAGGAACTGTGCGCCCTCCTGGCTACTTCATGTTGTAACATGCCAGCTTCATACATACCAACAATCCTTCCTCTCTCAAAATCAGAGATCCGTTGCCAGTGTTCCGTACCCTAAAATTTTCTGAGGGGAAGACTCCGTACCCGAAATTATTTGAAAGTAACATGCAAAATGATGCAAGCTGAGCATTCTGGGGCTAAAAATTAAGACTTTCAAAGCCTTCTGGATCCCTTTAGCCTCCAGAAATGCTGTAGAATTGATTCTAGAGCATGTAAATTTAAAAGATTTTCTGGGGGAGGACCCTTAGACCCCCCACCCCCACGATTATGATATGGATTCAGCATGTAACATGTCTTTGCTTTGGCATGTTTCCGTACCCTAAAATTTTTTTCTGGAGGAAACCCTGCTCATATGCTTGCAGCAGACCATTAAAAAACCCCATGTATCTACATTTGGCATTTTCATTAGCATTAAAAGAATGGGAAAACTTTGGGACGTTCTTTTTTTCCATGAATGCAGTTGATTACATGTCTATGTGTAACTATAACAACTTTTTAGTAATACAGCGCAGTAATGATGTCAATACTAGTTTGGTTTCTGCTGGTAGGCCTAAAATCTGTGCCCTACCAACATCCCTTCCAGCTTGTTTAAATTATTAGCATCACAGGGATAATGAGATAAACAATTAAGACAAATATTACCATGTTTCTTGAATGTAATATAAGAATTGAAGGTCCTTTCAATTTGATGACAGGTATTTTTATATGACATTGCTACTGCAATAAATTTGGAAGTTTTAAGGATATTTTCATAGTTTTGGTTATACTTATATTTAATTATTCATTGAACATATTTGCCCTGGGAAGTCCATTCAGCTAAGCTGTTTTTCGAGAGACCTATGAATCAAATGTTGGTCCGACCCATCTGACCAATCGGACCCCAAGCCTGCAGCCCTGCCTCAATACTGGATGCTCTTTGTGACCACTTTGTTGTCTTATCCCTGACTTATTTCAATTCCAGGCCAACGTTTTCTTACTCTAAAACTTCACTTTCATGGCCATGTTATGCACACCCATAATCATGCATCATATTTGCTGAAGAATTTCATATTCTTAGCACATGTAGCACCCCATATAAAACCATTCACTTTTTGTTCTCTAGACTATACAACATTGTCTAGATGTGTTCAAGTGAACAGGTGAAAACACAAGCCCATACATAAATATTTTGACAGACTCAGGTGTGCTTTCAAATAAACTCTTTGAACTTGAAGTCTTGGGATTCTATGCAGTCTAGTAATTTTGTGTTATAACAATAATTAATATACAACAAAAATTAACCCAGCAAACATTTAGTAATAAGTGGACCAGTACTGGCTTATTACTATACAATTAAGACTGTACCTTCAACAGTATTGAACAGTACAAACCCATTGCATACACAACAGTACTTGTGCAGATGATAGTTTGCTTGTGTATTGATGTTTCTGGTCCAGTACCGTTCTGGTTTAGCCAATATCATGTGCCACCTACTGACCAACCACTGCAAACTGTACCACTGTATTCACTGCTGGATTTCTGTAAATGGGCCTGTGTTGGTTTGGTACTGTTCATGTGGTATCATGCGACACCTATTGGTCAACTGGTGCAGCAATCGGCATGCACCTGTGTGAATAGATTAACTATTATGGCCCAATGTCGGCCTGGTATTGTTTATTGAACATCTGGTGGTCAATAGATTTATTATACAAGGAACAGTGGGATACTGTCTCAGCGTTAAATTTTAAGCAATGGTCACAGGTAATTTGATTTGGGAACCAAACAGTGCAGTTTTTTTTCTGTTTAAACACTCAAAAGGTAAATATTTTTCATTCAATGTAAGTTCAGCACATTCCCTTGCTCTTGAAAATTCTGGGTGTGTCACTGTTGTGGTAGCTTAAGCACACTTGTTGGAAGTAACAGTTTAATACATTGGCCAGTGAACTTTATTGAAGGCATATATCATGTCTTGATGGAGTACGCATAGTCAAGGGTGAATGAACACAAGTTTGCAGAACATCAATGAGTAATCAGAACATGATGAGATATTCAATGTAGATGAAGTAGACATTGATGCTGAAGATGAGAACTGAATGGCACATGGGGGTGACTTTTTTGGTGACAATGTAACTCATGGAACAGGGGTGAAAATGATATCCATGATGATGTATTTTCCAGGTATGTACATGTTGGTTCATTTCCTTTATGTTGCTTTAATGTCATGGTTGGAAAATATGAAATTTGTTTCTTAATACAAGTATTTTTGGTCACATACTTGTAGATACTTAATATAATAAGATTACGGAATACAAAATATTTAACTTTCTAGTGTTTAGGCTTTAATTCTACAAAAATCTTTCTTTTGACGATTTTTAAACTTTTTTTTCTTCAGAATCCATCATAAAAAACCTACATTGGGACATGCATCAGCTGCTGAGGTTGAAAAGGAAATTATGGTTTAGCTGAGGAACACAGGAGACTGTAATGGGGAGAGAACACAACTTGAGGAAGCCAAGAGAACAAGGGATCTAGAGAAAGACTAATAAATGCTTTTTAGCTACCAGGAGTGGAATTTCATTAATTATATAGAATGTTTACAGCTTTTTACATTAAAACTCTGAACCAAATGTAAATGTATATTTTATTTACATAAAACTGTGTCTACTCCTCTGACATGAAGTAGTTTTAGTTATTTGTTTCAAGTAAATGGGAGTATTAGCATTATTGTTCTCTGGTTGTGAAAACCATTGTAATGTTGCACAATCTCGGAATCAGTTTCTGGGAGATGGATTGGATATCGTGGTATATATATATATATATATATATATATATATATATACATATATACAGTAAAACCCATCTAACGGAACACCTCTCTATACTGAACACCATTTTTCGGTCCCAAATATATACTTTCAATGCTATCAAACTTCCCTATGCTGAACACCTCACTATACTGAACACTTTTTTCCAGTCCCAAGGGTGTTCGGTATAGGGAGGCTTCACTGTATATATATATGTATGTATGTACCTACCATCAATTCTGGACTATAAATTGCACCTATCTACACATTGCCCCATTGTTCATCTTTAACAGTTGCTGTTTTAATAATGAATAGGTGATATCAAAATTAAGTTGCAACTTGTGAAAATTACAGTACAGAGAGAGAGAGAAGAGAAGAGAAGAGAGAGAGAGAGAGAGAGAGAGAGAGAGAGAGAGAGAGAGAGAGAGAGAGAGAGAGAGAGAGAGAGAGAGAGAGAGAGAGAGAGAGAGAGAGAGAGAGAGACTTGGGTCAACATTGGAATGGTGGGCCAGTAAAGGCATGCCACTACTGAGATTGCACTGGGCAGGTAAAGACAAGCCAGTGGCAGTACTGGCCCAGTAATGCAGTGACACTGGACAGTAGTCAGTACTGGGATGGCACTGGGCCAGTAAAGGCATGCTAGTTTTGGCTCAGTACTTGGCTGGTAAAGGAAAACCAGCACTGGCCCAGTAAAATGCCTCTGTGCAAATTTATTCTGGGCCAGTGCTGCCAGCCAGAAACAGCACTATCAGGCCAGCGCTACTGGTCCGATTATGATGTATTTGCTGGCAATTGCCTAATTGAACTTAGAGGACCCGAGCCCTTAATATAGGCATGGAGCTACTACACTAGCTCCATGGGTTCATTAAAAGATCATTATAGGCTGATTAGCAACACAAATCCCTTATCTGAGGCTGATATGACTTCTCAAGTTCGGTAAGACTGGGAATTGATTGCATCCTCAAAAATCTAATATCAAAATCTTGGATTTTATTAGCTGTTTGTTAATAGAAATATACATCATTACCACTTTAATAATACCATACTAAGTTACTTTGAACCGCAGTGCTACAAAGTACCAAAGCCTCCCCACACTCTGTAAGCTTGCGGGTGCACCCGCAAGCTTACAGAGCGTGGTGCGGTCCCTTGGGGCTACAAAGCTA
>CAXHWN010001843.1:0-16000 GCA_964020975.1 Hermodice carunculata | reverse complement strand
TTAATCAACAGTATCCAGTGAACAAATTTATTTATTTCGATATCGGACACTTTCTGCCATGTCGGCCCTGTTTACAAAATCACTAACAATGTTTGAATAATAATAATAATAATTTTATTAAAACCCCCGAGGTTCGGCGAAAATGACAATACACAGAAATCAGTTCACAGTACATAAATACAAATAATTAACCCGTATGCAATTAAATTATATAATTATACACATACTTTACAAGAAACCGAATAAAACAGTGAAGCAAATAATATTCAGTACAGGTAAGAATTCACAAAATAAAAAGAAATAACAAACGACTGGTGAGCACTAGTCTCTGGTGACTGTAGCCACTGCAGCCGGGTCTGGCGGCCAGAGGTGGACACGGCAAGGAGAGACCGTAGTCGCTCCGTGCAGTGGACAGCACCAGCAGCCAGAGCCAGATACCACAGGTAAGAATCCACGAGCTAAGAAGAAATGACTAACGACTGCTGCGACAAGGAGCACTAGTCTCTGGTGACTGTAGCCACTGCAGCTGGGTCTGGCGGCCAGAGGTGGACACGGCACGGAGGACCGTAGTCGCTCCGTGCAGTGGACAGCACCGGCAGCCAGAGCCAGATACCACAAGCCAAAGTCGAAGTAAAAAAAAGGTTATACTTCTCATACATAAAACGTTGAAATATAAATAAATAATTATGAATTTACGAGGCCCAAATCTGTTTAGAAAGCTCGAGTCAGCAGGCGTACAAGAGAATGTTCTATAGACCAGGGTTCAACAAAGTGTTCCTCCATTAACAAAAATCTCAATGAGTCAACTACTCCATCCGAGTTCCTCACTGTTGATGAACAGGCATCTTGAGGAACAGGATTGCCAAATATTATATTAATAGGAGAAATACCATAATTAATAATTCTGTCAACCAGAGAATGTGAAACACTGACCCCTTCAGCGATATATTTTGCTAAGAAATGGGAACATAATTTTCTATAGGGAGAGTCCACTTTAAGCACACGTGCCAGTAGTGACATCGTCTCTTTTTTAACCAAATCTTTCATAGGGGCAATGTCTAGGGCAGACAATGACTTAGAATGATGAGATCGTATTCCAATTCCAAGAGATTTCTTAATAGTACCACCCTGAGTAGATTCCAGTTTCTGTATTTCAGATTTAGATAGATGTCTCGAGTTCAGCCCATAAAGGAGACATGAGGCGCCAATACTTTTCCAAAGATGTGCTTTGACATCCGAGGTGCGACCTGGGCAGATGCTACTCTTTTATCCACATGACTTGCAGCCTTCTCGTCACCAGAGAAGGAAACCCCAAGGCTTACTAGGCTGTCGACTGTTTCTAACGGATGACCACAAAGGAACCACTTAGGTTCTTGCATAAGACGACATTTGCCAAGAACAATGGATTTAGTTTTTTCCGGGCTAAATTTAAAACGCCACAGTTTGGCGTATTGTTCACAAATATGAATAAGACCTTGCAAACCAGTAACGGTGGAACTAAATACAGTAATGTCGTCAGCATACGCGTACGAGTTATAAAGTTCACCACTAACCCGTAAACCTACATCAGCAGTGTCTAATTCCAATAATAGGTCATCAATAAAACAATTAAACAGGTGGGGAGAAACTATACTCCCTTGCCTGGTACCACGAGAACATTTAAATTCAGTACTGTATTTACCCTTCCATTTAACGACCGCATGCAGATTCTGGTACCAACTATATACAAATATCCAGTGTGACGTAGGCAACTTAGCTATTAATTTATAAAACAGACCTGCATGCCAGATACTGTCGAAACATTTCATAGCATCAAGACTACATGCGTACACTGGAGAGCTGCCTTGATTGAAACACTGTACAATGTCATGAAGAAGGGCACAACCCATATTAGCACCTCTCCCATTCCTGAAACCAAATTGATTATCAGCAAAGTTATCTTCTGGTATCAGAAACATTTCAAGAATCTTGGCATGGAAAGAGCTAAGCGTAATTGGCCTATAACTATTAGGGCTGTTAGGATTTAGACTACTTTTCTTAAGAACTGGGATCACAATACCCATCTGTAGTACCCGAGGGATAACGTTCCAAGTCATGGAACATTATCCCTCGGGTACTACAGAATAAATCAGAAATCTCTTCTATTTTTTTCCTTTTGCCAGGTGCCAATGGTAGCACTTATCTCCTGGGGTTGTCTGATGTGTTTGTAATTTATTATCACTTTTTGTTTATTTTGTCCCAACACTTTGTTTATGTAGGGGTTAGTGTTGTCGATGTCGTGTTACTATGTTGTAATCAACGTGTGAAAAGTTTGTATTTGATTCGCTTGGCATACTGCCGCACTTTTTGTACACTGTGGTGCAGCCAATAAAGTTCATTCATTTATTCATGTGGCTTGCAAATGTAACAATAGTGGCCAGAGTGTACACTATTCTCATTTAAAACGAGAACACCTTAGCACTTAGATGAAACAACCTGAATTCGAAACTGAAAATACTAAATTTGCCTGCGCAACAGTCATTAGACTTTTGCCTGATGCATCGATTCGAAGCAGGCAATTGTCCATTTCTATAGGCTGCTCACGTGATAGCATTAAACCAATCATATCAAAGATCTGAATATATCAAGTTTGTCTTTAGACTTTTGCCTGGTGCATCGATTCGAAGCAGGCAATAGTCCATTTTTAAAGGCTGATCACACGATAGCATTAAACCAAACATATCAAAGATGTACTACCCAAAATTTAATCAAATGTTTCACAGAATATATTTTTGATGATACGGAACCTGTTCCAACTCTCTCCAGTCTCTCCTGGTGTTAATTTTCTTCTTTTTTGAAATATGAATGTTTATGTGTTTTCGAATCTTTATTATATGTTGGTGTATTACTGGATGCAGGTGTGTGTAAATAAGTATGCATATGTGGACATGAATAGAAATTGACTATTACCCAGCGGTAAATGTTCCATCTGACTCCAGTTGTAGGTTGAAACTGTTTCTTCTAACCCCAGGGGCAAGTTGAAATATGTTCCATATTACCTTAGGGTAAGCTGAAATCAGGGATGTGTACAAAATCGCATTAAGTCAAAGAATCGTTATCGTGGTCATATTCGTGACTTCCTATAATGAATTGTAGGGGGAATCGGTATCCGCATATCGCAATAAGTTACGTGCTGTCGTGACGGTACATAGGTCTACTAAAACGGGGATGTGGACCGCGGAGCCCATGCTAAAACACGGTTCCTGAACTGTATAGTTTACGCATGACACTATATTCTTTGAAGTATAATTTAGAAACCAGCAAAATTTCAGGTCTTAAATATGCTCATTTATCAAGAAATTTGAAGAATGACGAAGCAATAGTCAAGGTAGCTCTGGGAGAAACAAACAAATTGACTTTTCAACGAATTTAGAAATTGCCAGACTGTAGCCTTTAGTTAAAATAGAAACTGTTTTGCCATTCAAAGAAAACTCATCTTGATCTACTGAAGCTTTTCCCCAATGGCAAGCGGGCTGCTGCCTGAGTATTGCTGTGATCACTGAATGTGAATGCAATGGCGAGTGCACATATACCTGCGTTCGCGTTACGGGACTCCACACACAGACACAAGCGAGAATTTGCTGAACTCCAAATATCTCCATAAATAAGCATATGTAAGACCCAACATTTTCTGGATTATGAATTAGGCCTATACTTCAAAGAATATAGTGTCATATATGAACAAAACAGTTCAGGACGGTATGGAAGGTATCCAGGGCCTGCGGTTGGGTTCCGCGTTTTAGCATAAACTCTGCGGTCCGCATCCACATCTGCGTTTTTGCATGTACCGTCGTGAGCTGTGGATTGACAGCTAGTGCGACAGGAGTCTGTCAGCGTTACATTGCAGAACGGCGAACATTGAATGAAATTCTGAATATTGGTTGTCTCTTTCATCCATTTTTTATTTTTAGTTAATTATTTTTTTCTATTAGGCCAATTATCCTTTTTATTTTGTTTAGCCTGCGAAACGGTCTTAATTATAATATAAACATATGTGCGAGACTTTTTTAGTTTCTAATAACGTCGTCAATGGTCTCTGATGGTATAAAATTCTAAGCTGTTACACTTGGCGCATTAGGGTTCAAAACGTCACAGTTTACCAATTTCGTGGACAAAATCGATAAAGTTTTGGAATTGTGTGTTGTTTACAATTTTGTGGACAAAACGGTGGTAGTATTTGTGATTTTGTGTGCGAAGTTTAGAAACTTAACGATTCGGTTGACAGAGTTATATTATTTTCAGAGATCCGTGAACAAAACTGTTATACCATTACAATTGTGTGCACGAAATCTTGTAAGGTATGGATAATGTGAAATGTTCAGCCAATTATGTGAACAAAATTGTATAACATACGGATTACGTGACATGTTTCTCGATTTTGTGCACAACATTTGATCAAGAAATGGATTTTGTGGAAAAAAATTGGAAAGCTTTTAAGATTCTGTGGACGAAATTTATAAATTCAGGGACTCTGTGGACAGAATTGGTAAACTTAACGATGTTATGAACGAAATTGATATTTAACAATTCTGTAAATCCCAATTTTCAATTCCGTGGACGAATTTGATAAAAGCTTCACTTTTGTGCACGGAATTCATAATATTTTACAATTTTGTGCACAAAATTGATAAAGTATTGCAATTCCGTGCACAGAATTCAACAAGTTTGTTGGATGTTGTGAAAAACTTTCAGTTTTGAGATTTTTTTTCTTCCATCTTCTTCCACAAAATCTTAAGAGTAGTTTCATTTTTGGTGGGACTTCGATTTTGTAATATGCTGTCACAATTTTGTGAATACTGTTGTGATTCCGTCCACGAATACGATTTCGTATACAAAATCCATGATGTTACACTTGGCACCCCATAGAATGGCAAACGTGGATTACTATTCCATTCCCATGGACTTAAATAGTAACCAACAGGAAAATCGCATTTACCGACAAATACCCCCAATCATTAAAAAACAGGGATACGGACTACCACCTAGTGAATACTTTTGTTTGACCCTTCAACAAAATACATTTCCCACCAAGCTTAAGCATAATCTACCTTATGATGTTGAAGAGGTCGAAATAGTAGAAACATGCAAAAATTAGTTCAAAACAGACAAAAAGAGCGTCACAAACAAATTAAGGTCTAAAAGTCCTCGTAATTGTCCTAACGCAATTCCAAAGCAATTGGCCAAGTGCTTTCTCAGAAGATTTTTAATATTTTGCAAAAAACGCATAAAAAGTAACTAAAAATTCCAGACATCAATTGAGCCTGACTTTGTGAAGGACCATGGTAGAGACGTCACCAGATTGACGTGGATTTGGTGAAAGGTTTTGGAGAAGACATCGAAAATGTGAATTCTTGATGGACAGACGACGGACGACAAACCATTTTACGTGCTTAAATATTCCCACCCAATATTATATTGTTGATTTTGTCAGCAAACATAATTGTTCAGTGCACCAATCAACCAGATGGTAAAGTTGTAAACAGACAAACAGACAGAATTTCTTTATTTGAACAATAGTACTGATATATTATCAACATTTCATATGTACTCCCCGAGCTGGATTTGGTCTGGAGATCTACATTATAGCTCAATAAAGCCGCTAGCATATGGGCCACCTTTTTTAGAAATTGTTTACAAAATTAGAAAATAGCTACATGGTTTTCATCCAATTCCATAGGGAAGGGACACGTTATAATTCCAAATATAAAAATGACAGATACTATCCTATATGCATATGCCAAGGAGCTAAAATAGGCCTGCATAAATACTTCAGTTCATTGCATTTATCACGAAAGACTGTAGTATGTTTGGTACCATAAGATAAAACTAGAACAGACCGATTTTCCCACAGAAAATCAGATGTCTCCCCGTGCGCCTTTACTATTGTCACCCTTATTTTTACGAATAGGCATACTTTGAAAAAGGTCAAGGTCATATATCTACAATCCCCAGCAAGGTCTTATATAGGAACATCTTCACATAAAATTTCAACTTCCCAAGTCAAATCTTCCTTGAGCTATAGATTTTACATGACATGTTCATGTGACCTTGAAAAATAGGTCAAGGTCACCCATCTGTAATCCCAAGCAAGGTCTTATATAGATTTCAACTTCCCAAGTCAAATCTTTGTTGAGTTATCACATCCACATTGATTTTTGACGAAATGCCCACGTGACCTTGAAAAATAGGTCAAGGTCATACTTCTGCAGTCACAAGCAAGGTCTTACAAAAGTCTTATATAGAAACATTATCACACAAAATGTCCACCTCTTTAAGGCAAATCTTTCTCAAGTGCATCTTCAATGATTTTTTAAAAGTGGCCATGTGACCTTGAAAATAGGTCGAGGTCACCCATCTACAAGCCTAGCCTAGTTCACATTATTGTATATAATCTTCCACAATTTCAACCTCCCAAGTCAAATCCTTGCAGAGTTATTGCATCTGCGTCCATTTTAGATGACATGCCCATGTGACCTTGAAAAATATGTTAAGGTCACCATCTGCAATCATAAGCAAGATCATATATAGGAACATCTTCACAAAAAATTGCAACTTCCCAAGTCAAATCTCTCTTGAGATATCACGTCCACATTGATTTTAGACGAAATGCCCAGGTGACCTTGAACAATAAGTCAAGGTCATACATCTGCAGTCATAAGCAAGGTCTTACAAAAGTCTTAGTTAAAACATAATCACACAAAATGTCAACCTCTTTAAGTCAAATCTTTCTCCGGTGCTTCTGCAATGATTTCTAAAAAGTGGCCATGTGACTTTGAAAATAGGTCAAGGTCACCCATCTATAATCTCAACCTAGTTCATATTATGGTACATTATCATGCAAAATTTCAACCTCCTAAGTCAAATCCTTGAAGAGTTATTGCGTCTGCGTCAATTTTAGATGACATGCTCATGTGACCTTGAAAAATATGTCAAGGTCACCCATCTGCAATTCCAAGCAAGGTTCTTATTGCGTCTACGTCAATTTTACATGACATGCCCATGTGACCTTGAAAAATATGTCAAGGTCACCCATCTGCAATTCCAAGCAAGGTTTAATAAAGGAACATCTTCACAAAAAATTTCAACTTCCCAAGTCAAATCTTTCTTGAGTTATCGCGTCCGCAACGCACGCAACGATGTGTTGAAGAAGAAGAAGAAGAAGAAGAAGAAGAAGAAGAAGAAGAAGAAGAAGAAGAAGAAGAAGAAGAAGAAGAAGAAGAAGAAGAAAAACCAGGACAAGAAGAACAAGAAGAAGCGGAAGAAACGGACACAAAAACAATGTGTCCCCCCGTTGCACGGGAAGACATAATAAATCATAGTCATTGTAATGAGTAGTGTACTTGGTCGAAACGTGCATTTAAAAGACGTTTCACCTGTTGAAAACATACCATGAACGAAAAGATGGTGTTAGTTTTACCAGGTGATACCGTGACGTTAATGCATAATTTTTAAGCTGTAGGCTACAGTTTGGCAAGTCATTCTTTGGTATTTCATACTCAATGCTAAAATTCAATTATATTTCAAAGTCTGTCATTCATATAGCTATATCTTATCCACAGCTAGGAAAACTGTGAAGGAATCACATTTTGGTGGCACGGAATCACACTGTTCACACTATCTTTGTACATAAAGTACCTTCTTTTGTCGTGCATATTTTCAAATAAATATGAATAATGTAACACTTGTCATAAAAAGTAGGGTTTTAATATTATAAGAAACTAAATAACGCTTGTTCTATCATGACATTAAATGTTGTTTCATAAGGTTTTGCAAGTTTCTTTGATAACATTTGTAAACTTTTCGCCTGATGACAATGTGATTAATTCTGCCAGACAATCTAAATTAGAACATAAAACTGAATTTCTCATTCTAAATCCCTGGCAGATTCTTATTGTGCGTCATGAACTAATCAAAGTGTGCGTGACGGAGTCACAAAAGTTTCAAACATTTCTTTTACTTAGCTAGTTAGTTTCGAGGTTTTGATGTAGCACAAGCATTGTGCGAATTTACAATTCTGAACAGATACAGATTTCCCATTACTGACACCTAACCTTGTTTGCTCATGAGATAATCTGAGCACTACCTAATTTCAAAAATACATTTGTGTGCGTTTCGTACAAATAAATTTATCGATTTATTACCATATGTATAAAAATTACATCGAAAATTATAGAATAATCATATTCATATACGATGAATTGATGCAGCAAATGTACAATGAGAACATCAAATTATCTTTTTTTTCATTCATATTCCCTGCCATGACACAACATGTGTGACGGGATCACAAAACAGTTAAATATTTTATCACTTATTTAAAAAATATGAGTCTATCTCTCTATTATTCCAAAACGAGTTTACTATTTCTCATATCACCGGCACTGAAAGTTTAAAGTTTCTTATGGACATGCCAACCTTGCTTAAAAGTCCTGTACTGGGAGGCAAAGGGCTAGACGAGCCCACATCGGAAATGATACAGAAGCATATCAGAAATACATTCAGGCTGCTGGAAGAAAAAAGAAGAAAGAGAAGGAAACAATGAGCGAGGTGCAAATAAATATGTGAAAAAAAATCTTGGGAATCAACAGCTAAATGGCAGGCCTTTAAATGCTCATGACAAAGTACACAAACAAGCCTATAATTCTCGTACATTTGCCAAAGCACAGGAGAGAGCTGAGATGGCCCATCCAGTGAGTCCAGAAAAAACCTGCAGTTGTCGCATAGTTAGCAACACACATCTAAAAGTTAAACTGCCAGCATCCAACCAAGTCAAAACTCCTCAATATGCATCTTCTGCATTAGATGAATTTACAGCTGAAGCCATAAAGGCTTTCTATTATAGTGACAATATTAGCCGTATTGTGCCAGGCAAGGCGGGTAAAATTTCTGTAAGCAGAAGTATGGATCCAGACATAATATGAGGAAACGCCGTCTAGTCGTAACCAACGCACAGGCATATCAGATTTTCATAGCATAAAAAAAATCACACGTACTATTGGAAAATCTACGTTTGAAGAACGTTAACGCCGGTCAAAGCAGGTCCCATTGACATCAAAAAGGCCACATGATGTGTGCAGGTGTTTTCACCAAAACAATGTAATCATGTTGCTGGAAAGCATCCATCAAAAGTGTCCTCTGGTGCCGTTGAACACAAAAGAGACTTTTCTCCAGATATCTTTGTGACCCTGAAAAGAAGGCCTATGAGTCAGACAGTTGTGACAAATGTAGTGAAGCCAAACTGTTTAAAGTGAACAGGGAAGAACGAATTCAGGAAATGAGAAATGACAACTTGCGGTGGTACCAATGCGGCACTGACGACACCAATTGTAAAACCAAGCTCATCTCTCAAGGCACAGTTTCAAAGCAGTGGAGACACTTTAAACTCTATTACCCACTTACTTCTGTCATGTATCGATAAAGAATAAACAGTCCAGGTAGTATCCACATGAAGAAGCAAATGCTCAAAGTGAAGCCAGCACCATTGCCTTGCTGCGAACGGACTTTGCAGAAAATTATGCTGCATTTTTCAATAGAAGTTGATCTATGATCCTCCACAGCTGGAGACAGAAAAAGAACTTGGAATGCCTGATGGAATGGACAACAGATCAGAGGTGGCCGCCAGGAGTCTTTCAGGCTGTAGACTCGAGAGGGCCAGTAGTTATGTGCCAGACAATTGACCATACAGAGCTACCAGTAGCCTGGCAGAGGATGGATACGGCATGGCCAACAGTGGCCTGTCAGATGGCACACTAGACAGGAATGGTATTACGTTGGCAGATGAAGCACTAGAGGCTGGGGTCACCCGTGTCGTGGCACATGGTGGACCAGACAGGGCTACAGAGCCTTTGCACGTGGCGGATCAGACAGGGTCATCAGTGCTGTGGCAAATAGTGTGCCAGAAAGGGCCACCATCACCACAAGCCAAGACAGGGGTAATCCAAATAAACACAAAATTTGGTCGGTATTCAATGAAAAGGAAACATGGTTTTGCCTTTAATGTGGTGAATATGTAAAGCCATCTTTTGAAGATGGCCCCAGTGTTATATCTGTAAAGGCTGGTATCGTGATACTTGTTGAAATCCACAAGATCCCTCTGGCACTTTTGTGATATATGTATACAGCAAATGTTAAAATGGACTAGATAAACATATGGACATTCACGGATCTGGAAATAATTAAAACCTTATCATTTTCATTTTCATTTTTAAATTAAACCGTACTTAAGTTTTTAGTTTAAAGTCACAGTGTGAATTGCATTCGGCTATAAAAAGTTATTTCGTCCCTTTAACGTCTACTTTAGTTAGGCATTTCATCAGCAGGATTTCTGGTTGCGATCATTTGGACATTCATGGATCTGAAACTTATTCAGAATTCATCGCTTGCATTGTCAGTTCTGAATTATCTTACCATTTGAAATCACTATGTGAAATGCATGCGACTACAGGACGTTCAATTGATTTAACTACTAAATTTGTCAGGAATTTCATTAGCAGGATAACTGTTTCTTAATGCATATAAGCAATAATTTAGATTTTACCATTTGCGAGAGCACGGAGTTTTGCTTCTGGTCAATGTTTCCCTATGGGATAATTGGATACAAATTTCTTTGTGAAAGATTCTTGGTCTGACATGCCAGTCAAACATCAGTACAGGTATAACTTTTTTAGATTTATATTCAGCAAAATCACAGATTGGAGCTTCTCCCACTGGGTTAAGCTGATGACTGGACTATTTCATACCTTGGGTGAAGAATGTGGATGTGGTGGTATTTCTTAGTTATTGCATTTTTACGTGAAGAACAACTTACAAAGTTCTATGTCTGTAGTTACTGAAAAATCAAATCAGTTGTTTCCAGAGTTTCAGAGTTTTACTGGCAAATCTGTTAAGGTTAAAGCTGGCTCTGCAGATTTGTTGCATTGGCGTGTGTTGGTTGCCATGGTAATTCTGTTGTCTAAGCAGGACCAGGAGGAAATTAGATTCTGGAAAGAATGTTGGGTTTTTTTAATGAGTTGTAGCTTCATGTTACATGCCACGTGTTCCCTTGGTTATTGATTCCCATATTCACATAGGAAAGCTATAAACCAAGACTGGCTGTAGAGTTTTGTATGAAGCGTTGCAAAATCAATGCAACATCAGGGGATTTGAAGTTAGAATACATAATATCCAATCATAAGTGGGATACCGAGTGGTTCATTATGTTTGGGTGCCAACCTAGTCATTCTATTTTTCCAAGAATTCTTTTTTCTTTCTTTCTTTCTTTCATTCTTTCTTTCTTTCTCTATTTTTTTTCTTTCTTTCTTTCCTTCCTTCTTCTTTGCGACCAAATTTGTCCGAACATTTTCTCGGACACTATTATTCCGAAAACCACCAAACTTGCCATTATGACTGATCCACAAGTGAAATTAGGCACCTGACTTGGAATGGTCATGATGTTTAAAATTATGCAATTTATGGGCACTTAAAATTTTAAAAGCTTTTTATCTTCAAAAATATTATGGATAGACACAAAGTTCTAACTTACACATATACTTTTGAGACATCTGGCTAATCCAATAGCATGCAAACAAAAGTTGGGGAATTTTAATGCATGCTAAATTCAGTGAATTTCCCAACAACCCACATTTTGACTAGGGCTTCTGCTGTACTGAATGTTACAAGCCTCCATGGTGCTAGGCAACCATTTTAGATTCATGATACTTCAACCTGTTTCATAGGCAGCCTTTTGGCCATGCCTGCTAGGTGGATGGTTTGAGAAGTTTGGGTCGTATAGCAAATGGGAGGTGGGGGGGGGGAGTCCCAAAAACTGTGTAATGAGGTTCTCAATAAAATACAGAGAATCTCTTTCTGTTCATGCAAGAAACATATCTGCTCCATGTTCACACTAATGCTGGACAGAGCTGTAAGTGCACCATGAGTGAGACGGACCAGTGTCCAAGCTGGTCTGTTTTCGCCTAAGGCGAGGAGTCTGCTGGGCTTATCAGTCCCAAGGGATCAGAGGGACTGGACTTTTAGGCAGAACAAGCGGCAGCATACCATCTGTTAAAAATAGACTAGACACAGCACTGAGTTTTCTAGACCCATCAAAGTGTGGACTTGCAGTCCTCAATGACTGTTTTCACAACTTGGTGAATTTTGAAAAAAGTGTGTGGATTTGTGTCGTCTCACTAGACACTTTCATGTCTTTGTTTTCTTGTAACCAGTGAGATGAAGCCTGTACTTCATGGTCAATACTGAGTCAGTATAGTGCATGTCTCAGTTCACAGGTACATCACCTTAGAATTTTGTGACAGCATCTGTTTAAATTTGTTTATGTTTAAAAATTATGCAAATTTTGGAGGCAACAAAAATTTTAAAAGTGTCATATCTTCCAAACTATTGCAGATGGACTCAAAATTTCAATGTACATATATACCTTTGTGACACTTGCCAATATAATGGACAGTATAGTTGTAGAATTTCAAATTATGCTAATAAGGGGCATTAAAAAAATTAAAAGTTGAATATTTCCAAACCTTTTGTACATAGAGATGCCATTCCAACTTCAATTTGTAGGTTTGTGGCAAAGCTGCATCCAATGAACCATGAACCAAAATTGTAGGATTTTAATTTATGCAAATTAGGTGAATATGCAAAATATAAATCTTTAATAGCTTCAAAACTATTATGGAGGGGCCATTTCTATTTCAATTTATGGGTTTGTGGCAAAGCCCCATCCAATGAACAATAAACCAAAGTTCTTCTAGGCCTATAATTCATGCAAAGTAGGCAAAGACACAAAATTAAAATGTTGAATACCTTCAAAACTATTATAGATACTAGTTTCATTCAAACTTCATTTCATCAGTTTGGAACATGGCCACATCCCTTGAACCAAGACTTTGTAATGGCAGCTTGTAGCTAGGACATCAATGGCAAACAGAATTGAGTCTCCAGATCAAAATTGCATTTGATTACATTCTATATGGGAGTGTACTTGGTGACCTTTTTTTTTTTTTTTTTTTTTTTTTTGGTCACTTTGATCAAAATTGATGTTAATGGACTTTGGCGCTTATCCAAATTTGTTGTTTTTCTGCAGTAGCTCGAAACGTTATAACCTGATTTGAACAAACATACCATGTATGGAAAGCTGGGTGCAGGGCGCACATTTTGAACATTACGGGTTTTTTTTCAAATTTCAGTTTAAAGTCAATGTCAAATGGCCAGTTAAAAGATAGGGGTCATCTCTGCATCCTCCATTTATTTGGGGGGGGGGTGTTTTTGTTTGTTTGTTTGTTTGTTCGTTTTGGTTTGTTTGTTTGGGGTTTTTTTTTGTTTGTTTTTTTTTGTCAGACCCACATAGCTTTTATGTGTATGAAAATTTATGTTGGCGTCGGTGGTTTATGGCGACACCTATAGTTTTCTGTAGTATACAGATCAAAATGTGAAAATCTTGTGACCAGTCTAATATCCTTAATTTTAATGGATCTTCATGAAATTTAGTGAGGTTGTAGAAGAGGTCAAAATCTCGGTTGCTTATGATACTAGTGGTGCCACCTATAATTTGATGGACATTATGAGTTAAAATGTCTTGAAAGATACAAACTGCTGTACCTCGAAACATAATACAGGATATATAGATCATGTCCAATGACTATATGTTATGCAGCAGCAGTGACCTTGACCTATTTTTGTTAGGTCACATGAACTGGTTTTGGGAGAGGTGATTTTGTAATGGCAGGGTGTAGCGTGGACATCAATGGCAGAGAATTGAACCTCCAAATCAAAATTGCACTTGAGTATATTGTATATAATTCTACTTGGAGACATACTTTGGGGGGGTCCTTTGACCCAATGATTGCGTGACCTTGACCTATTGTTTAAGGTCATTAAGCGCTTAAGAAAAAGACATGTTATTCAATATCTGGATAAAGAATAAGGCGAATGCATCACAAATGTGTATCATGTGGATGTATGATATTGCATAATATGCATTGCCTTGCTTAATTTTTCAAGGTCGTGGAGGAAATACATTTCAGGAAATTTTGTTTTGGGGATGGTAGTCAGCAGAGCATTGGGTCCGTGGGACTCTTCTTAGCTTAAGTTTAAAAAACTGCATCCAAGAAAATCCAGCGAATAAAGAACAGTACAGGGCGTGTACAAATGTTTGACACAGGGAAACAAAAATACCACCCATCGGCCGGTCTTCCTTGTGCACGTGCACTTTCCTGCGAGCTGTCCTACTGGGCATAAAGCAGTGCTAATCACTTTGTACCCTTGTCCCTTTCTGACCTGGACGCATCACTTAACCAGTACAAGTCAACGGAAGCTCTATGTCGTATTTTGCACTATAAACAACTCTGGTGGCTGAAATTGAGAACATGTACTCACCTTCAACAATGTTCAGCCGGTAGTTCATTGTGTAGACTTCAAGGCTTAAATCTTGTTGGGTAGTTCCACTAAGATTGTTGCTAAGCAAGCTTCTCTTTTCAAACCAACATATTTTTATGTTCAAAGATTGCAGTATTTCTCAATCTGGAGGAATCTGTGATTAATATAATCTGCAACAATATTTTTCTGGTAGGGTTCTTTCCCATGATCAGGGGCGTAGCCTCCGTGTCCGACCGGCCAGACATGTCAGGAATATTTTTTAAAAAGTTTTTGCATTATATATATATATATATATATATATATATATATATATATATATATATATATATATATATATATATATATATATAAAAATAGGATATTGACTAAAATTTGGTAATTATGGTTTGTTTGACAGGTATTCTTCTTTGATATGAAGCTCTGCATTTAGAAGCAAACTTCACATATTTAGCTAATTCATCAATTGCCACGTTCATATTTATTCATTATTATGTGGGTTGTCTTTGCTGAATATTTAGCTTAGGCAAGGAGCCGCTACTCAGAGAGACGTGTACGGGTAAAAGGCTCCGAAACATGTTGAGTAGTTACCCGCTGAAGACCCTTTAATTTATTTGGGCTGAGACAGCCTATGTCAAAATTTTACAGAGGAACGTGTGCAATATAGACAATAGTAATTCCATATATATACAGGTTAGACAGGGACAGGTTAGCTTATGGAGAGTAAAGAGTTCGAACTGCGGAATAGGATATTGACTACTAGGAAGGGGTTCTGGGCAAAAAGACACAAATACAAATATATATATATATATATATATATATATATATATATATATATATATATATATATATATATATATATATATATATATATATATATATATATATATTCTTGGCAGTGTTACTTCTGTGGGAAATTTTTAATCTAACTTCTGAGTGGGATAATACATTAATCTGCCGGTACATGTTTGGTCTCACTTCTTGAGATCAACATGTATAGGTCTATTACACTCAGATCGACTGCAACAAAATGCGCTTATTACAGATCTTTGCAGTGTACTCTCATCGCAGTTTGTTCATAGAACTTCCTTTATTTATATGTTGATACAAAGCAGATTCTTGGGGATTCAAGATATTTAATTTATCATTTTGCCTCTTTGAGAGGTCTTTTCTGAATGAATGGAGAATTATTGGCGCAAAAAAAATTATGGTAAATACAAAAAAGTACTAGCCAGGTCAACACCACTTCCAGTACAGTATATGTTATATAACGCAATGAAGGCTATAAATTGGGGAGATCTGGACAATGTTCTCAATGTAATAGTTATAAACATCATTAATAAATGTATATATATATATATATATATATATATATATATATATATATATATATATATATATATATATATATATATATATACATATATACATGTATATATATATACAATCTTGTAATTTGCATAAACATTAAGCCAAAATCGTAAACTATGTCTATAGCGTTGCATGAAGGTGTCAATCAAAAACGTGTTTTCAAAGCATCGAAGGAGAAAGAAAAAATAGTTCTCAATGCAAAAGCAGAATAAACGCATGCTTCGTT